>VZRL01003369.1:171762-362847 GCA_013397895.1 Origma solitaria
TGGGCCAGGTGATCCTCTTCCTGACTGTGGTGAAACTGAAACTCAAGGACACTTGCAGATGCCGCTGGCAAGCTGCTGACCAAACCCTGGTGGTCCAGCCCATGCAACCGGCGACGTATATATACTTAGAGAACGAAGAGAAAACGAAAGACACTCATGGAAGAAATTCCAAAGGATTAAAACGTTGTATCAAGTCATCTAGAGAACCTTCCCCTTCTTCACTGCTTGAGCCCTCTGACAGCAACTGGAAGTATTTTTATAGTCTGTTATATTTCAGTGTCTGTTTGGCAGCATTTTTCTTGCCTGTCTGATCTTCACAAGATATGGGAAGATGAGTTAAAAATTATACTCTTACCCAGTGTACCATCACCAGTCTGCAAAAACCACTGTTCCCACCAGCCCATCAGGTCTCATTTCAGATGACTGAATTTGCTTGACAGAGATTAAGTATATATATCTTGATGTCTCTCGCACTGCTTAAGATATTATCTTACCATGAATCCAGCTGTGGTAGTTCCTTTTGTATCTTCTTAGACCCTGTTAGCACTTTAACTATTTTAGGCTGCTTCTCACACATTGAACAACTCTCCAGTGAAATACTATAGCCCAAGTCCTCTTCACTTTAAAAGCTCCTGTAAATAGTTCTTCACTCCACCCAAGTGATGAGCAACCAAAACCTATTTCTACAAAGGCCATTTGAAGCAAAGATATATGTCTCTAGTGTTTCTGCCTGTTCTGTATGAACCTTTAGTGTTGGTAAACACATGGCATGGTGTTAACACATATTCTCCAGCGTTCTACATGGAATACAGCTGCAGTATACCTATGCACCACAAAATACAACCTTAGGCTCAGTTGACCCTGAGCGGTCCTCACGTACCAGCCCAGAAGAGCATCCATCACAAAGTGTGCGTTTTGGCATGCAAAGGAAATACATATTTGCTCCTACAACAAAGAACATCTACATTTTTGTGACGTGGCAGATATGTGGCAGGACATGATCCTTTAGTGACCGACAAACACTAAGCTGCACACCTTAATTAGCTTGTCTTTCCTCTTCTCATTATATTCTTACACCTGACACATTATGGTCATATATCAGGGCATGTGAAAGGCATCAGAAGCATCTCCTATCACCTAACTGATGGGGCAGACAGGCATACAGAGGGATGGAATCCATTTCACTTTATGAGCAGGGTGCCTTGAAATGTGTGACAGGGAAAGCGGATGATGGTGAAAATTTCTACAGCCTTTCCCCACTTGAAAGCAGTGGGAGTGGGGTGTCTCTTCCTTAAACCACCTGTGCTTAAGGGTGCAATCTGGACTATTCTCCCCAGAGAACCAGAAACATTTGATCCCTTCCTATTCAATACACTTGACCTGCTGTGAACCTCCTCTTTTGCAGAAAGGGTCATCTGTAGGTTCTGCACACTACGCTAGCAGCTATTTTAACTGTTAATGGCATTTAGTCAACCCTGAATTCATAAAGAATTAAGGGCCCTTTCAAAACTTCCATTCCCCTGGAAGCAGGCACCAGGAAAGCACTGCTCTTGGTCTGCCATGAACAGGTGTTGTATTTGTCGAAAACAATTCAAAGGCAAAAGATCCATTAATATTCTCGCACAAATCCAACAGTTTGCTCTGATGGATTTATAAAACCCTTCTGAAAAAGGAATTAATAAAGCAACCCAACCCCACAGGCAATTAAGCCCTGTCTAAGGAGACACTTCCATGGCTGCAGTTTTTGAGTGATGTCAAAATATGAGAATATTGAACAATATGGTGCACTTTAAAATTTATAGGTGTAGATCTAGTGTAATAATCAGGTCATAAATCCTGGGGGCACACAGAGAGCAGCTAAGAAAACATGCTCCACGTGAAGAGTCCAAACTTACCTTGTGCAACAAAGTGCAGGAGGTTTTGTCCTTAAGGTAACCCCGGTGAGAACTTGTCCATTCTATTTCAAAATACCCTGTATTTTCCTAACCAGAAATAAAATCTTCTGCAAGACATATGCTTTAATCATGACTTAAGTTAGAGGAATCTTTGTGTGCATCAGGCCTACTTCATGAACACCCTGAAATCAACTGTGTGTAAATGTCAGTGGTCTCCTATATGGACAAGTTTAGCCCTCCAAACCTAAAGTATGCTAATAAAAGCTGACAATGTTATATGCAAAAGCAGAATATAACCCAGAAGGTGTAATGCCAATTTCATGGAATAAAATCAGGTTTACAATATTAAACATATGGAGCTAAATGATTAATGGAAATCCCAAAGGCAAAACATTTTGTCTTGACCTATTTTTGTTCTCAGACATGTTTCAAGAACTGTTTCTCCTTGTATCTTTAAGTAAATTTAGAGGTCTTAGCCATATGACAGGACTCTAGCTCTGGGTCTCCTGTTTCCAAGAACAATACAAAACGTGCTTGACAGGACTTGTGATGAAAGTACCCAACAGCAATTCCCATCTCTAAATGGTGAACAATGCCGTGCTTTAACAAAGCCTTCCCCGAAATTCAGTAAGGTAGAGGTGATGAGCAGGAGTTATCTTGGAGGTCTGTATCATTGCCTAATATAATGATAGTATTTTGCTGCTGTATTCTGCTCCATTACCACACCAAAAATCTCCAGTGCATGTTCACCATTTGCCCTATGTGACAAGCTGCCCTCAGTTCATATATCCTTGAATCAAGAGCATGGTGTGATTTTACCTGTTTGAGGGACACTTAAAACGAGGACAAACTAGTATTTCACTAAAAGAATGCAAAGAAGTTTAAGAATACCTCATGCACAGAAGTGCATGAAAAGTTCAAGTTTCCTTTCATTTCAGTCTATGGTCAATGGCTCTGCAGCATTTTTTCCCTGTGCCAGTTTTACAGTCCTGACTCCCCCAAGAATTTCCCCATGCTGTGCTGAAGGCTCTTCAAGAGCTGAAGGGCAGATACAGATTAGTTATCTCAGGACTCTCCGGTGTATTAGATGCCAAACCCATCTCTTCTAAACCTGCCACAAAAAGGCTACGCATCACTTTTCTTGGGGTCTTCCACTGCACAGGGGAGTCTCTGGGGCTGGAATGGGAATGACCATGCTGTATGCCACTCTTTGCAAGCACTGAGAAACATCAGCAAGCTCATATATATTCTGCTATAGTCTGCAATTAATCAGCCATGTTGGTCAGTGACTTTTCTTGCTTGGGTCAGATCTGCAGCAGATGACATCAGATTAATTACAGCAATACATAATTACAACAGCATGCCAAGCTGGTGAAAAGTAAACTTTCTCTGCTTCAGTGTCTCTTCTGCATCTGTGAGTTTCTGTGAACATCAACCAAGCCATTAACCACAGCAGAGAGTTGATAAAGTCCTCCAGTAGCACACAAAGGATTTCCATCAGTGCAAGTGTCTAAACAGGCTGAGATACAAGTCTCTCTTGCTTAATTAGTAAGAACAGGTTTGCAGGTGGAACTGCAGGAAAATGAGGCATGGATCAGCAATAACTGATTTTTTCCTTCCATCAAGTCTGTAGTTATTTATGGTGTTTTAAACTGGTTAAGGAGGTATGGGGAATTTAGGTTAGTAAGACCATTAACAGCACAAAGAATAGTCACAGTAATGATAGATATAAAACCCCCTCAATCCTACTATTCTCCATCTTACAAAAGACACCTAGTTAGCAAAGTTCTTAATTTTGTTTTTGCTATTGAATGAAAATTGGGATACGCAAAGGAAGATTTGGTTTTGCCCTGGCAAAGACTCATAGATGAGATCTTAGTTTTTACAATTCAGAACTTAAGTGTCTCTCATCTTTCTTCCTCCTGAAGTTGATGAGGTTCAGACAGACTTATTTTTACTTACTATCAAAGTAATTTATAAATACTTGAGATTTCTGATTGGGATGCTGTTATACAAGCAAATCAGATTATGAATCACAGCACTTCTTAACTTTGCCAGAATCCAAGTAAAAAAGGCACCTAAGTATTTCTTGATTTATTTAATCTGTAGCTAGTAAAATAACAGTGTTCCAGAAATCATGCTGGTTTTAAGCCCTAGCTTTATTAAAAACAAACAAACAAAAAAAAAAGATGGCAAGCTGTGCAGGAAGAGAGCAAACTGTTTCGTGTTTTCACAATACAAAACACATTTCTTTGAGCTTCACAACAACATAATATAATTTCCTCTGATAGGTTTATCTTGCATTTTCCCATATATGTAAGCTGATTTTTTCCCTTTTATCTAATAAAACTTTTTTTTAAAGCTTAAAATAGTCCTTTTTATGGGAATTGGAGCTGAACAATGTACACAAGTGGCATACAGCACCATAAAGGCACATAGTAATAGCAACGAAATACCCAGAGAAAAGCAACAGGTGATATTGTAGTCACAGTGGAGTTGATGAGCTATCTGCCATTAACTGATGATTAACCAGAGTGAGGGCTTTGCCTAGTGTTTCTGCTGGTATCCAGGGTTGTGCAGCAGGGCAGAGACACAACAGCCAGTAAGCAGGGAAGCTGTGTAGGTTCTTCCAGCTCTAGATTCACCTACTTCTTGCCTCTCCTCCTCTTCAAAATAAAGTGATGATATTTTTAGTGGGAAGGAGTAAAAAAAAAAAAAAACACCTGACACGGTATTTTGCTTTTAAAATCTGCTTTCTAAGCACTCAGTCCTGAAGTTCACACTCTCAACTTCATACAAACAGGCATGTAAGTCCAGGGGACAGGAATGAGAGGCTCGGGTTTGACATACGTTTCCCTTTAGTCTGGGACTGAGAAGATACCCCAGCATTTAAGTTCTCCTAAATAGCAAAGATCATTAACTTTGGTTTCTTACTTCATCAATAGCTATAGCTACAGTCCTCACTATATTTAGTTGCCTTTATCTTCCCTCAGAAAAGGCACATCAGTATGTAGAGGGGCCTCTCTCAATCTCCGACATTTTTAGAGCAGAACTGTGCTATCATTGTGCCTTGCTGACAATCCTCAAATCTATTTTCTTACAGCACTGTTAATGGAACAGCATCCTATTTGTATGAGGGAAGTTTGCAACAAAAGCAGGATCTGCCCTCTGGATTCACATGTTCTCGCTTTAATTATAAAGAAATCCCATTAAAATTTGCCATTGCCACAAGCGAATCAAATTAATTTAAAAAATAATAAAGTGGGAACAAAACTGGTTTTTATGAGGCAACAATTGCAGCTTAATTCTGTGTATTTTTAGCAGCATAAATTAAAACTCAAAAGTATTTTCCTCAGGTCTCAGGAAATCCACTGAAATGGTGTAACCTTGAGTAACACAATGCCCACTAAATCTACCTCAGGGAAAGGAATGCTACTTATTTTTAGGTACAGTTTACTCAAATAACAGTCATAAAATTTTTACTTCAGATGCAGAAATTGTTTAAATATTTACTTCCTTTAAAAAAAATCAAATCCCAAACACAACAACAAACCCAAAAGCAGAATGAAATCGCTCTACTTACAAATGAAATCACATTTGGGGCATCTTTGTTTTAAAGCTTCCAATAACTGAGGCAGGATGTGTTTGCTTTTAATTTCCGACTTACTAAGGAATATGGGTCTGACCTAATGCTGCAGATGAACTTTGCAAGGGTGCAGGGTTGAACTATGTGAATGATGGCAGATGATTAGACACAGATTAGGTTCTCGATGGCTTTGCTGATTGCTCAGTCTTTGCTTCACCTGTGGCTGAGGAGCCAAAGACATTGCAGAGAGAGGGAGAACAAAATGACAGATGCATGGCCAGGCCCTGCTTTGGCTGGTAATCACCGGAGGCAGGGAAGGAGAACAACGCACAGACAACACAAAGGCAGTTTTAGAGGAACATCCAAGGGGTCCATGGGGGTGTAAACCTCTGCATTGTCTGGGGCAAGGGTGTGAACTTTTCCAGTAAGTGGAATGGAGAACTCAGAACCAGTGTCCTTGGGGAGGAGGGCTCACTTCCTGCTCAGCCCACTCTAGCCCATCCCCAGTGGCCAGCAGGGATGTGGGAGAAGACTCACTGGGTTCCCAGGGAGCACAGCCTGGCATAAGGTCATGACAGGCTGGAAGGAGGCTGTCTCTCAGGTCTAAAGGCAAACTCACACTGATGTGGGCATGTCTGCACAGTTTCAACCCCTTGGCTGCTGGTTCCTTGCTTGTTCCATCAGCTGTGATGCTTGGTTGTGCCACCACAGCCACAGCCTCGGTGCAAGACATTAACTTAATTGAGCAATGACTTGACACCCATACCTTCAGTGCAGAACACAGTATTAACTTACTTAGGCAACAAATTACTACACCAGATGAAAGCTATGAGTGGTCCAAACTCTGTTGCATTATCAAGCAGCTGAATAAGCTTCCCCCTAACTTTTGTCACAGGGGAGAGAAGACATAGCAGGGGTGGAGGCTGTGGGAAGAACCTCTTCTTTTACATTCATGGAACTGGCTGTTTGGAGTGGGAAAATGCTGTTTGCACCACGGCAAGAGGAAAGCCTCTGGTTGTACTTTTTGACTCAGGTCTGCATTTTACCAGCTCAAATGTCAACCCTATTTTTGTTTCTTACACCCTTCTTGAAACTCTTACACACCATGACCATGGTTTCATCTCTTCCCACTCTGCTCATGTAACCAAATAACTGACAGCTAGCACTATTTCCAAAGTTTCTTGGTTTATTCCAGTGAGGAAAAAGGCACCATGTGAGCACCTGCAAAGCCATAACCCAGCCATGCCTCCTCCAGCTATTAGGCTTCCTCCCAGACACTCCTCCCTGGATGGTGGTCCACATTCAGTTATCTGTGCTCAGCTATGCTCTTTGTGCTAGACCCTCCCACAGGCAGAGCACATAACTTCCAGGGTGAACCTGACACCATCCTTAAGAAGATGAGCGTACCAAAAGGATTTAAAAACCCCCACACCATATATACATACATCTATGTAGGAAGTGTTCTGGGAACACGGCAAAGAAGCCAAGTAGGAGAGGGTGGTACCTCCAGTTTTTGAAGGATGGAAAACTTCTACAACCTCTTCTTTTCAAAGCCTATGCAAACTATTGCTCTGTAACACACCACTGAAAATGAGCAAATGCTGGCAGTAAGACTTGGTACCAACTCACTTTGGGAAGCAGCAGACATCTGCAGACATCTCACTCTGCCTTTCCCACTCCTGTCCATGCACTCTGAAACCGCACACATTTTACGAAAACTCCCAACCACTTGGAAAAAAACCCATAATATATGAACGGTCTGCTCTCACCTTCCTTGGCATTTCTGGCTTTACATTCTTAATCCTGAACTTATTCATGGTCATAACCAGGTGAAACAGACTCATGTGTGCCTTCATTATTGAGTACAGAAACCAAAATTCTGACAGAACAGTGGTTTTCCACGTGGATGATTGCTGTTACAGCTGCATTCACGACAAAATATGTTTAAGTTACATCTGCTCCTCTCAGTGACAAGGCTGCTGCTTGAATTTGGGTGATACGGCTGGATGCTGACAGGGGTCATGGCAGCACAACCAGCAGCAAAATTTAACACAATCTTCATTATAAATGGCAGAGCCCTCTCTGCTCCATGAGACCCAGAGGGTGCTTAAAGTGAGGAGCAGCATGCTTGTAAACTTAGAAGTTTGACAAAGCAACAGAAAGGATTTCCATTGGTTCTCAGAGCAGTGTCTGTTTATGGCACACCATGACTCTTTCCTTTCTGACTTCGCATAAATGCAGCATTAGAGAGGGAGAGAGCAAATAACAGAAGGTCTGCTCCTGCTTGCCAGGAGGCACAATCAGGGCCCTATGAACAGCAAATGAAACATGTTACTATCACTCATTAACAGATTAGGAAATGTATATGATAGATTTTGTAGAGAATGTATTATGGACCATCTGTTGATCCACTTCACCCTGGGAAGCATATGTGAGCATTTCTGATGAGTGTAAAGCTGGCCAGTGTGTTCAGGCTGCATTCCTTGACTGCCTTTCTCCCCATGGAGACACAGTTCATCTGGGGTGTGTGACATTCTCTCCCATCCTGTGCAAGCCATTTTTCATTGCTAACAGCAACCCCTTGGTTGCCTCAAGTGACAAAAGCTGCTTGTGGAAGACAGTGCGATCCTCAATCCCAAGGACAAAAACTGGGCAATGTTGGGCCTGAGGGGTAAGCTTTCAATGTGCACAGAAACCTCAGGAAGAACGACCTCAGACAAGATGTTATTTTCTGCCTTCTGCAGAAAAAGAACTGACAGTAGTAAAGCACATTTTGAGAAGAGCTAACAACTCATTGCTCTCTTTCAAACTGGACTTGAACAAGAAAGTGGTCCTGTTCAGCTAATGCCTCTCTCCTAGACCTTCTCTTCCCTTCTGTCACCCAGTTGTTCCTGTCTACCGCTGCACTGGTATTTCAGTGATTCTGAAGTTTTGAGCAGTGTGGATAGGTGAGTTAATTCAGACCCAGAGACCTCAGGCAGCTTGCCAGTCATGCTAATGAGCTGTCTAAGCAAGGAGTATATTAGCTTTACAGCAGCACTGACAGATTCGACTTACATCAAGAACAAAAATGCTGCCACCTGAAGATGTAGGGCGTACATGGCAAGAAATCAGTGTAGAAATGAGCAACAGAAGATAACTGCCTCATTAGAAAGATTCCAAGTAAACTGTGACCAGGTCAAACTGAGGTTTTATTACATATGGATTCTGACCATGATATTCTTTACCAACTGAACGAGGAGGAATAATTTGAAATTCAAGTGAACACAAACTCAGATCTGACTTCAAGGAGAATTTCCATCTGGAAAAATTGTGAAGAACTGCTCACAAGTAATGGAGGTATCAAGGGCTAGTAGGATTGCAAGCTGGAAAATGTGTGCATGACAATGGTGCAATTTCCAAACAGCTGAGGATTAAATCTAATAGGATTTGAAGTTGCAGATAAAAAGCCTTAAGTTTCAAGGCAAATGAAACTGTATTTGAGTAGAATCCTCTCCATCACTGCCTTATTCCCCTAAACAAGCTAAATGCCAAAGCTACAACATGTTTCTAACCCCTTACAGATTCAAACTTGTGTTGTTCACTGCAGTGCCCTAATGATTTTCAATCACTTGTGCAGTGCTGTCCCACATATTTTCCATTTAGTTTCTGTTGACAGACCTTTAAGATCTTTTTCCTCCTGCATGTTCAATAGTGTCCCAGTTATGCATCACCAGGGAAATTTCAGAAATGTTCCAGTGAGTTGTCTTAATTGACTAAAAAAAGTAAGGGTCATATGACACAACATTTTCTCCTGGCTTTGGGTTCTTCCTATGAACTTGATCAGATTTATTTTTGATCTAGAGTACTGGAAGATTGATCAAAAGCAGAGTGGTCCTAATCAGATTTTAGACCTCTGTTCTCCCTCACCAATTTCAGCTTATCTTAAATCAGTCATGCCATCTATAGGAAAATGGCAATTAAATCCACATGAAATCAACAGATAACTTGTTGGCTTCACTGCTCCTGCATAGCCTTCACTGCCTGTCAAGACTGTTGGGAATTATTCCACAGTATGACATACCATGGACACAGTTAGTTAGGCAACTCTTCTTCAGTATGAAACAGGCTTTAAAGAATACATTGAAATGAGTATTAAATCAAGGGAATTATAAATGCTGATAACCAAATGGCTGACATATATAACCTTTTTCAATTGCATGAGTGTTCTGGAGACCCAACAAAATGGTCTATCATGCAGATGCACTTTCAAATCAAAACACTCATCTGCATCCTTCCAATTAGAAAGAACCATTGGTACACAACAGCAGGCACTAAAATATTAATTCAGTAGAATACAGGCAGCTGTATGAAGAGAGCTGCACTGACATGGAGACCCCTTTACAAATCTGCATTATGTGGTTGGCTTTATCAAGACGAGTTGACATGGAACTCCTATGTGTGGCTCCTAACAAGGAAATTACAGGGAACTTACTTTGAAATTAAGTAACTCTCCATCTACAGGAGCCCCCTGCAAATTGCTCTGGCTAAATCTTCTCTGAGTCTGCCTCAAAATCCCTTTGCTTCAGTACTTAGTCTATTTTAGTTGAACTGTTGATATGTGCTGCTTTTGGCTGGGGTAGAATTAACTTTCTTCACAGTGCTGGTATGGAGCTATATTTTGGACTTGTGCTGAACCCAGGGTTGATAATATAGGAATGTTTTTGTTATTGCTGAGCAGGGCTTACACAGAGCCAACCAAGGCCTCTCCTGCTGTTCGTACTTCCACGCTGGTGAGGAAGTTGGGGGTGCATGGGAGGTTGGGAGGAGACACAGCTGGGACAGGTGACCCCGACTGACCAAAGGATATTCCAGACCATATGACATCGTGCTCAGGACATAAAGCTGGGGGAAGAAAGAGGAAGCGGGGAATGTTTGGAGCATTTGTCTATCCAGGTAAGTGTCACTCATGATGGGGCCCTGCTCTACCTGGAGATGGCTGAACACCTGCCTGCCCATGGGAAGCAGTGAATCAATTCCTTGTTTTGTTTCACTTTTGCATGTGGCTTTTGCTTTCTTTACTAAACTGTTCTGACCTCTACCCATGAGTCTTCCAGCTCTTACTTTTTCTATTCTCTCCCCAGTCCCGCTGGTGGGGGCATGAGTGAGTGGCTGCATGGCGCCTGGTTTGTGGCTGAGGTTAAACTGTGACACATGCAAATAAGGTAAGTCAAATACACCAATTTGAGCAAATGGCATGTATAAAAGGCTAACTTTCAGTTGTATTTATTTGCATGTGTTCATATTTTTCCAAGATATAGGTGATGTCCTACAACTCCTACACTAAAACAAATACTTTAAACTTCACATGCCATACTCCTTCAAACTCCTCTTCCACAGATCAAAGCATCTGGTAGACAACAGGTAGGCTTTGGGAAAGCCTAAGAACCAAGCACAAGGTAGTGTTAAGTCATTTGCTATCCGTGTACCTCTAGAGAGGCTATTTGAAAGGTTGTCCTACCACGGTTCCACTGAAACTAGAAAAACCTTGAACTCCCATTTTGCTTTGATTATCACTGCATTTGGTGACTAAGCCACAGTCCAAACTAACAAAATGAAGGGCTTTGGATCTCACTCTCCCCAGTTATGTCATTCTTGAACACTTCACGGTAAGCCAAAAATAATTGAGGGGGCAGGTGATTACTGCCCCATGAGTCAGTGCAGATGTGGCACACCACATTCTCCCCACCCATGTCAACTCTGGCTGCATGAGTAAAGCTGGCAATTAAGAGTACAAAACAAGTATTCTTCCTGATGTCATCCCAGCCTCAGACCATGAGAGCTTCCTTTTACCCTGCCTCTGCCTTGCTATGTTCCTCCAACCATTTCCCAGGCTTTATCTTGTGACAGCTTCAGGGTAGAATAATACAAGTCCAGAACCACCAAAAAGGCTACATGTTTTAAATTATGAATACCTGTTCCACCCGGAACCAAGGAATACCTAATTCCAGCAGGGTGAAAGTCTGGACAAGAAAAAAGCAGTATGTTTAATCCTCCCCTGCTGCAATAGGAAAAAAAAAGCTGTAAACCTTTGAAGGTTTCTTTTATCTTTCGGTCTAGCTGGTCCCGCAGGCAGGGATACAGGTGACTTTTAAAAGTATAGCTACAAAAGTAAGAGTTAACTTAGGAGGCTGCAATAAAGGATCTACCCCTCAGTTTATATTCTTCTCCTCTTCATGTGTGGAACAGGAGGTGACTTGTTACCTAGAGTTAAATCAAGACTTAATAGACCCTTCAGCCTGTCAATCACAACCATTAAAAAATGTCTTGAGTCTGAATATTACTGGAACTAGTATGCACGGACAAGGTGATTTTGTTCTTTGCTGGTACTTGGCAGCCCAGTGGAGTTTATCAGTAGCAATGCTGTCTACTGAGCAACGAGCTCTATCTGCTGTCTTTATTCTCTATTTTGTCTACTTTAGATTTTGGGACAGAAACTGTATCTTACAACAGGTTTATATAACTACTTAAATTCAATTTCCAATCTTAATTAGGGGTGTAACGATGAACTATTAATAATATTCAGAGCAGCATTAATCTATCCCCGCTCTTTCACTTAAGTGGCAACAGGAACTAGACCATCAGGGAAATAAATTAAAGACAATTTGAGTTTTGAGAGAAATGTCAGAACAAGAGCTTGTGATCTGCATTGCTGCAACAGCTTGTATCTGTGGGAAATCCCATGGGTACTGGGGAAACAGGAAAAGGTGGGATGGTGGGCCTACTCACAGTCTGATAAAGTAAAATACATGCACAGGACATCACAGGACTCAGACCCTTATGCTAAGCAAGTGTTTCAATAAAAGGGACTTCAACACGAACTAAAAAAGGATAGCATCAAGCCCTAGTTTAAGCCTCTTGCCTGAAAAATACAAAACCGGAATATAGCCTATCCCACTACTCCCCTTAGAAAACCTTTCCTTATTCCCTCAATGACAGTCAGGCTGGATCAGAAATCAACTTATTGCACAAGGTGTCAGATGCCAATGATACTTTATCTGGTTAAGAAACCTCTAATACAAAGTCAAAATGCTCAATACATAATTGCTACTGACTAACAAACCCAAGTTGTAGTCGTGGTCCTCTGCAAAAAACCCCACGACTTCGCTATGCGTGGCTTCACTGTTTTGCCAGTGCAAACGCATCTATCTGCTGGAATAATTATCAACTGTTTCAAAAGGAGTGCCATAAAAAATATTTCATTCTCACTGAATTATAAAGTCAGGCAGAGGAAGCTCTGAACCTTCAGAAGAGGATGTCTTTTGTGGGAATTAACTGAACTATGTTTTAAATGAAAAACAAACCAGGAACTAATTTTTCAGTTCTGCACTAAACTGAAACCTTTAGAGTGGCAGTTGTATCTTTAAAAGTTTTCACTAAAATCACGCAATAATATCATGAGGAAAATTAGAGCAACTTTTTTCCCTCTCAGCAATATCAGTTTACAGCTCAACAACAGAAGGGTGGAGGAGGAAATTCCTTTATTCTCACCTTCCAAAAAAAAAGTTCCTTTTCAGCAAGCTTAATACAATGAGTTTGTCATCAATTGTTTGCAGGAAACATTTCACATATTTTCCTTCTATGCAATGAGTTTAATCACAGAAGGTTGAATTAATTTTATAAAGAAAACAAGGCAAAGGAGAAGCAAAAGCTGTGATCACAAAAGAAATCAGAAATTCACTGATCTCAGTATAAGTACCCACACAATGCTCATAGAAGATCCAAGTAATAGATAAACACAAGAACAGAGCAATTTGGATTTAGAAGTGAGAAAATACATATGTGACTTCGCCAAAGAACAACTGTAGTGAGTAGCAGGAGATTACTCCATTCTGAAAGAATGACAAATTTACCACCACACGGAAGAAGAAAATAACAGCACATGGGCAGCATTCCCACTTTATGCTAGGACTAACAAGGATTTGTAAATACCTGTTTAATTTTGGTTGCTAAAAGGTCTTATGAATAAACTGGTGGTCTGCAGCAACAATACTGTAACTGGCAAGAGCAAGAATTTAAGAGCCAAAATTAAACCTTTACTCTTAGTAACGTCTTTAAGAGGTTTTCTCTGGTGAAAAGCTATTTCTGATGCAGCTTCCGGTAACTTCCACTGATGGAGTAAAAGACAACCGCTGCTCTTCCTTGGAAAGCTCTGGTCTTTCTTTGAAAGTATCAACAGTAATGTGGTAACACACAGCTGTTGGCGAAGGTTATATTCTAGAAGGAAATAGAAAAGCATGGATGAACTGTGCTTTTTGGCTGTTTAAATCAACCACTGCATAAGCTCGTGCCACGTAGAACCCTGGGGCTTTACTCCCCAAAACCAGGGCACTGCTCCTGGTCTACCCTTTGGTAAGGTGAAGCAGCACCCTGGGAGGAGACCAGCAGTAAGATCAAGCCTTCAAGGTCTCCTCCCATCTTCCTGTTCTAGGGGAGTGTTATGCATGCCATGTATACCTATCTGGTCTTGAAAATGCAGACACAGGAGAGTAGCAGCAAAGTGAAAAGGTTTGCCTGGTAATTACATTCCAGGAAGGCCATTCTAAATGTAGGCAATATCTCAGGAGCAAAAACATGGCTCAGTCAAGCTGCCCAAGGTACACTGTGAACAGTGAATCAAACTGAAGGACTGTCATGGTGACAAATATCAAAATCTTTTGCTCTGCCATACCACCACATCTGTATTAACCCTCTAGCAGCTCAGGCAGTTATGGACACTTGCTGGTGCACAGCCGGCAGCAGATCCTGGTTCCGCTGACAAGATTCTCATGGGTGCTCCCACCACTCCTGCCAAACATCAAAGACTGCTTTTTAAACACACAGCTTTATGTGAACAAGAAACTGACAGTATCAGTTGGAGACTCAGAGCTCTTCCCTGAAGAAAATTACTCAACTTTCCTCTCAACCTCACACAAATCAAACAGTGACCAGAGCTGGGAAGGATTTAGGGTATGTGTGCTTTACTCTTACTTGGGCTCTTGACAGCCAGTGCCAGCAAACACTTAAAGAAACCTCTCATATAACACCAAAAGAAGAGAAGCAAACCAAGAAATAGGTTAAAGGTGGAGAGAGGACACAGCTTACCCTGTAGAACAAGAGCCCAGAAACGGAGAAGTGAGACAGACATTGCAAAGGCAATTCAGACTGGAAAACACAAGAGCTGCTTGCTACCTCTGAACAAGGACCTGAGCCAACACCATTGCCCTGGCCAAGCTGACTTGCTTGGTTAGACCCCTGAGCAGAGCTGCCTGCTGCAGGGGAATGATGTTACTTGCCATCTCCTTCCCACCATAGATTTCAGGAGAACCACTCCCAGGACAGATATTTTTTGCTGCTATCCTTTTAACAGCCAAACAAAAGAAACTCGAGCAACACTGTCACAGATTGCAAGAAATACTGAAAGAGACTAATAACAAATTTCTCTGTTATTTGTATGTGCTAGCATAGACACACATCACAGGGTCTTCTCCTGCCAATCCATACCCATTAGCATTACTGAAAACTTGGACCTTGGGTTTGATGGATTTGGGTTTGGAGGAGGGGTAGCTTACATCAGAGCTTTTCAGAGAAGGGTATAAATCTCAGTATCTGAACACGAATAACAAAAGCCAAAGAGAAGTAATTCTTACAGGCTCTTCTGATCGCTACAATGCACTCTAAATCAAAATATTTTTGTTAGTTTTTAACTATGCAGCCCAGGAAACATTTTAAAACTGTAAAGATTTTTTTAAAAAATTACAGTTAACAAGCTAAAACTTGCTATCAGTGAAGCTGTTCTGTAGTTAAGTAAGAGAGGATTTTATTCATTCCTTAGGGCTTCCTGAAAGCTGAAGGAGAGAAAAATTTGGTTTTAGTCTCTTGAGACTTTTTTCCTATTCTCTATGGTAAGCTCCGTATCAAGCCCACATAATTTAAATAAATATGAATTTACTAGGAAAATAAATTTCAAATATTGTTTTACAGCATGGATTAACTGATGACCAGCAAGAGAATATACACACAAAATCTGTTTCACCAAACCAATGCAATCTAGTCCCAAACACGAAATGCAACAGAGCAGCAGAAGCCTGTTTCCATATTGCCCATCTACTTAAAATGCCTGAGTTCCTGCCTGACTAGGAGGAAGCTGAGAAATTTTGTCAGTGTGACCCTCCACAATGGAGCTCCATTGCGGCTGGAGCCCACTGCCGTGTCCTTGAGGCATGAAACCCTCAAGTCACTATAAAATCTTGGCATCATGCCTAGCAATATGAAGTTCTCCTGCTGTAAAACTGAGTCCCCTTTCTTCTTTAAAAAAATCAGGTACACTATTTCAAACTCACATTTGCCACAATAAGAACTGCAAGCCCTTCAGTGTCTCTTCTTTTTATTTCTTCCCCTCCCTTTTGCCTCCAAAGGAAATTATTCATTAGATCCAGAGGCTAGAAAGAAGATTTAAATGGCATGATGTATTTCCCAACACAGCTGACCGATGGCCGATGCCAGCGTGATGTTGGGCAAAGCACCCATGTACATACAGGCCTTGTAACTACAGTCAGTCACCATCCACAAAATACAGCTATCCCACTGTGTCCTGCTGCTACACTCCTAAACTTACAAGTCCTCCACACCTAAGAATGCACAGCCAAAGAGCTGGCAAGCACCTGCAGAGGTAACTTGGTATTTTGGTGTTCAGGTATTTACTGTTCACTCTCCCAGTCCGGACCAGCAGTGCCTGGAAGACACAAATCCTCAAAAAGAAGGTGTGAGCAGTGAACCCTGGTCTGATGTTTCACACCAATTCCTCACACAAAATTAAGAGTGAGGCTCAACATGAGCTGTTCTCCAGCGATTGTGCACTGTAGCAGGAGTGCTGGCCATGTGTCACATGGGTGACACAACAGAAAAGATGGCATGGGTTACACTGGTGGAAGTGTTTTGGTCTTTAATTATCTCAGATTCACTGCATCTGCTGATGAATACTTCAGGCCAATGCAACATTGCCACAGCTTTAAAAACCATCTTGCCCTCAATTTACTGAATACTGGTGTAAGTAACCTTCTCTCACTATATTTCTTCCACACTCACCACTATTTTTAATAGAAACTGAGCAGTTGATGTGGCAACTTTTCTTTTTTCCTCTGGGTTCCTTACCAGTACCTAACATGACAACAGACACATTCACACATTATCACCTGCACCTGCAGGATTCCAGTTCTATTTTCCTTTCTGCAGAAACATGTCCCAAAGGCATGAGAAGGGGAATGCTTAAAAATACCATGTACATGCTCCTCTGCCCTCAAGGATCTACACCCCAGGCAGCTGGTGATCAGTTGGTAATATCCCTCAGAAATCCCCTTTTTTTGATAGTTCACACTGCCAAGAACTTAGGGAGTTGGCTTGATTTCTCTTCAGAAAGCTTGGATTAGACAGAGTCTTGGAGAACACACAAGAACTGTCCTATCATCCTTTCCTTCCAGAAAGAAAGCAGGTTTCCAGCAGGAGATGGTTTAATACAAACCCTACCCAGCACACCACAGCAAAGACACATCCCTTACCAAGGCCAGCAGGATACACTGAGTTGCCAGAGTCAACAAGAACAGTAGGCAAGACATGCCTAAGAGCCGAACTGCTGAGCTTCCCACATATCCCACAAGACACAGAGGGGAAAAAGCAATTTTGCTGCTGAACTGTTGCTGCTATACAGATGAAACCCCTGAATAATGGAGAGGCCTGGGGAATGAATGACAGGCAGAATAGCCTAAAAACATTTTATTCAGAGCAGAAGGCATTTGATGACGTCTGACAAAAACACAAAAGCAATAAACTTCACCACAAGAAACAGTAAATCTATTGCAGTCTCTTCAGCACACTTGCTTCTGAAAGACTGGGTTAGTTTGGCTCATTCACCAAATATTATTTGGAATCCAGCTGCACTGCTGACCACCAGCACCCAGCCCCAAGTAATAAGCAAAAGGTTTCTGGAATTAACTGCCACTCAAGCGAAATTCTGGGAAGTCCTGCTTATGTTCTGATATTGTCACAAACTGGCTTCAGGACTGTCTAAATGCCAGTAGCAGTTGTCAACTCCAAATGTGATTTTCTTCCCCCAAGGGTTATCCTCCTGGAAATATCAAAATTACCTGAGCTATGTCTAAGTTAATTAGTTGAAAAATGATTTTTCAAGAAGTTTAAGGGCTTAAAATATACCCCAGTCAAAAATGTCAACTAATTAAAAGATACTTTTAATTTAAAGTGAGAACTATTCGCTATAAATCTGTCAATATGCACTCTGAGTTGCTGTACCATGCCACTTCTGTTCTCATTAACCAAGCTGATAAGCACATACTATACATCACAATGAGCATAAACCTGGGCCTTACAAATACATCACTCCAGAAAGCCAAACAGGCAACAGGATAAGGGTGTTCAGAGTGTCCATTAAAAATGCAGTTAAAAGGTCTTTTTCAGAAAGTGAACGGGCACTTCTTCAGTGTTGGCTCCTCTTTTAAAGCATTTCAGGTGGAACAACGCAAATTTCAAAGAGCTCCCCAGAAGTATGGCTCCTGCTCTGCTTTCCCAGAGCTGCTGTTCACCAGAGATTCAGAGGGGACTCATATGAGAATCAGAGAGGAAGAACAAGATTTCACTGGCAATAAGATATGTAAGAGGAAGCTAATATGTCTCTGTTTGACATTTTTAAATTAAAGCCAGGAATTCAAACAGAAGAGTATAAGTGAAAGTACATGTTATAAGAAAGTGATGGGAAGCATTGTGGAGACTGGGAACATTACATGGATGCTGGACAGGCTCAGGCACCTGATGAAAGAACAGCATCTAAAGCCAGTAAGAGGTCCTTTTGTGCTACTCTTCAGATCTACCTACATGATCAAAATGGTTGGTTTGACTAAGCCATTTTCTAGTGATACACGGAACCAATGTGTTCAGTAAATCCACTGCTTTCACAACAGAAAAATACCGAATTGTCATAAATAGTTCTATCACTGATGATCCTAACATAAATCAATCTATGACTCTGTGAACATACTGAAAATAACGCAAGTAAAGGGAAAAGTCAGACCACAATTTTGCCTCAATTTTTCTTTTTAATGACCACAACTAGCAGAAGGAGCAAGGAACAATGAAAGACTGGATCAGTCTCTCTGCTCTGCCAAGCTCACTACAGCCATGCCAGAACAGTGCTACTGGGAATATGCCTTGGTGTGTCCCTGACTCAGCCACACGTTGCGAACAGTTGAAACAACATGGTGCTGAGGCCTGAATGTGCTTGAACTCTGGTGGTTGCATTTCCTTCTCATGCAGGAGGTCCTCTGGACCTTCCTTGATATTCTGGCCATAGACATCCTCTCCTCAGTGCAAGCAAGCTGTGCCAGTAAAACATGTTTGAAAACACAGGGACAGTTGGAACATCAAACCATGGCACAAACCACAGTGGTTTGTTCACCTTGCACATATTTAAAATCAGGTTAAGTGACTCTGTGGGTTTACTGATAGCAGTTCCCACACCACCATCTGGGATCTCAAGAGCATTGTCAGCAAAAAACCTCTTCTGGTGCTCACTCTTGGGGCAGGGTAGCAGTTAATAGGGAACTCTAAAATTGGAAATAAATGACCTATTTCTGAGCAAAGCTGACAGAATAATATATAAAGCTTTGAGATTGGCTTCACACTGTCTTTCTTACAAGGATACAGGAGCACTGTGATACACTCCTAATATTATGGAATTAGAGAGAGACAAAAGATTTGTACAAAAACTGTTGATTAAAACTGACTTTAACAAGAACAATCTTTACTTCTTTACTTGTGTGAAAACTGCAAGCTTTATTAATATATGTACATATATGTACAATATATGTACGTTAAATGTACATCTATTTAATTAGTTTGCCAGTAGAGTTTGGTGCAGGATGCTAATACAGGTTTCCATTTCATCTGATTCCTATTTCTGGTCTGTCTTCTTCCTGACGCCTGCCCTAGAAGAGTAATTTAAAAAAACAAAGGGAACTCCTTAAAAGTGAAGCTTTTTCAAAGACGGGTGAATCTGGTTTGTATATTAGCAGTTCTGTTACAGAATTCTCAACTGGCACTACTAAACTTGCTCCACATTTAACAAGACACAGAAACAGGGCACTCCAAACGTGTATACAGATGGAGCTGTATTTTTCCCTGGAGTGCTGGGGAAAAAATGGCTGTTATTAAGCTCAACTCAAACAATGCTGGGGTCCCGTCCTAGACAATGAGGCACAAGATATCCACTTGAATTCTTTAGTTTAATGGTTAAAAAATATCATCTCTGTTGTCAAGGATCAGTCCCTGAGAAGAACTGTTAGGAAGGAAGCTGCATATGACCTCAGGTGCATTTGCATTTGCACCCAGGCCCAGTCCACAGCCATATCTACTTATTTTACTCAGTCATTGAAGCAGCGGTATTTGCGGTTTTTGTGGTGTTTATTTATTTGCTTGCTTGGTTTTGTTTGCTTGTTTGTTTTGGGGCGTGTATGTGCCTGTGCGTGTGTTTAAGTGACTATAATCCTAACATGTTTTCAGTTTAAAGGTATTTTGCAATTACCATGACAGAAGATTTTTTTTCTCTTTCGTTAAAGCGGTCAACTTTAGCAGCTAAAAAGGAAATAAATGAGATGGATATAAGGTATCCTTCCCTGCCAGTACTACACCCACTACACCCTTAAAAAGTTTTCCTGATTCATACATACTTTGTACAAACAGATGTTACATAAAGCAACACAAAACTATGTAGAATAAAGCTGGTAAAACATGGAAAAGCCTTTCCTTCCAAAGTACATATGGTGATGTGAATTTAGTAATTTATACACAGAAAGTGGTCTGCTCTTTTTCCCCCTTAACACCAGAAACATGGGAGAATAGGAAAATTATGATACCCACAGCCCAAAAAGAAATCAGTGGAATCAACAGATTATGGGGGGGAAAAAATCCAGAGCTTTGGAAGTATTCTTTCCCCCTGGATCATGATTCATCTCTTTAGTCAATTAGATAAAGATGGAAAGAAAATTCCAGAATGAACAGGATACGCTTTCATGATTCAGTAGCACATACCAAAGCTTTTCCTAGACCTTGTGCACGTCTTTTAAAGGAATATTCCTGACCTTTCTAAAGACGTAGGTATTTTTTGAAGGAAATTTGACTTATTTAAAATACAATATTGTTTTTCTCTGTTATTAATAAGGAATTAAATAAATAATTCTCTGCTACTGGAACTTAGGGAAAACTCTCGCTTTTGCACTATATTGCATGTCATTCTCACAGTAAGCAATGCAGGACTTGCATCTTGTTGCACTTCAGTATTTTAATAACATTTTGGAGGAATTATTCTGAGTTCTACTTTCTCCTGTAAATCCAGTAGCTTACCATTATCAAATAAACAAACCCTGAACTCTCATTAGTAATAAACTTAAATAAAATGATCTATTTTTAAAGTTAAGAATGGCATCATTTACAGTTGTAATGGATTAATTAAGTTTATTCATCACCAAAAATAGCAACAATTTGTGCTTATAACCCAGAATTTTACTATGAAAAAGGAATCCTCTTTTTTGCAAATTCTATCACAATACCAGAAAAGCCAAGCACTGTGAATGTAGTTACTTGAGAAACAAATTTGCAGTAACAGCTGAAATTACAGTTTCAACTCACTGTGTTTGGGCGAAAATTGTAGAAAAGCCCTGAAATTGTCCAATGTAGAGACGCAAAAAGAAGAAACAAGAATTTTGTTTTACAGGTAAAAAACTTCAGCATTGAGGATTCACTCATCTTTTCCAGGATGGAGTGAGATACACCTGTGGTCTCCTGAAGTTATTGTATGCAATACATATTTTTTAAAGCTTCATACACATTTCAGTACTGAATAACCATGATTCTCACTTGATTACAGAAAATATTGGAAAGGCCTGAAGATGCCATGCTACTCAACACCTAGATTCCTGCAGTCAACTACAATAACTATGATTACAGTTTACCATTAGGTTTTAAAAAATCCCAGAAATTGCCCATCTGACTCTCTGTAAAAACCTTCCACATTTGTCATAATATGGGGATAATTAAAGTTACCAATTACAACCGGACAGCTCTCATTTTCAGATGGCTGAGATGGAAACTATCCCTAAAATTACTTACCCCAAGAGGAGGACTGCAAAGTTTCCTTCCTCATTGAAGACTAAACAGCAGAGTCATTCTCTAGGTCCTCCCCCATCAAGCTGTACTGTGAAATACATTCTCAGCAGCAGAACAATCCCAGATAGGAGAGTTCACAGAGTATGGACTTGTGCTCAACTTCAAATACTAATTTAATACACACCAAAGTCGTACATTTAGTTAAGCAGATATGACTTAAAATTTTGGAGATGCAGAACAAAAAAGAGGACCATTTTGACATATGGCTCAAGGAAAACAATGTAAATCATAGCTATAACTGCATCTGCTGACATTCATTCAGTGCTGCTGCCATATTTCAAAATTAAACTTAATTTTACACAACTGCACTCTAATGGTCTAGATCAGCAGTCAATTAAAGAACATCCCTCTACAGGACTAATGAAATACTCAGGTAAACCAGTATCATCATAAATAAACAGGCCAATTTTTTTTTCCCTCATAATTGGAATGCCAAGCCTATCCACAACAACTTCGATGGACTTGCTCCTAGTGGGTGGTGGTATTGGAAGGAATTCTCATCAGTGAATTAGGAGTCCAGAATTTCCTGGGGAACATTCATTAAAGTTTGGCATTGAAACAAATTTAAAAAAAAAAAAAATGCCTAAAAATGGGAGGCAAGCAATGAAAATTGTAACAAAATAACACAGAATTTAAGTTGAACCCTAGGCATCTAAAAAACCAGGAGCACATGACAACAAAGATATGCCCCTTCAGCACAGCCTGTTGGAGAGACAGCTGCCATGGCTTTCACTATTTTGGTAGTTTTAACTACCTTCTTTATCCCACAACTGTAAATGTACTGCCAGTCAGCTTAAGTCAGAACTGCCTGAGAATCAGTACAGCAGCACATCAATGAGAGAAAAATCACACTGTGAATAGCAATAATAGGGACAGTTCTAGATGTTGCTTTATGTAGCTCTTCTTGTCTTGTTCTAAATGGAGTATCAATAGCAGTTGCTACATCAGCAGGTGTTTCCAGTAGCAAAAGTGAATTTTGCAGTTTAGACAAGACAAACCAGGCATGAATCAAATTACTTGACGATCAAAATATACACCAAACTGCTCAGGATTCTACAGACTGTACTTTTCATGCTGTAAGTTATACGATCCTGTATTCTTAACTCAGCCAAAACTCTGACTGAAGTCGATAGGAGTTTTGAGTAATTGAGTAAGGACTGCACATATTCATTCCTACAGAAGCTACACATCCACAGTGAAGGGAAATAACCATCAGTTGCCACAAAAGGTATTTTTTACTGGCACTATTATAAAATATCTATAAATACAGCTTAATTTACTTAAGAGCTCACCTGGGACCTGTACCCTTTGGAAAACTTGGAAAACTAATGCAAAAACCAAGGAATCAGTTGCCTAAAGCCAATATCTGTATGTAACAGTTTAAATTTCTGAAAATTTACTTTGGCAGATGCTATGGCAGGGCAGCAAATGGACTGGCATTCAAATATAAAATGAAGATAAATCGATAAAAACACTCAGTATTGAGTGGTCAGAAATGTTTACAATGAATACACTCTAACACAATTTCAGCTGTAACTTCTGGTGTGTGCAGAGACATAAAAGCTCTGATCTGAAGACATGAAACACTTGCATTTCTTGGGAAAAAAATAAGTCATGAGCTGTAACAGATACTGATGTATACATATACAACTTCTCTGGGTGCCTGAGACCAGGAAACATAATTGTGAAATTGAAATAAATCCCTGCCAGATAGGAAAAACCTCTGCAAAACACTTACACAGCATGAATACAAATTGACATACCAGAGCTATGAGACAATCGTAGAATCAGAGAATATCATTACAACGTTGAACTTTTAATCACTGCTAATAATAAACAACGTTTATTTATTGGTAAAATCACAACTGGAGGAATATGCTCTATCTCTTTTAAAATTAGGCTGGTACTTAATGCCCTAATGTACATCTTCTGGGAACTGTCAGGCAATTAATCTTAAGACAAAAACGTAACTCCAGTATGATGGATCTTTACGGCTAATGATTAATGTTATCAGGAACTCAGACCCTGGTATACCCACAATAGCTGCCGGCCCGTTCACCTCAGCGATAATTTCAACAACTTTTTTGGAAGAAGTGTTTCAGAAGTTTACACTGCAGTGGTCCTCAGCAGAGGCCAAATAAAAAAGAAGTAGAATATTTAAAACGCATGCTTTGCTGTTACAGAGGAATCTAAAAATAGAAATACTTGGAACAAAGATACAGGGGATTTTCGGTTCAAAAAGGAGAGTCCAGGAAAAATTGAGAGTGCCATGAAAAAAACATGCTGATTAAAAAATAATTACGTCACAGGTTTCTCAGGATCTTGCTAAACTCCCTCCGCACACCCCCTCCATCCCCACAACCTGGCCGTCTCCCACGCACAGGAGCCGCCCCCAGCGAGCGCAGCAGAGGCCCCCGGCCACAGCCGAGGCGGGGGCAGAGCCGCCCCCCGAACTGCGGACATCGGGGGGATGCGCACAGACCCGGCTTCGCCCGGCTTTCTGTCCCCAGCCCCCCGGCTCGGTCCGACAGCTCCCGGCAGTCCGCACCTCCCCCCACGCGGGCTGTGCACGCCGGGGGCTCCGGGGGGCCTGGCGGGCACAGCGCGCGGGGCTGCAAATGGCAAGGGCAGAAATCTCCCCCTTCGGCATCCCCTCTTTCCTCCTGGCCTCCTCCCTTCCCCTCCGCGCATCTGCATTCTCCTTTCCTCTCCTCCTCTTTCCCTCCCTGCGATTCCATCTTCCCTCCCCGCTTTTCCCCTGCCCCTCCTCGCACGTCCACGGACACCCCCTGACCTCCCCCGCCTGGCCCTGCCCGGCTCCCTCTCCCCTCTCCCGCTCGCACCCCGCCGAGGGCAAACTCGTCGGAGCCGCAGCAACCGCCGCCTCCCGCCCCTCCGCTCAGTGCGCCGCGCTCACACACACAGACACACACACAGACACAGACAGATGGCCGCGCGGACACGTGCGCATCCTGGCGCTCAGAGGTACCTATCCGAACCGCTCTCGCTCCTCCGACTCGCAGCTTTCACTGCCAGCTCCGCGCACAGCCCCGGCACGTCGGGTCCCCCTTCCTCTTCCTCCTCTTCTTCTTCCTCCTCTTCCTCCTCCTCCTCCTCCTCCTCTTCNCGCCTCGCCCCGCCTCGCCCCGCCTCGTCCCGTCGCGCCTGTCCCGTCCCGCGGGGCGAAGAGCTCCGTGCGGAGGCTTTGCGACCGCCCCCGCGGCCCCCGCCCTGCCGCGCTCGGGTTACCCTGCGGCTGCGAACCTCTCCTGTTACGATGCCCACGGCGGGAGGGAGGGGAGGGAGCCGAGGCCGTGGGGGCCGAGCCCCGTCGAGAAGGGAAGGAACGCGGCCCCGCGGCTCTCCTCCGGGGAGTGCGCAGGGCGGGAGCTCCACTCCGCCGGCAGCTCCGGGGGTTTCCCAAACCGTGAGTTTCGGGCTGTTTGGTAGTGCGGCTGTCCTGGGCTTCTCCAATGTCTCCTTGAACCCAAATATGCTTGCAAGAATTCCCCTTGGTCTGCTATCCTTCCTGTGAAGAAGGTCTGCCTTTAAATTTGGTTTCAATACGAGCTTAATTATCCCCTCAGCTCCTGTGCTGGAGATGAGGAGCAACTAACCCTTTCTTTGAGCTGGAGATGGGGAACAGTTAACTGTCTCTTAGAGCTGCTAATGGGTTTGCAGATCTCTAGTGTAATCATTTTACATCATTACATTTCCCAGCTGAAGAGCCGTACGTTGCTCGTGGGGACCTTTGTCCATAGACTTCTGTAACTCTTACCATTCTTGACGCACTCTTGAGCATGACGCTGATCTAATAGATGCGAATATGAGTTGAAGAAATACACAGCGTTTAAGATGTGAGCAAACCATGGATTCATACAGTGGCGCGATGATGTTTTTTCTTGACAATACTTCTTGAGGAACTTTTGAGCACAGGAGGTGAAGTTTCTATGGGGCCTCTCATAACCCTCAGATTTTACTCATGCCAGCTCAGAGCCCACCATTTTTAATGGCTGTTTACCCGTGTGTGTCATTTTACATTCACCTTTACTGGTTTTCTTATATTGCACATTCAGTGTCATAATGTCCATATATAGCTCTTCACAATCTTTCCTCTTACTACTGCCAAATAAACACCAGTGATGAACTTAGCTATTTGACACCATTCCCAGGTAAGGTATGAGTACACTGAACAACACACATCACAACAGTGACCCTTGCAGAGCCCTACACCATCCAGCACCTCCCTCCATTGTGAGAACTGATGATTTATTCCTGCGCTTTGAATTTTATCTTCTAAGCAATTACTGAGCTATACCAGGGCTGTCCCGCCTGTTGTTCTCTGCTTATTCTCCTTAAAAGCATTTGTCAAGAACCTTTTAAACACCCAGTCTGATATGGAAATTAGATCACCCTTGTCCACATTTTGTTGACCTTTTCAGAGACCTCCAAGAGGTTTGTTTAAGGCTGGACTTTACAGCGGCAATGTTGACTCTTCTCAGATTGCATTAATCCAGGTGTCCTTTAGTTCTAACCCAATTAGCATCTCTGTATTTGGACAGTACAGGCATGAGGTTTGCAAACCTCCAGCTCACTAGTCTGTATTGAAGTTTAGGGTCACATTTGCCACCCTCCACTCTTCAGGCACCAATGTTTTAAATGGGAGGTTACCTGCTTCTGTTCAGGTGCTGCATTCTCTGTTGAGAGCTCAAGGACACAGATGCTCACACAGAGGCATAGTTGCTCTCTGAATGCTGTGTGATAGTGGAAATGGTTTCTAATAAAAGCTAATGATATAAGGAAACGGAGGCATACACATATAAATGTAGACCTGTAAGCTGGTGCTATTAATGTAAGTAAGGAACTATCCTAATAATCTACTGCATGTGGCCACAACCTTCTTCACAAATGTGTGTGCCTGAAAGCTCACGGAAGTATGGTGCAGACAAAACCCCACCAAGGTCTTTGACCCAGGGAACTGTCTGCCATTCTCCCTACTGCCAGCCGTCTGTTTTCTCTCTTTCAGACTGCTGTAAATTCTCTGGTTCAAGGATGGGCTTTTTAAATGAACATTTTTTACTTGCCATAAGCATGGGGCACAGGAAGGAGGAAGAGAGATCAGCTCTGAATGGGGGTACTTCAGCTGCACCATCTAGGAATGTCCTCAGGAATGTCTGCAATGCTGTTACCTGCCCAAAAACAGGACTCCTAGCCTTCGTCCTTCTAGGCTAAGGTGCTAGAATCACAGTACATCCTCATTCAGCCTATTTGCAGAGAGCAGGCAGGGAGTGAAGGAAAGCTGCACCTGTGTATGGACATGCATTGCTGATCATGCCCACCATCCTGCCCTGCAGGTTGAGAGTCTGTACTCCCACAGATAGGCATGCCATCCAAATGACAATATGGGGATGTGGAAGAAAGAGGAAAAGGAGCATGGGGGTTGCATCCTTTTTGTATGTTTCTGTGGTGGTTTTGCTTGGCCCAGGTTTTGCTACTGAGTAGGGTGGGGTACAAAGATGGCTCCTGCATGTCCTGAGTAAAGATACTGGAAATTTTCCACCATGTCCAGCAGAGCCAATCTCTGATGGCTCTGAAGATGATGGAGATATTGCTGGCCAAGCCTGGGCCAATTAGAGATGTTAGTTATGTCTCTGTGAAAACATATTTAAGAAGAAATCAAAACAATGTGAGCACACACTTCTTTTTAGCCAGAGAAGAAGGAGGAGGTAAAAATATGTGAGGGAAAACAACATGGAGGGACCAAGGTCAGTGGAGAAGGTGGGGGAGGAGGTACTCCAGGCGCTGGAGCTGAAAACTCTCTGCCGGCCATGGGGAAGACCGTGGGTGAAGCAGGTGTCCCCCTGCAGCCCATGGGGTCCAGGGGGATGCAGAGACCCACTTGCAGCCTGTGGGGAGGTGCCCACACCAGAGGAGCAGTGGATGCCTAGAGGAAGCTGTGATCCAGTGGGAGTCCCAGTAGAGACTGAGAGTTGCAAAGGCCTTGCAGTAGAGAGAAAGGCCTTGCTCCCAGGATGGAAACAGCCTGGCCTCAGTTCAGCCTCGGCTTGGAAGTCTGCATCCTATGGACAAAAAAATCTCATGCTGCAGTAAATTTGGGTGGGTGTTGCTCGTGAGATTGGACCCACACCAAAGAAGTTTGCAGAGGATTGTCTCTCGTAGGAGGGACCTGCATGGCTAAGTAGAGGACTCTTCTCCCTGATAGACTGACTCTGAGAAAAGCCCCATACCTTGCCCCTGCCCCAGAGCTGTTGGTTGGAAGGAGGGAGGGGGTGAGCTGAGAAATGGTGTCTTAATAGGGAGGGGGATGAGTAGAGAAACAGTGTTTGTAGCAGAAGAATTGTGGTGATGGACTGACCAAGAAAAAACCCCATGCCCTGCCCCGGAGCTGTTGGTTGGAAGGAGGGAGGGGGGTGAGTTGAGAAACGGTGCCTTAAGAAGGAAGGGGGGTGAGTGAAGAAACAGTGTCTTAAGAGCTTATTTTTACCTCTGATTTATCCTCTGACTCTATTAGGTTAATAAATCACTTTGCAACTCTAAGTTTTTATGACTGCTTCTTGCCCTGTGTCCATGCGTCCTCACACCAGTCTTTATCTCAACTCATGATTCCGGTGTGTTTGTCTTAGTTTTTTTTCCCTCTCCTCAGCATTGCTGCAGCAGGAGAGAGCATAGAGAGCAGGCATGGTAGGTGCCTGGCATTTAGCCAGGGTCAAACCTCAACAGTTTCACAGGTCTGACCATGTTTATCTGGTTTATGAGATACTCAGCTGCTAGGAACAGAAAAAGGCAGTTATCAGAAGGGAGGAAAGGAAATAAATTAGTATTTTTTACTTGTGGAAACCTTCAGAACCATGCAGAAAGGTCCCCTCCAGGCCTCAGAATCATAATTAAAATAAACATTGTCAAGCTTCATACTTTCTAAAGGCCCCAAGTTTTGGGGACTGGCAATACTGGACTGTGGAGAAAAATCTGTGGAAACCAATTATGTAACTCTATCAAAGGGGGAATTTCAGAGCTCCCCTTCCTGGGTTTACACCCCTCTATCTTATTGTTCCAGCAGTTACCTTCTGTCCCTTTTCTGCTTTCTGGCCTCATACAAGATTGGACTGATGCGTGTGACTGCAGCACAAATTTTCTTCTATTAGGTAAAGCAATATCACGAGTGAGACTGATGACGTTTGTTAATGCTCTGTAATTTTTTTACAGCACTACAGAGAGCTTCACATAGGGGGAAGGAACAATTAATCCTTGCCAGAGTGCAGTTTTCCCTTATTTTTACTGTGACATTGAATACCATTATCTAAATAATGAATTGCAAGTTTAGTTGGTATTGTCCTAAAAACTCTAAAAGGAGGAAGAATATAAAGATAGCTGCATTAACCAAATATTTGTCAAGAAAAATAATTATTTTAAGCACTCACATGACAGTTTCTCACTTGTCATTCTATTTCAGGACTGCTTTATGTGCTTGTGAAGTGAAAAGGTATTATCCCCAGTATCACCTCATTCCTCCTCCAATGACTGACCAATTTACATCCCAAGTTTTGAACATGTTGGAAAAATTGACAAAAATAGATTCTGGGATAACTGTGGAGTCCTGGAGAACATCAGGGAACTGCGACTGTATCTGAACTTCTGCTTGCAGGGACTGCAAAACTGAGGATGTTTTTCTACGTATGCAGCTTGTGCTTGTGAAGGCTAGTGCCACTGAAGTCTGTGGTAACGGCAGACGCACAGCATGTCTGACAGCTGGGCCACATGCTTATGTGAGACCTTGTTATTATACAAAAAGGCTCTTATTCCTACTCTTTTTATCTCTGCCATATAAGTTGACCCAATTTACAATCTGCCTCTCTACAGATGTGAGCTCTTCCATGGGCAGAAAGAGGATGGAACCATTGCCAACAAAGAGTGCCTGGAGTTAGAAAGGGGAAGAGACACAGGGCGGCTCAGGATGGGGAGATAAAGAGAAGGAAATTAAAGACAAAGATGTTTGGAGGAGAGGAGATAGAAATAGGGAGAAAAAAGAGTGAAGCTGTATCAGTATCTGCTGCTCCTGCTTTATCCAGGAGATAGAGAAGTTACTTAGAGTCTTTGCTTTGGGACCCTATCAGTATATGGGAGCCTGGTTTCAGTGAGACAGACTTTTTATTGTTATGCAGCAAACCTTCAAATGGAGAATAACTCGAAGGTGATACCTCTTCCTATTAAAACTTTTTCAGGCTGCTGTTTACAGCCCACTCTTCTTGTTCTCTATGAACTCTAAAAGATGCTGAGAGCAATGCAGAATAAAAGAAGGAAAGAAAATACTGTGATAATGATGCTGAATATGCCAGGCACTCCTGTAACATTTATTTAATGAAATGCAGTCCTGAAAGGTGATGCTTGATATGGTAGCCTCCACACTAAATTCTGAATATGAAAGATGAATTTTGCTTGGGATGCAGATTTTTAAGTGTCTTACACAGGCTGTCAGAAATTTTGTGATTAAATTAATTTTTCCTTTTCTTGTTCTGGTTGTTTCTCTGACTGCAGAAAAACATGCAGATGAAATGGATGAGGGAATGCACCAGCTTGTAATAATGCGTGTAAGATGAAAATGGTACTTCAATGTATTCTCTCTGCATTTATAAAGTTAATGAATACAGAGATCCATCAGTCAGTTAGCAGAAGAGCTGTAGGAAGTTTGGAGGTCACATTCATAAATGCTTTATATTCAGTGCAGGCATGAAATGTTGTGAATTACAGAGGCAGGGAGCTGATGGTAGAGAACTGACTAGAGATCCCTGTTCTATTCCTGGCATTGCTGTTGACTTGTGATGTGACTGAAGGCGAGTCACTTTCCCTTATTTGTCTATATGAGTTGACGAATTTTAGGACAGGGGTTGCCTGTTAGTGGGAGTTTGCAAAAGGTAATAAGACCTCAGCTGTGGTTAGGGAATTCAAATAGAAAATGTTCATACACAGAATGAACTTTAAAATTCCTTTCTTAAAGTATTCACCTGACTAACAGGCTCATTTACACTCATCGATGATGTGGTGGAATAACTTGGCAAGATCTTTATCAGCCACTCACTACATGAGTAATCTCATTGGTTTAAATGTGACTCCTTGAGTGAGTAATGTTTTAGTACTGGCTCCATAAACTGTTTGAGTCACCATCAGCTTACAAACTGCATGTGCAACCCTGCAAGCACTTACCACACAGTACAGTGTGTTTTATTGCAAGCAATTCTGTCACAGGAGCAATGCCCAGTAGTAACTGGTTGTGTACTCTACACCCACGTGAAGGAGTTACTCTGTTCTGCAGTTGAAAAAGCCGGCAAGTTTCACTGGCATCATGTTCTCTTCAATTCACGGGAACTGTTAGTTTCCCTTCACAAAAAATTCAAGGAAATATCCAGTTTCTGTGATATTTGTAGGAAAAAAATCTATTTTATGGCTGCTTGCAAGGATACCGCTGTATAACTAACTCATGGATCTCTCTCCTTGTGCAAAATGCAGTCATTGCAAATCTGGAGCTGTAAACTTTCACTTAAAGTTCTTTACAGTCTTGCCCCAGATAATGTTTCTGCTTTGATTACTCCTGCCTTATCTTTGTCTCTTTGTACCATCTTCCACAATAGCTCCTGTTTCTTTCCCTTATTGTGAGCTTTGTGACTCCTTTCAGTCTGCTCCTTTTCCTAAGTGTAGAAAAAAAATTCCATTCAGTAGTATTCCTTTTTTATTTTACAAATCCCTCTTTCAAGTCTGCTTCATCAATAATACCAACACAAGGCAGTACTGAAAGATATCTTGCCCATGTCCAGCTTGCCTGATTGAGCCTGCTCATCCTCAGTGTATCTCTACATATTTTTCAAATTACTGTCTACATAGGAAGAGCCATATAAATATAGTACTACTTGTTAGCAAAGCATTACATATTCTTTATTTATATCAACTGGTGGAGCACAATAAACATGGACTACAGTACTTCAACAATTATATACAGTTGCATATTGTTCCTGCAACAGAACAAGCTTTGCAAAAAAGGTTAAAAGTGCACTCATTATTTTAGAAATAGGGAACCTCTATAACTCTTTCATACAATACTTGAATAGTATATTCTCACAAAAACCGTTTGTCTGGGAACTAAAGAGCTTGATCCAAAGCCCAGTGGAGACTCTTCCAATGCATTCAATAAGCTTTGGATTAAGTCCTTCCTGAGGAACAGATGCAGGCTTTTACTCACTACCAGTGGAACAATAAAAATGACAAGACAAAGAATAAAGTTGTCTGCAGAGAATAAAGCAGTGTTGTCCTGCAACAGCTTAAATATATTAGGCTCTATGGTGAAAAGAAAGCCCTGTAGAGTTGGTCAAATTGTTTGTGTAGACAATTCACAAAAATGTACAGTCCAGAAATGTTTAAGTATCTGCACATAAACACCCATACATAGTATATTTCACTGATTATTCAACTTTGTAGTATTTGCAAAAACTGAGTGTCAGTTGTTCAAGCAAAGATAACACAGAAATAATTTGTTGCCATTAATGATTAAAAGTGTATGGATGAAGGAGCTGGAAGTTTTTTTATGCCTTAGCTCTTAGGGGGATCCAAAGTGTTTATTGAGAACTGGACTAGAGACAGGCTTCCTTTTAGTAAGTTTATCTCATTCAACATAGTGATTTCTTGTCTGGCCCGTGATGTTATCAAAATGCAAGCAATAATGAGTGTTGAGGTGCAGAGACCTCTCCTGCCCCTGCAGAAAAATCTGGGGCCAGAGTCACCCCAGGAAAAAGAGTCAGATAAGGGAGATAAGCAACTGTGGGAGACACAGGAGAGTAGGCTGAAGTAGAAGTGGCAGCAAACAAAAGGAGCACTTAGCAGAAACGAAGCTTTAGCAGAAACTAAGCAGGGTGGGAGACTGGAACTTGCAGCAGAGAAAAAATATGAAGAGAATCTAATCAGAGGCTTTCAAGAAGCCTGTGTAGATCTTGGGAAGAAACCTAGTGGTAGAGAAAGAGTGAAAAGTATGTTTTTTAAATACCTGCATGGATTTATGTAGAAAGTAGAAATTGGAAAAGAGGCCTTATTAGAATAGATTGCAGTCATAGCTAAAAAAGACCTTCATAATGAGTATGTGGAGACAAGACAGATGGATTTTGAAAGAACCGAGGAACTGTAAGTGTCTGGGGCAAGAAAGTGTGAGAGAAGAAAAGGACATTACACAAAACTTTAACCAGGAAAGAAAAAAGAGAATCAAAAGCTGGCAACTAGTATTACACTAAACTACTTCTATAATTATTAAAAATACCATTTAAACTTTACCTGTTCATATTGAAATGTTCCTAACCTTTTCAGCTCACAACTAGAAGCCTCCAAAACAGGTCAATTTCCTTAAATCCTGTACATCTAATTACTAGGCAAAGCCAGCACAGTGGTTACTTACAAACATTAACTAAATGCAGAAAGGCACATTTTGTGATGATATCTTTTCCTGGAGCATTACCACGGATATGCTCTGGCAAATAATGGAGAAGAGAAATCCTTCTGCCTTTGGTTTTACTCCTACACAGGGAACCCCATCAGCCTCCAGTGACTGAAATCACTGAACATCAGAACCCTCTTGCCATATTCCTAACATTTTCATCTTTATGTTGCTAGAGTCTTGAAGAATGGTCCTGCAAATTCTTGATACCTTTCAATCTTCTGAGTTTTGCACATTGAAGTACTGATCTGCAGCAGTTAAGCTGCCTTCTCCACACACTTTACCAAGCCCCTGCAAGACGCAAGGCTGGATGCTTATTCCTTCTAGCACTATTGCAACGGTGTTAAATGACTCCAACTGGAATGTGTCATCTGCTGCAGGAGGGATGGCAACACTAGAAATAACTGAAAAACCAAAACTTCCTGAAGGTTCTTAGAAAGTCAGAGACAAGTTGATAATATTTCAAATAAGTGGATAATAGTTACAAAGAAGAAATTGTCTCATGTATTTTTCCCCTCAAGTAACAGTATCACAGTTTTCTAAAGAAATGTCCCTTTCTTGAATTAGAAAGGGAACAGGTCCGATTACCAAGCCTGAAGGACTGGCTGTCCCAATGCAATAAGATGAGGTATTAGCTTCACTGTGTTTTCTGATCGTCAGAAGTGCTATCAGGCAAAATGAAACTATAATAAGACAATACGAGAATCTGATAATCGGTCCGCTGATTAAATATACGCAGCATTCTGTATGGAAATCCAGCTCTGCACTACAAAACTGCTGTGGATTTTAATGTCTAACTCACTTTTGAAGAAGGCAAACTTATTTGTCTTTGGATATGGAGGTAGAGGGATGCGTTTTGCACAGGTGCCACAGCTTGACAGTGTTGTTACTCTTCTTAGACTGTTTCCTTGCAGAGTCACAAGAATAAAATTACAGTGCCAGAGGTGAAACATAATGTCTGATCACTTTGAATGACTGAGGAATCCCTGATTTTCCTGACCAAGGTTGCTTACCTCCATGATGATACAAAGATGCACTTCAGAACAATTAGAAGACATAACTGGAAAGGAACTCTTAGCTGTGTGCGGTGACGTGCAGTTCAGTAACTTGGATGAATCCTCCTTGCCATCACCCAGCCCAGCCCTGCTGACTTCAGCATGAGGTGATCTTTGGACAGGACCAGGGATGGAGGGTGCAGCCTAGGCAAGCACAGATGAGAGTGGATAGAAGCTAGCTGGGGAAAGCACCAGCTGCAGGAAATAAAATATTTTGTTCTCTGAAGTTGGCTTGTACCTTTTCTTGGTGTTTTGCTCCATACTGTGTCTGAATTTCAGCAATATCCCCTCATGGTGGGCAGAGCAGCAAGATATATCTGAAACTGCCTGAAGAGTCAGGAAGAAGGGGATATAAGGCTGTGCAGGCTTACACTTTGAAAGAAGGCCAGGGATTTTTGCTGTCTGACCTTACAATCTTTAGATACTTGTACTATGCAGAAAAAGCACAGTATATTTCCATTATAAACTGATCCAGAGTGCTGAAAATATCAAAGCCTCTGTCATTTTGAGTTATCTGTAAGTTTTCATCCATAATACATTTTTGGCAGCAGGGTAAGAGAGAGGATGAGGGGAAGGGGCATATCCTAGATCTGCTTGAATTTTTTTGTTGGTTGTTTGTTTTTGAGCAGCTGCACAGTGAAATTAATTATTTTCTTCCTTAAATTTCCAGACTGACTTAGATTCTTTGGTGAAATAATGTTTGATAACACCAATGAAAAAGCAAATTAATATTCTATATGTCTGATAAAATATGACACCAAAATAGTATCATTCTTTCAGCCTACTGCTGATCTTTTTTATGATCCTAAAGGTTTTGTTGAGATTAGAAGTTTTTCATCAAGATAATCTCTCGGTCTTCTGGACAACATAGCACAGAATTTCAGTATTGCAGAAAAGAGTATTGCAGAAAAACTAAGTGGTGTATATGTACATTTTCTTCCTTCTTACCAGTCATCAGCAATGATGGTGGAAAAATAAAGACAAATAGCTGCAGTCTATGCTACTCCCACACACATACACTTTTTGAGCAAAAGCTACAAGAATGGCTCAGTAATAAAGTACATGGTATTATGAACCTGCACTCTAAAGAGGGCTGCAGGCATAACAGGATGTATTTTAAATGCAGCAATGAAGAGGGAGAATTTTGCTATTTAGAAAAGAAGGAAGAAACATAAAACCCCCTCCAAGATTACTCACAAACTTTGGATTGTTCAACAATAGGTCCAGTTTGGCTAGTTTGGAGCATGTTACATGGAGTGGCTCATAGGGAGGACTACAATTTTCCCTTCTTGTGAGGAAGAGTATTCCAAGTGTACCATTTGTTTACTGATCCATATCCTGTCTTCACTGGTTATGAATATCATTACCTATTTGATGTAAGAATTTTTGGACTTTATTGAAAGCTACACAAATTACGATTGACTTGATACATAAAGTTAAGAGCACAGTCAGGACCTAAGTGTAGCTTGTTGCTTTGTTGATAGTCTGATAAAGTTGAAAGGAACTTTATGATGGCCCAGGCCTCCCGTTGGAGTAAGCTGGCTGTTGAAAATAATAGAGATATGAGGATTTCCCTTTCCTGTTTCTATTAATTGAAAATATTATTGAAACAATACTGCAACTAGGGCTGCATAGATTATTTTCAGAGTTGATCTATAACTGGTAGTTTTCTTACATGAAAACAGCATTGCCCATCTGACACTTCAGCAATAGAAAGGACAATCATTTTGGATATCTCAGCAAACGCAAACTTGGAAGACTTTATAACCAGCTGCTTCGTATAAACTATGCCTCAAACACCAGGATCCTCCCTTCCACACATTGTTGGTACTTTATTAAAGAAAATTTCAGCTCTTTGTATTTGCTATGACTAAACGAATCTCTTTTCCCTGTGGATAAGGATACTCTCATGGACTTTATTGACTTTCCTGTGCTGGCATTTTGCTGATTCTGCTCACGCTACATTAGTGGCAACACTGAGTCAGCCTCCCTCTTCCCAAATTATGTCATTAAACCTCCTACTTCAGCAGGGGGGTCTTTATTAAAAAAAAACAGACCTCTTTTTTAAAACCAAGGAGGAAGCAATGCTAAGTCAGATTTTATTCTGTGTGATGTTACACTCCCAAGCATTGGAAGTACTGTGCTATTAAAACAAATTGCATTTCACACTCATTGAACATTCTTCCCCTCTCCCTTAAGCTAGAGAAAGTTATGGGCTGATTAAACTCCAGCTGAGAGCTTTCCCAGCAGCCCTAGAGGTCCTCCTTGTGACATTAGAGCTGCCATGAAGCAATACTACATTAAGCAGAGCACTGATAACAACCAGGGCACAGTGTCTGAGAATGCCTGTGCAAGCCCATGCTCCAGTTACAATCAGAATGATTTAAATATCTGATTTAAACACAACATGAAGGTTTCATTTTGACTTCTCTGAACTATCAATTTGAACGTTACTTTTATTGCTTGTGTTGTAAATTATTTTCTTAATGAAAAGTAGATTCTAATGGACTGGCATCTCTGAGGACATGTTGACTTGCTGCTTTATATAGATTTAACCTTAAATTTGGTCATTGTTTTTGATAGCTGAGAGTGTGAAATTCTGTGCTATGTTGTCCATTCTAAAATGTTAACTATATATAGCCAGATTCGTATTTGTTATTAGTAGATTTGTTTGGTTTTGGTATTTCTTAAATATCATCTTGTTCCAGCCCCATTTGTATTTTATCAGCATTGTAGGAAATTTAAAAAAAAAAAAATTAAAAACCCTGTAGGAAAACTGTTTTTTGAGAAAATTGGGTTTTTCTTAGCTAGTAAAAGAAAGATGTAAATATTATAAGAAAAATCAAAACGTGTTTTGTGTTTATAGTTTCTTCATTTAAAAAAAAAGGTTATGGAGATGCTGGCTTTAGCTGGTTATTCACCATGGCCTTTAAGATCTTAAAGCTAGCTGATATGAGCTTCTTGCACTTTTTAATCATAGACCATAAGAAGGCATAAATTTGCTGTATTTCATCTTTAAATGCGTCTCTAAGGAAGGGATAACTTATTGGGCTAAACTTACCTAACTGTGGTTAAAAAACCCAAACAACTCTACTTTTATAGCAGATGTATGAAATATGCTTCATTAGTCTCATATGAACCTATTTTAGAGCCTTGATTGCTGTTTTAATTTAATTTAAAGAAGTGTGAAAGATTAAAATAAATTTAGGCATTAATATGGACTATGTATACTCAAGTTTGCATCTTTATTTGAAAATGCCTAGTCTATAGTGTAAAATTTTTGGAGACACCTCTAGATTTTAAAATGGTTGTTTTTTGTCTTCAGACAAAAACTTTTTCAGGCTCAGCAATGTTTGCCATGGTGAAGATGAAGATCTTAGCCTTGCAGGAATTCACTTGCCCATTCACCGCCTTTCCACTCTCTGTATCTTACTGACAATTTATCTGCTGCTGTTAAAAACACATGGCTGCACATGATCACAGCGAGTACGACAAAGAAAAAGGAGTGTTCCCGTCATGGCTCTTCCAGTGTTTCCACAGGCCACCCCACTACGCCAGGCTGCCAGGGGAGCGCAATGCTTCTCAGACACTTACTCTCCAGACAAACCGCTCACAGGAAGCTGCCCAGCAGATGAAAAAACTTGGGGTAGCATTATTTGCAGGGGGGCCTTAGAAGAAGCGGATAGAATGTGCAAGGGAGGATGTGTGGGAGATTGACTGACAGGGAGGAAGGACAGAGCATTGGTTTGACACCATCTTCCATGAACTGCCAGGATTATTTAATGAAACCTTTCAAGAGATTCACCTTCATTGAAAATCCTCCTAATCCTAACCATTGCACCAGACTTTCACACATTTAGCAACAGGCCATGTGAATACAGTTTACACCAGTGGGGTCTGCTATGCAAAACCACTTCCAGCATGACAGTCTCCTTGCAGGTGATGATGCAATGCACTCCACTGAGCGTGGCATGCATTGTACACAATGCAGATCCCTGTGCCTCCCACAAGGACTCAGTGAGAGGAGACTTACCCCTGCACCCTCCTTGGCTTCAGAACTTTCGCAGGAGCATGGTCCCGGTGGGTCCCTCAGCAGCATAGCCAATCCTCCTGCACCTACAAAACCAAAGACATTTATTGCCCATAGAGGAATATGCACGGCTGAGAGATTCCTTTGCTTTGACTGAATCCATTTCTACCTGCCACACTCTGTCACCAGCCTGGTGTTTCGTCAGTGTTGTTAAAGAACACAGAAAAGCTACAAAAACTATGATTGACAAATATCTTTGCCAGCTGGAGACAGCTCTGTGTGCTGCAGAGAGGCAGCTGCCTCCGGGGGAAAATGCAATTGGTGCTTAGTGTTGATACAGCACGCCATGGCTCAGGAAGGACATACTCAATTTCAGACAGCTCAGTGGCCATACCTCTCCCTGGGATGGTTCCTAGTGCCACAGCTCTCAGGGCATGATGTGGTCAGCCTGTCTGGGAGAACCTCTGCATCTTTATTTCTACATCAAGCTTAAGCCTTGAAGAAGGTAAGAACATATCTACTGATTTCACCTTCAGGGACAATCTTGCTTAAGCATAGCTAGCCACAGACAGCTGCTTGATTGCTTTTGGAATTTCCATAGCAGTGGCAATAATTAAATAATGTTGGATTAGAGTCATATTAAATCAGTGAATATATTTTAAACTGTGAAATTAAGTTATAGGGGTTAAATTATCTCCTCTATAGAGAAGCAAGATGTATAAGGATTTGTATATCATCTCCAGTAGCTCTGCTGAAGGTAAGCATTCACACTGGCAGTGTGAATAATGTTCTGAATAATGTTCCTTATGCTACCACAGCACAATGTGTGCCTACTAAATTTGAAATAGGTCTTTCATGTAATAATACATCATGAAATGGCTCTGCAGCCCTTAGTCAATACAAGGATAGTTATTCATGCCCTCTGCTGCTACTTGAGTCTATAATTTTGAGCATATCTCTTCAACCCACTACTGTTTGTGAATGCACCACAGTATGTTTCAATTACTTATGCAAAAAGGATCTGTGCTTCAGAGATGGCCTTTGTTTATTTGTTGCTCCAGCAGACAGTGGCACATGCTAACAGTGTTAGCTTGAGCTGTTAGTTAAGAGACATTCACTATAGACTTGCATCTTTCCTTCTAAAAATATTGACTGGTTGCAACTTCAGTTAGACTTCTTTTGCTCTGGGAGAAGAATATTTAAAAAGTGCCAGTGGAACTTACGTGCCCATAGAAATCCTGCAAATGCTTTTAACTTTTTCTTTGGAGCTGGTCCTTCCTACCTGCTGAGCTATGGTGTCCATGTAGTCCAGAGAGCCAGTAAGTAGCCCTCAGGAAGCTTTGAGAACTGCACTAAATCCAGTGTGAGTAGTAATAGAATTGGGACCTTTTTTCTTGTGTTCCCCACACTCTGAAAAAGTCCACGAAGTCAGAACTCTAATCCTGTGACCTTACCACAGGGCTGATCCCTTCTTTGCATTCATCTCTATGCCCTATGCAGTTCCCATAGAGCAATGCTGCTTTGGAAGTGATGCTGCAGAAAAATCAACTAGTTTATTCTGCCCCAAGTTCTTTTTTCCCTTCCATTTTTTTTTTCTTTCCAGCTCTCTTTGATAGCTTTATTCATGCTAATCCCAGGCCAAAAGGATCTTCCTTGTTATATATCTATATATATCATTTCAGCATAATGGGTCTTTGATTGTCTACTGATACAGTTATTTTCTCTTGCTATCCAAAACCAGATGTGAACTAGAGTTGTGTGCCTTTTCATACCATTTCACTAAAACTTCTCTTCATACCCAAGCTACTGGGCATCTTTTTCTGCAATGTATTTGGAATTGTGAAGCCTTTGCATGTTATCCTTGAATGAATGCCTCCACATTACCTAGGTGTCAGACCAGATGAGAGGATGGGAGCAGTTGGTGCTGAAATATCTAAATCTATATTATAAATATTTCCAGGATTTAATGTCAGACTAGATTTAGTCTGATTCCTTGGAGTGAATGTAACCATACTTGATTTGAATATTGATGTTTACACTGGTGAAACACTGAAAAGTGTTTCATGTGACCCTGGTTTGGTTTCCTCCAAAAGCACTGTTGCACGTGTCTCAACAGTACCATCATGTAGTGGAAATCACTCCACATCTAAATCAATTGCAAGTGTGGTAAAGGAAAGAGGGGTGAGTTCACTAAAAACCATACTGCTGTTCTCTGATAAAATGCTGATGTATGTGCAGGCTATGCCCATCAAGAAAGTATACCCTTTTGACTAGGATGCTCAGCGGAGATGTGGGGTGCCTAATTTCACCCTTGTGCTACAACTAGCATTCCGCATACACCTTGGAAGGCACTGCTGTTGTCTTAAGTTGTCCACTTGTAAGACATATTCCCCATTGATGTGGCAACACTTGAAAGATTAAGAAGAGAGCATTACAGTGGTAATAAACTAGGAAAAAAGGTCATGAAAATCTGAGGCCTAAAAATTAATATTCATAAGAAAATGATATATTTCCTACACATCTCTCAAAATAAAAAAGTATCATAAGCCTGGGTAGACTTCATCCCCACAGTGTTTTTGGTGACAGGCCATATCTGCTATGGCATGGACCTCAGACTTGATTTACATGAATTGTAAATTTATTTACATGATTGATTTTCATAATCACCCTTGGATTAAAAAAAAAAAAAAAAAATCCAAGCACTTTCACATCCATGGACGTGTTTTAAAGGCCGAGGTAGTACCAGTTCCTGCTGCCATTAGCACAGCTGAAGTTTTACATCTATAATTGTCTGTACAGCCATGATGAAGTAACTCAACCAGAACAGCTGCAGGGCAGCTCCACCAGCACTATTGGGGCTCAGTGGCTTTTCATCAATCTCTGTGCATGCTAGCTCCACTTCTGTGTAGCACTGTGCTGACTTCTTTGTTTCCTTTTATTTGCCGTTGATTTCAACTGTGAATAGGGTTTGATGGATGACGGGATTTTTGTAATAAAGAGAACCAAATAATACTACAGGAAAGAGGCTGAGCTAACAGTCTTTCCTTAAGAGACATATCCATACAGACTTGGGAGGGAAATCAAGGTGCAGATAATTAGAAGGAAATTGGGCTCTCACCAGCATCAGCCAGTAGAGAAAGAAACAGGTGTTGTCAAGACAGGAAGGATGAAATTTGAGTAAAAGTCCAGTAAGATTAGTTCCTGGTGATGTGTTTGGCAGTGAATGTGCAGAATATGGATGAAAAATGGAGATGCTGATGAGGAATCCGGAAAACGGCTGTAGACACACACTCATTGCTCTTAACAAACAAGGGGTGAGATTTTAACAGCCTGTTCCTGAGCCACAGTTCTTCATGGTCAGCGCTGTGACCATGGGTAAGCACCGCTGCTTGGGCTAGTTTTGGCTTGGGGGCGCTACACTCATCTCAAGGGTCCTTGTTCCATCAATCTTAGTCTCTCAAACCCTTTGAGTTTCTGCTCTACTTCCATGGAAGCTAGACAGAGAAAGGAAAACTTTGAGGTGCAAATCAGCTACTGAAGTATGTGGACTCCCTGCAGTGACCCAAAACTCCCTTAGAAAACCCATGAACTACGGACTTAGGGTCTTAGTTTTGATATTTGTTCTAGAAACAGAGTGTTCTGTGTTTTCGGCATATGGACTCCATTGCTGTGTTCTTAAACGGTCAGGAAACAACTGCAAACCTGTGCCATACAGCTATTAACACCAGAGCAGTCTCTATCCATCTGGCAGCCTACGTCCTATTGTCAAAGAAACTGGTGCATTAAAGGGGCAGGTTGTAGCATAAGATGACCTGAATCAGGGACCAATTTTAGGGCAAATATTTGTCTCCTCAGAGGAAAATGCACATAAAGCACTTAAGGGTATTCACCAGGAAAACTAAATCAAGCTTTCTTCATTTCAAGCTACTAATTTTTATCTGACCTAGTCAACCATTTGCTTGCATGCAGATGGATCAATTCAAGGCTTATTATTCACTTTCACTGGGACAAGTTGCTTGTGGGAACACTTCTAGTCCTTTTCAAAGCCAAGGGACATTGAATACATGTCCCAAAAGCACAAACTGCTGCTCCTCAATGGGTCCTTTCTTTCTGCTGCAGGGTGCTTGCATCCCAGACTATGGGCCATTCTGCTGTTCACCAGAGTGCCTCCTGCCCTGTTCAGACTGGAAGGGAACAGGTCAGCTCAAACCACATAAATCCTGGATAATCATTTAACTTGGTCTTGAACAGGCCGAGGAGGTAATTTATTAGAGCAACTATTTTCACTTGACTTGAATCACAGGAATTCCTGCTGTTTCTTGGTCTGCTTTCTTTCTGCTACACAGGACTTTTCACTCTAAAATGAAAGACCATCTATGTCCTCGTGCTGATGTCTTGGGAGTGCCCAGCTGAGCCAGCAAACAGATGCCATGTTACACTACCAAGCAGAGTCTGTCACCAGTGATTCCTGTGATTAATAGAAGGTCATTAAGAAAAATCAAATCCTCAGAGAAGGACAGGGAGAAAAAAAAGACAGTCTAGGAAAAAGATTTTCCAGCAAGAGTGGAAGATCAAGACATGTTTATTTATTGAACCACTAAATGGTTTGTTGGCTTCCTGGTGTTCAGACTGGGAGAGGTCACATAGCGGCAGAAAGAAAAAGGTATAGTTTTAATGGCAAAGAAAACCACTCATTTATCTGGTTTTTGCACTTTAATTAATGCTATGTTGAAGCATTGCATCCTTGCTATATTTTGAAGCAACAGTAGGGAAACCTTCTTACCCTTTTAACCATGTTTTGACGGCTCACCTCTAAGAGTTAAGAAAATATTTTATATTCTATTTCATAGAATTTTCAGTCTTAGAAAAACTATTGCAGAGAGTGCTGTAGGTGCCAGTTCTTTGTGATATGCCTATCTGATAGCAATTGTCTTAAGCAGAGTTGCTCACATATTCTGATTTACTGTATCTGATAGTCATGTTATTCACTGGGGTGGATGCACAGGTTATAGAACTAATGGCACAATTCTCTGTTGCTGATTTGCTTTTCTTTTCCAAATGTTGCTCCTTTTTCAGATTTCACACTGTGATGTATTTTGTCTTAAATACAAATAAGATTAAAATCTCCGTACTAGTATTGGTAGGATGGAAGTCACACCTACTTGTGCCCCAAGGAAAAGGAGCCTTGACTGGTCCCATCTCTCGGAGTGCAGGTTGGTTTGTGACCATGCCAGAAGCACTGTGCTGCATCTGTACTAAGAATAAGTGTCAAAGTCCCAATCTCCAAAATTCAGGTGCATGTTTTAGATGCAGATGCCTGGCACCATTTTGGAAAACACCTAAGAAGACTTTCATTGGTGGTTGCAGGCAGAACAATTAAAGCCATTGAGCAGATCTCCATCACTGAGATGGATTAGCTCTTTTCAACTCAGGCCTTCAGGAGTGATTTGAACCAGTCCAGTCTAGCAATACTCTTGACATGGCTTTTTTTTTGCATGTTCCAGTTGTGGGGGAAGTGATGGTGGCTTGAAAGACCAGTTATATCTTCTGCTGTTCACCACAAGGTCATGCAATAGCAGTCTCAATACCTGTCCTTTACTTGTTTTAGCAAGGAATTTCTACCTACCAACATAGTTTCTAGTGACCAACAGTGATGAACCACTGTTGATGCAGATCTTGTGTGTATTTTCTCTTCGATTTAACTCTGTGGGAAAAATCCATTTAATACTTAGTTCTAGTACCATAAAATAGCTGCAAGTGTGCCATGAAGTTCATAATTTCTGCTATGAAGCAATCAAAATGCCCTCAGAACCATAATCTACATATATTTTGGAAAGAAACCTTAAGTATAGACCAGCCCTAAGGTTAAAGCTATTCTAAGAGAATAAGATTGCAGTGCTGCTTAGAAAATAGCTCTGAGTCCCAGCAATCTTTTTCACAGTGAACAACTTTTGATGGAAGCAAGAGAGAACCACTAAAATTTTTGATAGAGAAAATGACTGTGAAAACTAACCTAAAACTGTGAATTGGGAGGCATGAGGAAGGGAAAAACCTGTGAATTTTGTTTCTCTCACTTGTAATAATTTGCCTTGGAGTACATTCTCTTATTTGGAATTACCAGGTAAGAAGTGCGATACTCAATCATTAAAAGAACAGATAGACTCCTAATTTTGTCTGGAGTTAGTTCCTGTATGTGGCAAAATTGCAGTCAAATGATGAATTCATTGCCTTGCACAAGGGCTTAAAATTAGCAGAGAGCTCCTTGAATGATATTAAGTAAGGAAGCACAAGTCATTAATGCAAGTTAATGCAATTCTTTCTAATCCTGACATATTAAGTCTAACTACAGAAAGACAGCAGAAAGTAGAAGAAAGGTTATCTGCTACTGATAACCATTCTCTGGAGAAGAAAAGCCATCACTTACAGAAACAGCACCGAAAATGCATCTGTAATGCAATGGAGGAGACAGCTTTTGGTGTTCATCTCACTGCACCTCTACAAAGGATATCTTAGCCCCAAGAAATGCATGTCTGTAAATACCATGAAGATGAGCTTCTAACATAGCCAACAGAAAGGACTGCAAGAGCTATGTCAAATTCCCTTAACTGCTAAGTCAGACAGTTTATCTCCTCTCTTCCTCACACTGATCTTGCCCACACTGATGCAGACAAAGCATATTTTTATGATTATTTTATGTATTACCTGAATTAGAGCTGCAATTGCATGTTGGGAATGCTACATACATATGCAGAAGATGTTGTGGATGCCTCTCCAATAGTCAAAAGCGACATGTGTGCAGTTAAACCTACTTTTCTCTTTGTTGACATTTAGCAGCAGACAGGGCAGTCTCCGCTAGTGGATATGAATGCTAAAATAAATGGCTGTGCCTTTGCAATGCACATCCTGGGAATGGCAAGAAATCAGTCTCCATTTTTCAGCTGTGTTTTTAGATGATTTTCCAATTATGCTTATCTGCTTTTTCTTGTGAAAAACCAGTTTGACTTGAGAGGGTAAAACCTTATATATGTCACATGGCATTACTGCAGGAGGAGTGGGACAAACATACTCTGCTGACATTTAGCTGCAGGTAATGAGAGGAATTATTGCCATCCATTTTCCTCTCACACCTCCTTGTCTCCTAGGAGGTGACATTTTGAATCTGGTTTGCATTTGGAGATCTTGCAAAAGCATCTCAGACGGTGCACAACAAGTGATTGAGCCACACACATCCACCTGTGGATTTAGGAATAAACAGGTATAGCTTATTCTGAGCAGCCCTGTCACATGCTGGTGAAAAAAGGTCATATTGCCAGATTTTCACAGCTTATCCATGAATTAAACTAGTAAAACAAGGAGGGTTTCTAACATAAGACCCTGAAGAACTATTTCAGTCCTTGACAAGGTAACAGCAAGACTCCTGAGAACACTGAGAGTGGGTTTGTGTCCCCAATTATTTTGTAGTGGTTAATGGTCAGACTGCAATGAGGCAGACAGCCCAGACTATCAGGACTGGTCTAATGTTTGATCCCCAATTTTGCATACTTTTGAGTTGAGATTGTACTGTCAGTTGCTTTGAAGAAATGTGCAATTTTTCTCTCATAAAAATTTGTACTAATACTTTATGGTAAAGTCAAAACTGCCAGTTTTTCTTGATAGGAAATGGTATTAATTAGTGCCTTGTCACTATGTTCTGTTGTGGTCAAGACATGAAAGAATCCCGTTCAATCCTGCATTTGTATTAGACACATGTTAGTGCAAAACCTGTAAATTCTGCAATGACAGAGGCGAATCTTGCTAGACCTGGCAGATGAAAGTTGAAAGGTGCAGGTGGTGTCATCATGGCATGAGCGGTGAAAAAACTGGAAAGTCATGCAATCCAGGAGAGTGTATCCTTTCTTGCCAACCTGAAATTGAGGGCAGGTATACTATTGGCAAGAGGAGATCCAGAGCACTGGACAGAGTTAGTAAATATGTAGTCAAAGTAAAGTCACTGATTATGTAAGGTTAATGTAATCTGACTTTTGAAAAAAAGGACATCAGAGATAAGATCCAGACATTAAAGGATGAAGACACATGTCTTCACCTAAGCTTAGCTGTGCTGTGTAGTAATCAGTTTCAGTAATTTCAGAGGGGGTATTATAGAGAAGTTACTGCTCAATTAGAGAAGATGCATCAGCCTCTGGCCTCTGTGGATAATCTTAGAAAATTATATATAATTAGGAAAAATTATAATGTTTGCTTTCAAAGTACTACTTGTTTTCACAGGCAAACATAATGCCCAGATATGGTGCATCCTCCTCAGTTATTCACATATCAACTCCTCAGTTAAAATAGTTAGTGAAATGTTTTATTTCCCAGCCACAACATTCAAAAGAGGCATGACTTGCTGGTCAAAACTCTAGTGATGTTTCTTATTAAAGCCATATGCTTTAGAGAGTTCAGTAAGGGATTTCTTGGCTCCCTAACAGAGGAAGAGATCAAGTGCTTTAAAAGCAAAAGCCAAACTAAAAAGAAAATAAACTATGATTTTCATTTCATGATACTGGGCTATGTTTTTCACCTAAAAGGTTTAATATTTCAGGACAGAGCATAAGTTAATGTGCAATGTCAAATTATGTCATATCCATCACCTTCCAGACAATACTTAGGGCATTATGAGAAGTATAACAAATGACACTTCACAGAATAAGCTGAGTTGGAAGGGATCCACAAGCATCATCAAGTCCAACTCCTGGCCCTGCACAGCACCACTCCCAAGAGTCACCCCATGTGCCTGAGAGAATTGTCCAAACAGCTCTTAATCTCTATCAGGTTTGGTGCTCTGACCACTTCCCTGGGGAGGTGTTCCCGTGCCCAGCCACCCTCTGGGTGAAGAACCTTTCCCTCATATCCAACCTAAACATCCCCTGACACAACTTCAGGCCATTCCCTCGGGTCCTGTCACTGGTCACTGCAGAGATCAGTGTCTGCCCCTCCTCTTCCCCTCATGAGGAAGTTGTAACTGCAGTGAGGTCTCCCCTCAGTCTCCGCTTCTCCAGGCTGAACAGACCAAGCGATCTCAGCCACTCCTCACATGGTTTCCCCTCAAGGCCCTGTACCATCCTCGTGGCCTCCTTTGGACACTCTCTAACAGCTCAATGTCTTTTCTGTGTTGTGGCACAAAACTGCCCCCAGCACTGGAGATGAGGCTGCCCCAGTACAGAGCAGAGCAGGACAATCCCCTCCCTTGCCAGGCTGGTGATGCTGTGCCTGATGCCCCCCAGGACAAGGGTGGCCCTCCTGGCTGCCAGGGCACTGCTGGCTCATGTTCAACTTGTCATGGACCAGGACCCCCATGTCCCTTTCCTGCACTCATTTCTGTTTTTTGGCCTCTCATTCTCCAGTTTGTCTGTACATCCAGGGCTGCCCCATCCCAGATGCAGAATCCAGCACTTTCCCTTGTTGAATTTCATGTGGTTGGTGCCTGCCCAGTCCTCTCATTTCTGAGGTCTCTCTGCAGGGTCTCCTTGCTTTTGAAGGAGTCAACAGATCCTTCTAGTTTTGTATCGTCCATGCTTTGTATCTTGCTTAGTAATTCGTCCAGTCCTGCGTCCAGGTCATTTACAAAGAGGTTGAAGAGCACAGGGCTGAGGATGGAGCCCTGTGGAGCACCCCTAGTGACAGTCACCAGTCTGATGTCATCCCATTCACTGTAACCCTTTGTGCCTGAAACATGAGCCTGTTGCTCACCCATCACATAACATCGTTATTCAGCTGTGAGCTGGACATTTTGACCAGAAGTGTCCTGTAAGAGCCAGTATGAAAAGCTTTACGGAAAGATTACATCAATTGACTTCCCTTGATCAGCTGGGTGGTTACCTTATCATAAAACGGAATCGGGTTTGATAAGCAGGACTTTCCTCTCATGAAGCTGTGCTGGCTGTGACTAGTGACTGTGTTGTCCTTCAGGTATTTGCCAATACTTCCCTGAATAATCTCCACAACTTTACCAGGCACTGAAGTGACACTGACAGTCCTATAGTTTCCAGGGTCCTCTGTCTTGCCGTTCTTGATAACTGGGACAACAATCAGTTTCCAGTCAGCTGGGACCTCTCTGGATTCCCAAGACTGCTCAAAAATCAACAGGAGAGGTTTTGCAATGACATCAGCCAGCGCTCTGAGGATTCTTGGATGAATGCCATCTGTCACCATAGATTTGTAGGGATCTATCAGGAGCAGCAGATCCTGCACAATTTCAGGTTTAACTGAGAGTTGGACATTCTTGCAGTCATGGTTCTCCAGGCACTGACACCCCCTTGGTCCATCACCCATGTTGAAGACAGAGGTAAAGAATTCATTAAACACCTCTGCCTTGTCTGTGTCCCTGTTGGTGAGGTGCCCATCCCCATCCTGCAATGGGCCAACGTTATTTATACACTGCTTTTAGCCATTACTATATTTGATAAAACTCTTTTGCTTGTACCCCACATTTCTGGCCACCTTCAACTCCAATTGAGCTTTGGAATTTTCTCCCTGCAGTGGCAAACAATATCTCTCTATTCTTCCCATATCACCTGACCTTGCTTTCACTGTGCATATACGTTCATTTTTCCTCATTTTCAAGAGAATGTCCCTGTTCAGGCAAGTTGGCCTTCTGCCTTGTCTGCCTGATTTCTGACATTTGGGAATTTCCTGCTCCCATGCCCTTAGGTGGTGATGTCTGAAAAATGACCAGTACTGATAGACCCAGGTACCTGCAAAAGCATTTCCCAGGGGACTTGCCTCACTAGTGCCCTGAACAGCCTGAATTCTGTTCTCCTTTCCTGAGGTTTTGTTGGCACTTTCCCTGCTGACAACAACTTGCTTACTCTGTGATCACTGTGGCCAAGACGGCCGCTCATCTCCACTTTGCTCACAAGATCCTTTCTGTTGATGAGCAGCAGATCCAGGAAGGTACTTTTCCAAGCTGATTCTCTTAGGACCTGTTCCATGCAGCTGCCATCCAGGTTTTTTAGGAATCCTCTACTCTGGATTGTACCAGCTGTGTGATGCTCCCAGTTAATTTCTGACAAGTTGAAGTCCCCATGCAAGGACAAAAGCAGTTCACTTGGTACTGTCCCTTAGTTCCTCAAAGAATTTGTTGGCATTATAGTCCTGACTAAGAGGTCTATAGAAGATTCCCACATTTACAACTGTATTATTTCTTTGCGCCTAGATTCTTATCCAGAGGCTCGCAACTGTGCCATTGTCAACTGTGAGCTCCATACATTCTAACGCTTCTATTAATTTTGAGTCCTGCTGCACAGAGATGGGCTAATGGTATATAACTTTCCAGATTGTCCCAAGCTTTGAGAACTCATGCAAAGGCAGCATGCAGAAACAGAAAACCTGCCCATTAGTAAAACCTCTAAATCTTCAGATTAGTAAACATGCTGGGAGATTAAAGGGTTGCTTTCTCTCTGCACTTCCTAAGTGAACACAGGCCAGCCATGTATTCCTGAAGGGCTTTGTCCTCTCTCAGCTCTTCAGAGTCAAAACATGTGCTCCACAGAATGTGCCCTGCTGATGCAATTCGAAAACTCTGACTCTTGTGTCGGTGGTATGGTAAACATGGCTCTTCAAGGGCAGAACAAACAGCTACGGCACAATCCAAAGCCAGTAAGAAAATGCTGGTTGTCTCCTGCAGGCTTGTGAAAATTACCAGCTCAGTTTCATGTGTTCTCTCTTAGCTGTCTATCTGTCCTGTGACATGCATTGTCTAAATTCAAAATTAAAAATATTCCTGAGGCAATGAAATTGTGTAAGCACCTGCATTCCACAATACATCAAAACACAGCTAAAGCTGATGCTTTGCTTTTGGTAGCTGTGCTTGGTTTCAACTTTTTGGAGCCACATTACTTTAGTTTGCAGCACTCTCATTGCCTGCTGGGGCAGAAGTCACATGCAAGGCAGTCCCATGGTGTGAGAGGTTTCCCTGCCTAATGAGGCAGTTCATCTGTGCAGGCTGCACCGAAGTGGAAGCTGATGCATGAACAGTGTGACTATGGAGTTTTTGCACAGTTTGAGCCCTGAGCTTAGCTGGGGGTGAATAAACAAAACTCACCTCCTTTTCAAATGTAGATTTTGTAGCGTATCTGCATCTCTCTTTGCCTCTTCTATTTCTTATGTTTCCTCTATTCCTCCTTAGCATGAACACTGAATAGTGTTGACTGTGTAAAGTGTCTTCCTAAGAGAATTAGCTACTGTCTTGGGACAAAAAAAGACCAGTGTAAAGCCTGTACCAGGGTACCAATAATAATTTTGCGCAGCTCCCATTTTGACAATGAGGCCATAATAGCAATGGAATAAAGCACGAAGAAAGCATAAAATTACATCAGGGCTTCAATTACCTTTCATATTACATATAACTCAAATACTTAATGCTTCCGCACTAGAGTTATTACTTACTCTTATTAAGATTTTAAAAAAACATTTTGAAGAGGCAGCCTGCCTTGTAGAGAGAGAATCCAGTTCTGAAAACAAAGAGCAGGAAATTTCAGAAGGTTTCAGGGTAAGCACCCAAATGTCAGGATGCTTATTTAAACCATTTCTGTTGAAATCTAGCAAGCTACATTTTTTATGAGATTTTTAGAAATTAGAAATGTATTAGAAAGCCTCCTTTTGAAAGAACTACTGTGGTTTAATAGCAAGTCTTCCTGTCAACATGAAATTGTGCAACATAATGAATAAAGAAGAGAGGTGGGGTTTGGTGGTTTTGGGTTTGATTGGTTGGTTGGGTTTTTCTCTCTTTTTGTTTTCCTTTCTCTTTAAATGATAATCAGATTACTTGATCCTCAGCAGCTCTCAATTTGTGAATAGTTCAGTCTGAATTTAAAGTAAGTTTGTGACTGCTTCTTCCCTTATTGGGGCTGTTTAAATAGTCTCTTCATAATGTGTACCAAGTAACACAAAAAATAGCTCTCATGCTCAACTTATTTTAGCAGTGCAGGTAGGTTGCTTGGATTTTCCACATTTATTTTCTGAGAACAGCAGTGAGTTTTCTACCTCAGTAAAAGACAGTACCTAAGAGTACAGCAAACCCCCTACTGGACTGGAAAAATTGTCTTTGACAGCAGTAGGAAGAGGCATCACATAGGGAGAACCCTTGTACCAGTCTGTATCCCCTGTACTTCCTCCAGCATCACAATCACTGTATTAGGGATATCACTGGACACGTTTTTGCCTCATCCCTTTAATATGTTTTCTGCATCTGTTATCCATTGGTTAACATACAGACATTTGTCTGCCTGGTGTTTTTTTGTTGCTGCTTTTATTTGTTTTGTTTGTTTTCCCTTCTGCACAGCCCCCTCATCATCTGTATAGTGTGTGGACTACCATGTTTAGCACTATCAGCTCAGAAACCTCTAAGAAAAGCAGACAGTGAACCCAAGTACTGTTATAAATTATGGCTTGCTAAACAGCTTGGTAATTTTGAATGTCTAAGATATGACTCCAAAGGGATTGAATGCTCAGGAATATAAACATTCATAGTCTGAATTTCAGACCACCTTAAAAGAATGTCTCATAGTATCTAGAGGCAGAGGCAGTCAAAGTACTCATAACTTTCAGGAATTTCTGCCTCTAGCAATGTTTGTTGCAGAGAAAGAATCAGTGGAATAGGTTCACGCTCACTAAGGACACACTATTTAATAAGGAATTAGGTTTGCAAAGAAAGACACATGGCAAGAGCAGACAAGACAGTTTGAGACCTAAGGCCTAATTCAGATTTGACACAGCTAAGCTGAATGGCCATTGAAATCAGAGAGATATTTACATATTTGTATCAGGGCTGGATTTGCTTCCCTGTGTTTAGCAGGAGGTGAATAGTTGAATAGCTGACTTCAGATAGATGTTTGTTTTTTCTGTTTTTCTTCTCTTTTTTTTTTTTTTTTTTTTTTTTTTTCCCTAAGCAGGGATGATCATATGAATATTTTGGTGCTATCCAAAAGCTTGTAATTTTAAATCCAGTAGATTTAATGAGCAGAGATGTTTCCTGCATAATGGAAACATAGTTGAAAGACAGTGCTTGGCCTAAGGCTTCGTATATACATAGTGGTGACAAACAGATGGAGACACAAACAGAAGCTTCTTCAGTGCAACCAAAGTTGAATAGCACTCTGAATCCTTGTTTCCTGACTCTGAGGTTGGTCTCTTTTTGACTTTTTACAAGAGTTGCTGCTGGGTACCCAAATCTTCTTAGAGGTATAATGGGAAGTATATTCGTTGTCTAAATGAATATTTGGAGAAGGAGCACTGGAAGTTAGCAGTTCACCATTTCTGCATTTTCCTTCTGTTTAGGTGCCTTTTGGCTTCTGTCTAGCTATGGATGATCTAAGAAACAATGCTGAGAGACTAAAAGTTACTAAACAATCACCCTTTGTCTTCTTCTTTCCAATGAATCAGTTCCAATAGCTTCTGGTTTGTAATTTTTAATTTTGGTTATAAAATTGAAAGACAGATCTTACCCTAGTAAAATGGGATATTATTTTGCATTTGCCACTATGTCATTATCTCTCTGTCTGCTGTGGTTTAAGACATATTGATTGGCTCACCTGCTTTTGTTCAGGGTGCTCCTGCTAAAAATCAGTGACTTGGGAAATCCTTACTGGAAAACCGTATATTAGTTGAGAGTGAGTGACCAGAATGTTGCAGAAATTTGAAAAAGCAAAGAAAAAGAGAAAGGAAGCCAAAAGATTTATGTTCTTGTGGGGATGTTCTTCTGCCTTCCAAAAACATTGTCAGGACTGCTTATACAAGCAAGTAGTAAAAGAAGCTGCCATAATGGGAACAATCATGCTTCTCCTATGCAATGCCATGGCATTTCCCTCCTATCCTGTACCAGTGCATCAACACAGAGCAATGGCAGGTAATATTTCCTTGGCTTTAGCAAAGGACCCTCCAAAACAACTTGGTCTATTATATAATGATAGCCGCCTCTGTAGCTAACAACTCTTGGTGCCAAGGATGCATACCCCCAGGGCAGCAGAAACTTTCCTCACGATGGTTACTAGCTCATTCCTAGACTGAATATTTGCTGATGGGATACATCAGCAATAATTCCATATATAGGAGCTCTGGGAGCTGTAATTGTTCTCACCCTGGGCACTGAAGAACCCTGTGGGTGCAACGGTTTTAACGGGGCTCCTTGAAGCTGAGAAACAGTTACCTGCCTGGTAGCTCATCTGTTTATGACTTGTCCTCCGTGCAGATTAAATGTGCATGCATGGTAACAGTGAAGAGACACATTGGAAAAGACATAATAAACCTTTTTTTCTGAGGAAATGGCTAAGCTACCTACATTGTAGGCAGCCACTTCATTGTCTCCTTAGTTCCTCATTTTTCTTGCAATAATGATAACACTTCTCTGCCTTAATGGGATGCTGTTATTTTAAAATACACATGAAATGCTAAAATATAGGGTACAGCATCTTTTGCACTTCAGTTGTTAAAGACCACTTCCATTCAATTCTTCACCTCCTGCCTGGAAATAATAAAATATATTCCACAAGTACTTAGGATGTTTGGTATTTCAGTATAATCTAGTGTACCAGGTCAGTGGCACAAGGCACACATGCTATCATGCAAGATTCTATCACTTGGCTATTAGCAAGATCATGTTGCCATTAAACTAGTTATGGTTCTTGAGGGTAGCCTAACTTTATGCCATGTCAGCTGCTGAACCAAAGCTCATGTGTGTAACCACATTGGATTTATCACTTTATCTGAAAACAAAAATTATAGTCTCCTGGAAATATATATTATTTCTAAAATGTGGTTGCTTTCATGATAGTCATAGTTTTTGATTAAACAGTTTCTGGGAACAGTTCTGATATTTTTAATTACTCCACAACCCCTTAAATTCAATTCTACCAGCAACTCCACCACATGTAATACATCACCCCCTCAGTCCTCACCCATTTTGCTAGATGTTAATCTTGTTTAACTTAAAACCTATATACCTTGCACTTCAGACTACATTGCCCTTGTTGAAGGTTTTTCCCATTGAAAAATGGGAATTTTTCCCCGTTCTGTTGCTAGGCAACTAACGACTGGTACTTAAGGGCCATCTACTCTTACGAAAGAGACAAAGATTTTTGGCTAGGTGGAGCACCTGAACAAGAGATTGGGGATTTGATAACTAAGCCACTGCTCGAAGGAGAGAGCAGTGGAAAAAAGCGGCTGTCTGCTTTTTTTTGGCTGTGACTGCAGAAGAAGCCCAGTTTTGCACTGGTTTTTCCTCTACCTGGTGGATGAGCTTGCGTTTGGGAAAAGGGGCATGGGATTCCAGCCCCTTCTACCCTCCAGGAGGGTGATGTGTTCCCAGCTGCGCTGCAGCGGAGGGGGCCCGGCTGCCGCTGCCCCGTATCCTGCCTGCCACAGCTGTGGAGTTCCTGCCGCCTCCTCTGCTGGCCGGCCTGGGTGGGCTGACCCGGCTGCTCCATCTTCCTGCCCTGAGCTCCCTGCTGTGCCCCATCCATCTGCGTGCCATCCCTGCCCAGCCCCGTCTGCCATTGCGTGCGTGACACAGATCCAACCTCGCGCCACAGCGCCATCTGCAGCTCCCCGGGAGGCATCACACCTGCCCTGCTGGGCTGGGAGCCCAGCAGCGCCCCTGCTGGCTGTGACCGTGACTGCAACAAACGGGAAAGTGCCTGGCAGCCCAGGGACATCTGCCATCAAGTTTTTGGTTTTGTTTACTGGTTTTCACCTTGGTTACTGGTTTTGTTACTGATTGTTTACCTCATTATAGATACTAGTAAAGAACTCTTATTCCTCTTCCCATACCTTTGCCTGAGAGCCCTTGATTCCAAAGTTATAATAATTTGGAGGGAAGGGGCTTCACATTCTCTGTTCTAAGGAAGGTTCGCACCTTCCTTAGCAGACACCTGTCTGTCAAACCGAGACAGCCCTCTATCTTAAGATACATTAATTCACAGTACTGTACAAATAACAGTGCTGATTCAAATACATATTGAAAAGAGGAACTGTTAAAGAAGAACTACTTGTACTGAACCACACAGCTTTGCTGGTTATAAGAACTAAACCAAATGTCATTGTAACTTTTGTTTGAACAGTTTGTAGTTTCAAAACTTTGGAGTTTGAGCTTGCTAATATCAAAGCTAGGCATGCACAGATGTCAGTGCAAAATCTTGAAGGTGAATCAAGGAATCACATGTGCTAAAGTCTATGCAGACAGAGTTTTAAGATGTAAACAAATGCCAAGTAATGTTTTCTCCATACATTCAGTAGGCTATCCCTCATGGCTCAGTTGGAACTTTTTTTTTAAAATATGTCTTTCATAAATATTTGATATCCAGATTGAATTCTCACATCTCTTTGGTAGGGCAAAAGGATGGAATTGACTACTGTGATGTTAATAACACAATTATAAAGATTTTTTTCAAGGGGAAACTTTTCAGGATATTCAGGGCTTTCTGGCAACAGAATAGACTTTTCTTTTAAACTTAACGTCACAGAAAGCTGGTATTTGTAATATTAATATACTGATTTAAATTTATGGCTTATGGGAAGTAGTACATCTTTTCATGTAAATTTTTTAGGATCCAGGCCTGTGAAGATTTACACACACAGATTCATTGTGTATTCTGGTCCCAAGAAATCAGAAACAAGACTTCCTTTGATGGCAGTGGAGCCAGGAATCTGTTGCTTCCAGAGCAGGCAGTATTGCACAGCTGAAGATTTACCAGATTTTGTAAGATGTAGCATCTGAGGCCAGTTTTTTGACATGACACATCAGAAATTTTTCACCTTTTCCCTCTTCTTGCCACATTCTAAGATACTTCTGATACATTGCCAACAAAAGAAAATAGTGAGTCCTGCCTCAATGAACTTAAGATTTGATAAATTTGAAAAACCCAAAGGCAAACACTAATGAAAGGATACACTGTTTAGAATTAATACCAAATATTTTTTCATAAACTTGAGCCTGTATTTGTTGTGTCAGGGAATGTTCTCAGCACACACATGAACACACACAAACACACACACAACATTCACTTCTGCAAGTATAAAAGTGTTCATGACTATGAGGTCTGTGGTCAAGCTCAGCCTGGTTCTGAGTCCAGCGTAAAGCCAGTGTAACCTTTAAGACTGACTAAAGCCTTCAAGACAGAACGGACAGGAGCTGCTGCAGCAGCCATTTTCTACAGAGAGCTTATTTTTAATCCTAAATAGCAAATGAGAGGGACATTAATGTCTGGAGGCCTGAATGTGTTCATTTTTATTCTGGCTGAAGCTGACTGTTCAGGTCTGAGAATTTGCTGAGGTTGGAAGTTCTGTCTTTGAAGTTAATGTTAGGGAAACATTTCAGCTTTGTCTACAGGTCTGGTTAATGGTATGGTCTGATGTGGACATAATGCCCTGTACAGCACAACTCTGCACAGATGACACTAATGGATCCCCACCGAACCACAGGTGCTGGCTCACTCATTTTCTGGGAAAGCCTGGACCTCTGTCCATCACTAAATCATATGGCTGTCTGTCACCCTTGTGCAAAACCTGTACTTTGCCTAGCCCTGAAGTTTGCCTAGCTCTTGATCTTTGTGGCCTATGATCCTCTCTGCTCTAAATTACAGGGACAGCAGACTCGTGTTTGGGCTGTGGTAGCTCTGACTTGGAAGGCTAGCAGTGGGCTGCAGCAAACCCCAAAAAACTACCAAAAGTAAGCTTTTCTATGTTTTCCTGAAGTTTACTTTAGCCTGTTGACTTTTTGTTTATTGTAGACTAGATGAGGTGTTGGTTGTTCCAGGAAATAAAGACACTGACTTGTAAGTGATATGAGGACTCCCTGGTGGACCAGCCAAGCAGGCTGGAGCCCAGACCCCATGTTCAGTATGAGTGCTGTGAATAACTGGCATTTTGTCCACCTGCAATTTATTGTGCTGCCTGGTGCTTCCCTGTCTCCTCAGACTGGGAAAACCTGCAAGTATTCCTCTTTTCCTCTTCTCCCAGGACTTCTTTGTACCAGCAGTCTGTTTTTTCCTTGATTAACTTGCCTTCAACTCAGGCAAGCATGGAGATATGCCATACCTTGCCCAACTAGGCACTTGTCTGTCTTTGCCTGACTCCCACCTCAAGAGGCAGAGTGGGAATATATGTTGAACTACAAAAAATCACTCATCTGACCACATGCTTCAGAGTACTGATGCCACTTTGCTTCAATAGAGAGGGAATCGTGTTCCCTGACTGTGCCAGGAAGAATTTTCTCATTTATCCTCTTTATACACAAGGGCCCTGAATTATGTTAAGTAATATTGACACTTAAAAAGCACCTTGTGTCTATATGGACAGAAATTGCCAGTTTACCTCTATCAAAACACACCGATTTTATTCAAGAGAGGGTTTTTTTAAAGGACAAAATTAACTGAATGGGGCTGGCAACTCTGTCTTGGTGCCTGTGCTATAATCAGCATTAATTATTTGTACAGAAACAGGCAGAAGCCATCAAAACTGTTGTACAGCCAGATGGAGATAGTCCCTATAATCACTAGTTAATGCTCACATTGCCATTGTAAGATGATTAGTGTCTCCAAATTAGACAGCAGACAGGTTGAGGTAGAGAGGTCAGGTGACTTGAGTAAGGAATGCAGAGACCATGGCTTTGAGCATTGGACCAGATCTGCAGAGCGTCTGACTTCAAGGCTGTGTTTTACTCTCATACTGTATCCCAGCTCTAAGACCTCTCTGGAGGGCTAGGGGATCTACAAGACTTTTTTTTCACTAAGATCTTTCTGGCGCAAACATGTTATATTCTTGCCTCCGCCTTTACTACCCGATTTGAACTTTGCTTACTTAATATAGTGGAAGTGAGAAAGGCAAGGATTTGTTTCGGGGTCAGATGTTACATCTGGATATAAGTCCTGCAAACATCAGTGTTTTCTAAGGCTTTCAAGATGCACATGGCACTGGAAGGGTGATTTGTGTATCACAGGGGGTGATGAGTCCAGGAAAAGTAATCACTTCCCGTCTTTGTTCTTGAAAACAGACTTCTGGAGAAGAGTTTCTTCACAACCTTTAGCACCTGTCAGACAGGTGTGCTGGTCTTCATATGCATGACAATGGATGTTAGACCAGAGTCTTCCTTTTTGGTGGCAGCATAAAGCAGGGTGAGAGTGCCCTCTGCTTCAGAGACATCCCTGTTCTGCATCAGTGCTCAAATGAACGCTGTGCAAATATGCGTGCAGCTGAACGGAAAGAGACAGCAAACAGGAGGGAAGGGAAAATCAGAGCTGGCCACAGTCAGCAGAGAAAGGAGCATTGTCCAGTACTGACAATATACAGCTGTGAGTCTCTTGCCTATAGCTAGCTTTGTTATTAGGCACACTTGACTTGAAATTGTAATGTCAGCCCCGGAGGCTTCACGTAGAAGTGCTGTGCTGGCTGGAGCCCAAGGGATTTTCCTTTTGACTCTAAACAGCAAAGTTTCTGGAAAAAAATGAGCTCTGAAAGAGTGAAATCCCATAGAATTCCACTAATAATAATTTTGGATAGAAAAATTGAAGGAAATGTCCTGGTAATGTCATAGCAATAATTTTATTCCATATGAGATATAATGGCTTTTTTTCCCCCCTCCAAATTGTGTTTTTTAAAACAACTGATCAATTCAGAAAGTTTCACTTTGGGATCAGCCTGGTAGAATCCGCTTTTAATTTGCTTTTAAATCTACTTTTTTTCATTAATTTTCACCACTGAATCAAAACAGTAGCATTTTCTCTGCTCCAATGCTGACAATGTTCTCAGCCTCCTTAAAACAGAGCACCATGTTACAAGTTTCTGCCTCTTCCTTTCCCTGCCCAACACCATCCCTGCTGCCCATCCTTTGTAGAGACCACACATGGTGGGCTTCCAAGCCCATCAGCAGTGGAGGATCAAGAAGATATTTCTGCAAAATAGAGTTCTTGGAAGAAAACAGGGTTAGTCACACAGATAGCAAGACCTTCACCACTGCAGGCTGAGACAGACCAGTTCATTTAAAGTGCTTCCAGAGAACAGTTTAGGTGGGAAAGAACCTTAAAGATTATTTAGTTCCAACTCCCCTTCCATGGGCAGGGGAGACGCCAACTAGATCCAGTTTCTCAAAGCCCCATCCAACCTTGCTTGAAACACTGACTGGGATTGGGCATCCACAACTTCTCTCTGGGCAAGCTGTTCCAGTGCCTCATCATCCTCAAAGTAAAGAATTTCTTCTGTATATCTAACCTAAATTCCTTCTCTTTCAGCTTGAACCTATTTCATCATTATCTCGCTCTCTTGCCTGGCACTGTTTAACAATCCTGTTCTCCAAAAATGGTGTTTTCTTTACAGGATGGCTCATCTGGGAGAATCTTCTGTTGTTTCTAGTTATCTGGGGCTTTGTGAAGATGTCTCTAATGAAATGAGATGGAACAAGCATTTAATCCATGGAAATAAATATGGCCATGGAAATGGCAACCCATATTATGAAATTCAAGTACATCACTAGTTCTTTTCTGTTATGACAGAAAGCATTTGTGGGGATTCACAGACTAGTAGAAGGGTTAAATTTTTCTTCAACATATCTTTTACAGGTCTGTTCTCTCAAAGCAGTTTTTTTGATTTTGAACTGGCCTTTTTTTTTCTTACCTATTTGACCAACATGGCTTTTAGCAACTTGTATCACTGCAATTCACTAACCTAACAGCTTACTATTGAAAAAGCTTATTAGTTTTTCTATAAACTCTTCTGGCCAACCTTTTCTTAACATAATTGTACATAATTGAAAATGACTAAACATGTAAGACGAAAATTAAGGCTGTAACTTGGGCAGCAAATCAAGTGCTTTTATAGTGGATAATACTGGAACACACCAGGTACGCCAGGCAGTGTAACTGGAGTGTCAACCCCTCTTTGCTGCTGTAAAGAGATTTGCTGTTTGAAGTTCTGTACACAGCAGAGCCCTTTGTGAAAATATCTTGATTTTGTGCTACTTATTTTCTTTATAAAAGAAAAAGCAGTTTCTTCTCAAGTGTTGATGGTATCTCTTCTCAGAGCCTGTGTTTCCCTCCCTGAATTTCTCTTTCTGATACTGGTTATTTGCATCTTGCAATCTCTCTGGCAGTCAGGGACATAGCTTTAAAAATACTATTGCATCAGAGAGGGCTTTTCAAACTAATTTAAATACTTCCTTTTATTTTTAGTGCTTTGTGACAAAAGTCTGCCCTGACTTCCTGCATCGGCCCTCTGAGTTCACTGACTAGCCTTGGGGTAAGGTTCTGACCCAGAAAACACATGTTGACTTTTTTCTAAGGGACTTCTTGGCCCTGCTTGTAGTATTTGCAGCTGTTAAGCTGTGAAAGCTGTCCTTGACATCAAACTGAATTTAATTCCTTTTAGTCTATGGATTAGAGGAGGACCCTTCTTGGTGCCAGATGAGAGAAAAGAATTACTTTCCTTTTATTCTCAATGTCAATTAGAACTTCTAAGAACCCTGAACATTGTTTACCACTTCAAGCCCCAATATTTCTTCTGTAGGACTTGTAATGTGTGAAGAAAATGGAGAAAGGCAGGTAACAGCCTCCATGGTAGGTCCTGAATTTGTTAATATTTGGCAAATACTTGGCACATTGAGAAGATATATCAAGAAATTAATCTCAGTATTTCCAGCTCTGTGAACTCTAAATCCTGGCCTATAAAATCAGTGAAGAAAATAAACAGTGTATAATCTTTCATAGCGTCTCCATTTGTTTTAGTACCATTTCCTTATTGTATTCAACAGTGATTAAGCATATTGTCTGTGGTCTCTTAAATGCCACAGAAAAGGGCCAGAAAAAAGTGTACCACATCTCTGCGGGGCTTGTACATGCAACTCGAGGAAGCATTTTCCAACTGTCATCCTTAGCCAGGATTCCAAGGAACTACTGTTTCTCTTCTTGTTTCTTTTACATTACAACAAAGACTGTTTGACTTCATGAGCTGGAGATTCAAAAAAGACCACAAAAAGCTAAGATCTTGAGGTTTTCAGCATAAGTTGTAGAAGCAAAAATAGAAATTACTTCTCTCCTGTAAAGGGCTGTTTTCTTCCCAGGGCGGTATCTATCTTAGTTAACTCTCCCAATTTACTAACCCCTTGGTGACCTCCAGCTTCTGTAAAAAAAAAAAAGCAGACTGAAATAGCAGCAGCGGAGAATTTCCAGATGTCAGCCCTGTTCTCAGTGTGCAACTGCATGTGGTATTTAACAGATTCACCACTTTACCCCATCTCACTGGTAACTTAACCATGAACAATATAAAATTGCCCAAGTTGGTCAACAGAAGGAAACACCCTACCTTTGTTTATGAACCCTTATTTCTGAAGTGATAAAGATGCTTCTACAACTTAGCACAGCATGTTAAGAAGAAACATCTTAAAATGCAACAAAACCTCAGCTGCAACAATCTATTAAAAAAATTGTCAGGGCTAAGTAATCTCATTTGCTTTAAAATGAATCATGTATGTACCACATTTCAGTGAAATATAATGATACAGACCTTATGGTACTAAGCAGTATCCTTCTTTTAAACCATCAGCTGCTCACAAATCGCAGTGATGTCTACAGGTAACCATTGTACAGTCATTTTAGCATGGAGTTATGCTCAAGTGAATAGATAACCTCTTTTACAGCAGGGCTGATTAGCTCAACCAACTCTCCTCTGTCCACAAGAACTACCATATTGCTGCCATTGCTGGAGCAGATTCATCTATAGCCAGAGGGAATTTGTAGCCAGTGATGCATTACTTGCAGTGGAAATACTCAAAAAGGAAGGTGAACTGGTTTGTTGTGTCTGAGAAAGTGACCCATTTTTGCATGCCTCCTTTTTTCCCTCCACCTATTCTTCTCCCTTTGTTTTCCCACTTACAAGCAATCAAACATGCTTTTACAGTTATATCCTTTTTCTCCTAAATCATGGCAAGTCAATCATTCCCAGTAAATGCATGACTGCTGGGATTGGCTGGATTTGATTGCAATACAGCCTATTTTTTTCTGGTTTGGCAATGCTGTTACAAGCAGAACCACTGCAAAACTGTAGCAGTAAGAAGACATTTTATGATGCTGTGTACCCAGAGCACACCCCACATTCCTGTAGTCTTGTGAGAGACACCAACAGCACAAGGAAGGATCGTGCTAATTATCCTAAATTACAGATGTGAAATGTGGAAAACCTTGGACTCACAAATGATTTTAGGTACCTGCACTTCCCATCTAAATCAAGTGGATTATGTTGTCTCTACATACCTTTGTAGATCTGCAGATGAGGGACTTTTTGTGAGGTCATGCTGAACCGCCCAGAGCAGCAGCAATTGCAAATGCTGTTTCCCGGGACCTGAGTCAGCATCTTTATTAGTGCTCAATGAGCCCAGAGACCTCACTTCCTTATACCAGGAGGAACTGCTGTGTATAAAAGACAGGAGACAATTCCCTTCTTTCTGAGGCAACAGAGTCCCTTTGGACTGGTTTTTGTGCCAGTGTCTGTGCACCAACACAGCTGCACCGTGCCCCATATTTGGAGAGACCAATCTCTCTCAGCCAGCTAATTTTCCCCTTAATTCTTATTTTGTGTTATATTTTAGGAAGTGCCCTCCTCTGAGTCTGATATAAGCAAACTCTGTTTTGATACAAGCATCTCTTTCCTTGTCCCATCTGAGAAGGTGATCTGTGTCAACTAAACTTTTGTGACAGTAAAGCAGGTAGTTTTACTATCATAGATAAGTAAATGTGGAGGATTTTTTGCAATGCTGGGCCAAATGCTGTGGTTTTGCAAGCTTCTCTAGAGACCAGCCTATGATTTCCCTACGAGCAGTTACATCAAATTCATATGTGACTGTGTATAGTACATTGGATATCTGAGCAGCACATGAGAACTGCAAATGGAGGTCTTGTAACAGCAAAAACTGTTATTAATTTGTCCCTTTTTTATTATTCATTCCTACAGTCACTAGCCTTAAAGCTTTCTTCATGTAACCCCAGAAATATCACAGTGTGAAGTAAGAATTGCTGCAGAGTTGGTATGAGTTTTGAGGCATCAAGAGCATGCTGTAAAGGTCTTGGAGGAAAGTAAGGAGCTGTCTGAAAATGATCTATTCCATTTCCTCCCTCTCCCACCCCCTCCAAATCACTGAAACACTTCAAGTGTTGAACTTTGAGAGTAAGCACCTATTTTCCTTCTGTTACTAGAGGGATACAGAGCTATTAAAATAAATGAAAAAGAAAAAACCTTGAGAGGCCTCTTAAATGCTGAATGTGCTCTGTGACGCACATGCCCTTCAGTGGTGGTCTGTGAAGTCACTGACCTCCACAGAACCACTCCAGAGGAGCTTCAGAGGAGTGCCAGGCTATCTAAGCAGCTGCAAAGCATTTTATTTAAAAAATCCCAAAACCCTTTTTTTTTCCCCTTGGAAATTTTAGAAGGGGAAATGCATGGAAACACCTTGTTTGTGAAACCTAAGTAACAGCAGCAATATTAAAATTGTCTAGTCTGGTTTTGTTGTTTACTCGGATGATTCAGTTTTGTACACGGGAAGAATTATCAGCTGAAAATCTTCTCATGGCTATGGAATAAAGTGAGGTGGAATGAAAATAAGAGTATTTCACTGGCCATGGTATGCACTAACAGATGGAATATGTACCTGATGTATCCGGGTGTCCAAGCACTAAGTTAGATGCACATGATAATGCCCTTGTCAATTCATGGTCTTCTCACAGACACTACTGCTAACTCAGGTTCATGATCCCTCCTTTTTCCATGCTGGCACACATTCTGAATTAGGAAGGCATTTGCAAACCAAAGATATATAAATAATTAAATTTAAAGATAATTTCTCTCAGCTGAATCAATCCTAGTCCTTCAATGACAGAATCATGCCAGTTCTCCCAGAATTCACAGAGACTTCTTGGACAGACAAAATAGAATTCCTGTCACTGAACAAAAGTCGGAAGAAAACCAGCTTGAAGCCCCACCTACTGCAAAAATTTCAGGACTAAATTATAAAGCAGCAAAGCAGGGCCATTTTCCCTTCAGTAACACTAAAAAGTACCATATTCTAAAGGCTTCTGGATATTTGTGTATATATTCATTTAATCTGTATGGCTTCTGGGTGAAAGAAGCAGAAGGTGGGTGCTTGTGAAGCAATGGGCAATCTGCAGTGAGTTCCTTAAATGTCTGAGTTTAAGATGAAATTTTAAATTTCTGAGAAGGAGGCATATGATGCCTGGCTATGTTTTCCATCCTACCATTGTTCTAACCTCAGATAAACACAACAACTCAGGAAAAGAACTACTTGAGGGTTTTTTCTTTCTTTTTTTCCCCGGCAAGTCATACTACGGTGAGGTTCTTCCAGTCCTGATATAGAGAGGACGTTGTCTGTGATAAGCCCTGAAAGAAAATTGTTCAGTTTACTTTATCAGTCCTTAAATAATTTAGTGTTTTTTTCTCTCAATTTATATATGCTGTATGGAATACTTCCCTCAGTCAGGAAATAAGTTGACACACAACATACTGCCTTCCTGGCTAAACCCAACCTTTTTTTTTTCTTCTGCAAATATGAAAATGTGCCACATGTTCCTACAGCAACAGGGTCCACAATATGCTTGGCAAAATATCACATGAGAAAGAAAGGAAAAAAGAAATGAGACAGTAACAGGTACTGTGAGTTAATATGTATGAAGGATCTCATAAAAATAACAGCAGCAGGGCACAGCAGTGGAGGAAAAGAAAGAGAACCCAACTGTGGAGTTAGTACTTTAATTCTTTTAGAGAGAGAGGCAGATCCAGTGCAGTATGTCCTTGAGATCACAGCATATCTTGAACAATGGTAGGTAGAGAGAAACACAGTAAAAAGACACAGAAGTAGGCGCAGTGAAAAGGCAGATTTATTTACTAGTAATACTATACAGAGAAAAAAAAGAGAGAAGCCACAGTTACAGCATGGCTGTTGCTGGCAGTGTTCTTGGGTTTTTTATTTTGGTTTTCTTTTTTTTTTTTTGTACTCATTTTTTTAATCTGAAGAAAAAAAACATAACAGTCAAAAAAGTACACTTCAGGTTACAAAGTACAGCAGCTATCCCCAGCAATTCTAATCAGTTTTTCCCCAACAAAATGGGATTTTATTTACATTAGCTCACAAAGAAAGTGGGAAACTAAAGCTTAAAAAAAATGTCAACCACAATCTACAGTCACCATAAAAGCTGCATTTTACACAACATTTTCTTGAACCCCTATAAAGAGTCATTCTTTGTCTACAGAGTGAACGTAGTTGGGAGGGGCAGAAAACCTTCAGAAATGCATTCTTTGCCTTTGCCCTGACCTGCTCTTGCTTGGCTACAGTTTGCTGCAGTCAGATTCAGTTGTTCAATGGAAAAGCAAAAGCTTTCATATCGATTGTTTCTCTTTTATGTGCCCCTTAGGAGTTCCTGCATTCATACTTGCAAAATAACAGGGACAATATTTGAGACCATCATCAGTAAAGCACCTTAATCATAAATACTGGCTGTTCTTCACATGTCCTCAAGACTATCCCTAATCTACACCGTGCTAAGTATGTGTTACACATCAAGTATGTGCTTAAGGTTATACAGCTTAAGCGCCATGTTCAACCGGGACTTTATATGGTTGCACAAAACCTTCTAATTTTTGAGTTTGCCTCTCTTTAACAGGCATATTATCTTGGAGGGATACCAGTAGATTCTTGGCAGCTAATTTTACTGAGAATGCCTTTGCATGTTAGATCAGTCTGTGGGGAAACTCACATTTTGTCCTGTCTCTTTTGCCCTGCCAATAGCAACCTGACACACAGCGGGGTGGATTCCCTTCTGCTGCTGTAAAACCTGCCTTCTGGATGCTGATATTTTATGTACCTGGATACATCTGGCTCATATGAGTTCAAGGGGCATAGTGTGTTCCAAAGGAATAGTAAGAGAGACAGCAGATTTATCTAAATAGTGAGATTTTAATGGAACTCGCTGTTTGGGCAACCCATAGGATGCCAGATAAATAGATAGGGTGAGTGTTCCTTTAATATCAAATATGTCCCAAGAATCTAGGAAAATGCAGGAAAATAGTGAGAACAAGATACCATAATTCCTTGGGACTGACACCAGCAGGCCTAAGGTGAGTTTTATAAGTTCAGTTTCTCCTTTCTTCCCCCTCTTTCTTCTAGGAGACCACAAAAGGGGAAGCGGAGGGATGAGGAAAAAGGGAGCAGTTGAGCAATAGTGTCCAGAATGAGAGCAAGTACAGAGACAGGGGACAAGCAGAGTCTGGGGCAAAGGTGTGCAGAGAGAAAAATTTGGAAATAAAAGTTACACTGCCTCTTTACTGTTGTGTTTGTGTGGAGTTAGGAAGTTTGCCCCTCCATCCCCTGCGTCTCCACAGTTTTGAGAGTTCTTGGAGGATGTTTGTCTCCTCAAACACAGTCAGAAAGGAGACCATGCTCTAAAACCCTCTGCAGAAAAGCGCACCAGTTTCACAACACCGTTTAAAATTCTAATTAAATTAGTGAGAAGACACAGTTAAAGCAGCATAAGCCCTGCCTGTTGCATATTGCTTAAAGACCACACCCTATATGCATTTGTGCATGTGCTTAAATGTCACTTGTGTGGGTCATCCTGGGACTACTTGGGTGCTTGATTTTATGCTCATGGGAAAATCTTCAGGTCTTACAGACCTGCTGAATACATATGCAAGGTCTAAATTTTGGTACAAGTTACTAACATACCAGTGCAATTTAAAAATGTATAAATATAGCCAAACTCGTGAACTTTAGTTACTTAGCTAAGTCTTTAAAAAAAAAAAAAAAAAAGAAAAAAAAAAAAAAAAAGGTTTTTTATTCAATTTCTGAAGTAGATTAATTCCTAAAACAAACCCCTGAATTTACTTTTGATAAGAATTTGGGAAACAATTGCAGGAAAGCTTTGCAATACAACAGCAGCAAAACCCCACAAGGTAAGAGAAGCTTTTGCAAACCGAAGGAAGGAGCTTAGAATTTTTCACAAGTTTGCCCTTAAGAAAAGTGGCCTAGTCTTAATCCACTGAACAGCCTAAATAGAACCACAGGAAAAAAGCTATAGATATTGCAAGACTCTTTGAACCCATGAGGAAAAAGGCTCAATTTTATAATTGTTTAATTTTAAATACAAGTGGGACATTTTTAAGGACTTCATGCACCCTTGTCACTATTTACAAACTAAGTTATTATTAGAAGTTTATATTACAAGTTGGATTTATATTCTCTTTGGACTAGGTGACAATCCATTTATATTCTAAACTGAATAAATTCAGCCATTTTATACAACATACTCTTTTACAGACAAAAATTACAGTCTATATTTTTGTTGGATATTGTCATAGTATGCAACTATTAAGCTCAGAATTAAAGTTTATTCTTGCTGCTCAGGAGGCTCAAGAAACACAATCTGAGCAAATCCTAAACTTTCCAATAGACAGTGAGAACTGGTTCAAACTTGGTGAGTTTAGAAAAAATAAAGAATCTGTGCCTCAGCATATGGGAAAATTCTCTACTTTGTCTAAAATATTTTGTTCAAATCTTTCCAGTGGCACTATCTCTGGCGCTTTGAAATCTAATGTTTGATAAAATATGACAAAACATGTATTTCCCTTATTAGCCATACCACTCTGCTGAAAGTAGGTAGCTATTGCCTACTATGTTGACTTTCTAGGTAAGGAAATTTCTCTAGCTGTAGAAGGTGTAGGTCCACCTTTTTCTGTGTAACATGTTTACTTGTTTAGCTGTGTCTATAGCAGTTATATTGGATTCAACTCTTCTAACTTGGCTCTTTAAAAAGCGTTGGGATGCTTCTTCCTGAAAAAAATTGTGGTTAGGTCTACAAAAGATCCCAAGAAGTTGGGCATTGTCATAAACATATGAAAATTTGAAAGGCTCAGTGTCATGGGAAGGATGATATTCCAAAACTCAATACCCACTTAGGGTTTTTATCTCATTACAAAAATATTTATTCCTTAAAAAAATACACAAATGTAAAATACTACATTTTCTATTATATCCCCGCTTACTTTCCAAGTATGCCATTCGGATGTTTGACTAAATTAAAAGGTAGAACACCTTTTATTTCTCTAGCAACTCTGTATGCCATCTTTCTGCTCAGATTAGTTTGTGGTATCTTAATTATTTTAGGTGTGAAGAATCAGTAGTGAACTTAAGTACAATGGAAGGGGACTAATACATTATCCATCAGGGAAGTCCCTCTGAATGCTTGCTCATGGATGGTAGCAATGCTGACTCAGGACCTGATCCTACCAGATGCAAAGCACCATTTCGTTTTGTATTTTTCTCAGTAGAGTAGCAATGCTCAGAGTTAGCCTCTAGGATTACACTGCCTTGGGCAAACTCAACAGTGCGGAAAATCTGTATAGATACATAAGGAACACCCAAACTACACTCTGTGTTGATCATTCATGCCCTGAACTTGCAGATGCCTACAATGTTCTTCCTGTGAGCAGCCCTGTTGCCTGAAATAGGTCTACACACAGCAGAATTAGGCATACATGCTTTTGTCTGATGGACTGAGGTCTTGTACTGCACTAGAGAGGTACACTTCTTGGAGAAGGACTTAAGCACACTTCTCTTGCTGGGGATTGAAAGATAATGTTGTGTTTATACAGCTTTGGAATACAGCCTGCACTTTTTGGAAAAAAATAAGGAAATAAAAGAAACAAAAAAGAAGAAGGAAACCCTAGAGTGCTAAGGCAAACTGTCAAATGGCATATCATACCTACTTTGTCATTCATTTAGAAAAAATCACAAAGGCAGACCAGAGGAGTTCTGTAAACATATACCATAAAGTACATCAGTCACAAGAAATGAAAAAAAGAAAACAACCCTGTAATTCTTTTCTTTCTGTATTGATATTCTAGTAGTTGAAAGAGATTGCCTAGACACTAATCATAATGCTGTGGTTTTTTGATTTGTAGTTTTTTTCTGTTTAAAAAAATAAGAAAGAATGGAAGTAAAATGCTGTGGTTTGCAAACAAAATGGTCCCTGAATGCAAACAAGGGACAACATGGAGAGTGAGTTTATAGAAACCTGGAAGATACAAAAGATAAAAAAGTTTCCTAAGTTACCTTTTCCCCAGTCTAGGAAAAAATACACTGAAAAGAGGTTTTCTTTTTGTTTTTCTTACAAAAGTTAAGGCGAGCAGTTTGTTGTGGCAAAATGCTATTACTGAACCAGCTTCTGACTCTACTTTTTTGTATCCCCTCATGCTGAAACTGAAAATGTACATGTGATGGCATAAGTTAAACAGACAGGGATTTTGCTTAAAACAATATTAAAAAACCCCATCCCGTAACGATTCTTACAAAAATCTCTCTCTGCTTGACTATAGAGCAGACCATTTCCCTTGCGCCTGACTGTGCATGGATTTCCACAGGCAGCCTCCAATCCAAGGGTAAGGGGAAAACTGACCCCTTCAAAGCCCAAACCATCCCTGGAAAACCAGTTTACATTCATCAGCTTGGGCTAATGCACCTGAATTCCCCTGTAACTTGGCTGCAGGCTAATGGCTAGAAGAGACAAGGCGATATCCAGGCATGGCTGCTGCCCTCGTGGAGGAGGATGATTGGAGTAAGCATGTTTCAGCTAAGGCCCTGTGATTTCAGAGCCATTTGCTCCTATTTCATGTTTTTCCTGACCTCAGATGTGGAACTGCCTTTGACCTGTAAAGACCAACCCTATGCAGGTGAACCTTTAGCTTTCCTGGATCTACCGGAGCCTGCTAACCATGGAGTTAATGTGAACACATAAAAACAACTGGCCTTCCTAGGCACTCAATATTAGCTACAGGTATTGAGCAGTAGGTATTTGAGAGGTTTAAGGCTTGTGCTCTACTCCTAACCACTAAAGGACCACTTCTGGACTGTGGTATACCACCATCTCCCCACCATGCTGTGCCTCAGATGGTGCAGTGGTCTCAGATGGTCTGGTGCCAGCATCAGCAAGCATCTCCCAAAGCTGGCTGCTAAGGGAGTCATCCCCAAAATGCTGAGTGGGTGCTGAACCAGAAGGTCATCTGACAGGGGAGCACATGGCTCAAGAGATGCAGGGACAGAATGGATTTGGTTAATATGATACCCCACATTTCCCAAGCGGAAGCTTTGAGAAAGAGTGTCCATATGGGGCGAGGAGCAGCAAGGTGGGGGGGGGAAAGATCAGGCTGTGAAGACACCAGAAGGCCAGGGTGGCTGCGAAGGTGGCATCACACCCAGAGAGGAAAAGGTGGTGAGCAACAAGATGACTGGCCAGGCCAGGAGGAGATGGCTGGGAGATTTGTTTCTGAGTATTATTGGTGAGGTGAGCAGGCCCCAGAGTGAGAGAACTATTGCAAAACACTCCTGGCTCCCACATCATTCACAGGCAGATGCAAAACAGAAAGGGCTTCATATTTTGTGTTACTGGGCTCCTAAACATGTCTGGGAACAGCCTCACCTGGCCACACTGGGCTTGAAAACTTAGGGTCTTGTTTTAAGAAATGTTTAGACTTGTAAACGCTTAGCATTTCTGGGAAAAAAAAGGAATAGGGGAAAAAAAACCCCAACCACCACCACCACCAACCAAAAAAAACCCCAAACCCACACAACCAAAACCACACACAGGCTGCTAGTTTCTAACAAACAGCCACCAGACCTTTTGTTGTGATGTGAAGCTCTGTGGCCCTTCCCCTCTTCAATAAAACTTAACCACCTAAGCCTGAGTCACAGAATGATGTGCAGAGCTTCTCTGGGTGAGTTTGGTCCTTCTCCCATCCAAAAGCCCCCAGGGAGGTGAAGGGTGCATGTGGAAGTCTATTCATTTTTGCCACTGCAGCAGACATGGAAGTCAGAAAAATTTCCACAAGTGTCAAAGAGGTGAGGCTGTCTTTTACTACTTGTGCTTTCTTTACAACTTGTTTGGGGTTTTTTGTCTGACAGTCACCTGGGCAGTGGTGAGAAGTTTCATTGACCAGTTCCATACTGACAGCTCAGTGACTTTACCTGGGAGCTACCTTTTGCTACTTTCGTATGTGTAGGTTTTCAGTGTGCCTCATATTACCGCCACTGAACAAGTGTCTTTTTTACTGGCACAGAAAGAAAAGAGTACAGAGCAAGAACTGTGCTTAATCAGATGCTCTGAACTAAAAATTAATGCAGTAAAAGCACCATCCAAGAAAAAACAGAAATATCATAGGAAACACCTCAGACTGAAAAGAGGCTTTTTGTTGTTTTCTCTTTTTTCTTTTTTTTAAACTTTTTTTTCCGTTGCTGTTATTGATTTTTAAAGTCTGATAGTTTCAAAGACACTTCAAAATAATCTTCAGTACTTGTTCACACTATCAGAAAATATAAAACCTGATTTTTAATCTCACTCATGTAGTTACAATTCCAGAGTAACTCCACTAAAGTGAGTGAAGCTAAACTTAAGCTAAACCAGTGTGATACAAGAATCAGGTTCATAATATCTCACCATGAAAAAGCTAGCTGCTTTCTCATTTTGAAGGATCAAGAACAAGAAAAAAAGAAACAACCATTGATTTTGGATGCCTTCATATTTTTACATTTTCATCTTTAGTTGTTTTTAAGAGGCCTGATTTTCAGAGGTCAGATGAAAAAATTGTACTGGAAATCAGGCGTTTTTTAGTGCCCCACATTAGAAACAAAGCATCCAAAACCACCAGCAGTTTTTTGAAAATGTTAGTCTTGCAGCTATAGGATCTCCCAAAACAGCTGCTCTGACAAACCTCCAGTGGGACCTCCACAGGAGTTTTACCTGGACAAGCAGGGCAGGATCAGACCCAATTGCCTGTCATATGTAGGTGCACTGAAGGTACACTCTGTGAGAAATTACACTTCCATAAGAATTACAAAATAAAACTCTGGCCCTGCCCCCATTCCCAGCACTGAGAATTTTGCTGCTGAATCCAGTAGGAACAGGGTCAGACTGTGAGAGAAGTTCATTTGTATTCCAGGGAAATAGAAAGCAGTATCCCTCATCTACTGCAGTTCAGCAGGAAAACTTCATGTATAAACATTGGCAGAGTTACTGAAAGGCAAGTAACTAGATCAGTGACTCCTTTTCTGTTGGTGTGACAGCTGCATCTTTTTTATATCAGGTTAATTTCAGCTGTAATTTGGGGAGATGAAGTGCATACACAATACTGTAATCTGGAAGATTTATATAAGGCAAAATGATCATTCATACATTTTCTAGAAAGAATAATTAAGGTCCACTTCTGGTATCACCAATAAGCAGAAATGGCTAATGAGTTTTTCTGACACCACAAACTAAACTGGAAAGTTACTGTAAAACAAAATTATACAATTTTTTGGGAAAGACTTTTCTGAGTTTTAACAAATTAAAACAGTAAAGTGATCTGAGCCTTCCCCCAAGAAACAAAAAATTTGATTTATAAAATAATGCTTAAATGTGAGTTTTCTTAAAAAAAGAGAAATAACATTTTTTTAAGGCTCTCATATCTGGCGGCTGTGAAACTCAGACTCCCACAAAATCCTAGGAATCTGATCAAGCCTGTCAGATATTTAAAGAAAAAACGTAAAAAATGTTTTCATTATATTTATAAAATATATATATATATAAATCAAATAAATATGAAAACATATGTTCCATTTAGTGTTTATCTCTCACTCTGTAGTATTAAGGAAAAAAAACAAAACAAAGCACCATCACCAACAACACAAAAAAAAGAAGCCAAAACCCCCCAATCCCTCCCCAACACCAAATAGTATGTCTGATGGGAAAATAACAATGTGTTCCTCTTCCTTAAGAACTAGAAAGAAAAGCAACCCAACTGCAAGGCAATGGAGGCATTCACTTCCAGTTCACAGTATTGCAGTGAGAAGTACAGTGAGGTCTAGGTAAGTGATGGAGCAGGAGCTGCCGGGACCAGGGGAGGAAGAGGTGTTCACATGACAATACAGCATTGACAACGCTTTTTCTTTTGTGTACCTGGGGCAGCTTCCAAGGGCAGGCTCTCTTCCTTCCCCTCAGGAGAGGAGGGCTCTGTCGTGTCCGACAGGGGCCTGCCAGAGACCAGCTCAGCAGCGTTCCCATCCATGGTGGAAACATCAGTCACTGTCTTCTCCCGCAGTGACTTCTCGTCGTCTTCGTCGATAAGCACAAGCTCTGCCTTGATGGTGTCATCATAGCCCAGCACTTTCTTTGTCTCCTCTTCATCATCGATGTTCTGGTAGCCCATAAATATCATTGTCACTGGCTGATCTGCACTGGCCTCTGGGGTTTCACCACCACAGGGTTTGTCTTGTGGCTGAGGGTTCAGAGCATGTCCTTGGCTGGATTTGTGTACCATTTCCAGCTTTGCCTCCTTGAAGAGCATTTGCTCCTTCATATGGCTAAGGTTTCCATCGGCTACCACATTTCTGTCTGACACAGTCATTGTTTGATACCCTCCTTTTACACTTGATTGTCCAGCTTTTTGCATAAGTTCATCTACGTCCTTTGAGCTTAATTTATGTACTCCATTTTCTACCACTGTGCCACCAGAGTGAACCTCATAGACTACCTTGGAACCATCATCATAGACTTTGAATCCTCTTTGATGGGCCTCATCTGGGCCAACAGGTGAAGCAGAGACAATCTTGGTCTCTCCTGTCTGTTTGTCTTTCTCCACATTAATTTCCATGGTGCACAAAGCTTGAATGAAAACAAGAAAGGAAGTGCATGTTACAACAAAAAAAGCCAGTGAATGGTTAATTGCCAAACAGACAAAGAAAACTATGGTGCCCCTTCTTTCTACCTCCTGCTTCTTAAGGGCTAAGCATTCTACATCTGAGGTGGGATGCAATGCTGTGGATGCTATTACACTGTGGCTTTTTATGCAGGTGGAGGACACTGGGTGTACCTGTGGCAAACAAGACCTATTCTTCCAGCTCATGCCACATGGAGCTGGCTCTGGTCAACTAGGAGCGCCAAGAGGTTAAGTGTAATTTAGACAAGGGAGGTGATAGCATGCAGGTTGCCCTCTAACTTTCCATTCTGAACTTGCCTCAAAATTCAGAGAGAACGTCTCTACTCTCTTTTCTGCAATCAGACTGCCAGTTAGTTGGTAACAAGTTTTGTTTGCTGCAACACCCAGACCATATAATTATCAATGCTTGTCCTTGTTTAACTCTTCCATCCGTAGCACTCAAGACATTTTAGAGGGGTGAAGAAATATCTCTGTTCTACACAGGGGAAAACAAAGTCAACAGTAATAGGATAATTTCTCCCACAGGTGTATGGCAGGGCAACTCTCTCAGCTTCCACACCAAGACATCAACAGTGACCTCTGCTTTCAGCTTAAGAGAATGTACAAAACAGCCAAGAAGTGCTCCTTTGTTTATGTGAATTAAGCATTAAGCACCACTGCTAAAGTTGAAGAAAAAGTAATAATGAACTAATTTTCAAAGAGTCATGAAACAACAGGTAAAAACATGTGTGAGGTATGTTGCTTTAGAATAGCAAAGGTTTTCTAGCAGTTAAGGATGTAGTAATGAGCTGAAAATTGTAGACCACACAGTAGAAACAGACAAGCAGTTCACTCTGCTCCAACACCCATTTGGAGATACGATGACATATCAGTAGACAGCTTTACAAAGAAAAAATGTGCAAAGGTATCTCAGACTTTGCAATGTTCATTTGTTTAAGCATTCCTTGTATGCGTATGAAGACATTCTGGCTCCTGGAGAGACATCCACAGACACTTAATTATGAATTACCACAGGCAGTGACAAGTGTTTGTGAAACTGTGATCACTTCCATCAACGAACCTCAACAGTATATTCATGGTTTAACTTACCTCGGGATACCACAAACCAGCATGTTTGCTTTTTTTTTTCTGGTTTATTTTCAAGAGAGTACAGAATACCCTTGCTCCAAGAATCAATGTAGTTTGGTATGTTTGTATTAAAAAAAAATTAATATAAAAAATTGCTGTTACTTTAATATATTTCCTCAGTCTTTTTATTCACATACTGTACAATTATTTTCTTATAACCTGAAAGCAAAGTATTTAATCAGCAATCGGAAATTTATCATGACATGTATCATTACACTGCCTATAGTGCTAGACAGAAAATTCATGTGTTGGTGAGTGGGTGCAGGCTGTTCCCTGTGACATGGTCTCTTCTGTCCCCCAGGAATGCAGTCTGGAGGGCAAAATGGTTGGGTCTGGCCATCTACATGCTGTGTGCATCTGCTCAGACCTTGGCCAGCCCCAGCAGGACTGGCTGGGTCAAGTGCAACACCACACAAACACCTGCATCAAGCTAGGGGACAGAGATGCTGGTGGATGAAGGAGCATTGCTGCCTCTGAGAGTGATGCATTGCTGAAGGCTGGAGTGGGCTGCAGAAGCAGTGATCTCACCTTGGCCCTGTTCCTAAGGACTGTTTTACCACTGCTTTGGCAGGTTTATGGACTAGTTGAGTTCATAGCTGTCATGACCCTGAGCACAGGGTACCCATTCCCACAGTGGAGTAGGGCTTACAGTTTTTGATCTCCCTCCTGTGCTGGAGTTTTTGTGCCTGGCCATCCCACTGCAGCCTGGGCAGTCAGAAGGCAGCTGCAGGGCTGAGAGCTGAGCTCTGCTCTGAGGTGTGCAGCGGGACACTACAAGGCATGTGGCATGGCTGGAAACAGGAAATTAATGCTGGAAAGAAGGACAAAACTGTTGCCTCGGGGCTGGTAGCAATTAAGCTACCAAGCAATTGCTCTGAGAAACTGTGTCAGACAGCACCGTGGTGTAGCTCGGAGAGCAGCTGGCATGGATGACTCGCTCAGGACTGTCCCAGCCCAGGAACTGCTGTGCAAGTGCCCTTTGTATCTTATCCAACTGCCTCTGCTCTGAGGCCTTTTATCCAATTTATAGTGATAATGAAACAAAGAGATGGACGTGCCAACACTAACACTCTAGAAATTTCTCCTTTCTAGGTGCAGTTTCTTAAGGGGGAAAAAGAAAGGAAGAAGCATTTTGTTTATTGGTTTGTGCCAATGCTTAGGGCTTGGGTGAATGGGCTCTGAACATGGCTTGAACTCACCAGGGCTGCTCAGACAGATGCTGTTCAATAACTTTCAACATTACAAAGGTAAAAATAGAGGCTGTCTAGCCTTTGATGAAGGTGCTAAAACCAAGAGATATCTGAATGGCCAGCTGAACTGAAGCAAAGCTGAATCATGAGGCGGCAACAGTACATTCCCATTCTGATGGCCAGAAGTTCCTGATTTGTCCTGAGCACCACAGCCCTAGAGAGGGTACCACCAGCTCATCAACTACCTGCCTATTACCTTCTTAGAGAGAATTAGCAGCCTGAGCTCCCCTAAAGCTCCTGTGCTTCTCCTTTTCTTTGAAAATTAAAAATATTTTCTGGGGCATGGCTTTTCATTACAGACTGGTGATTTTCCTGTGAAATAGTTGACTGCCATGTATTTGTAGTGCAGAAGAAAGTGCAATCTGTCAGACTCTCCCTGTTTTGACGCACAAATTTAGGTCAGTATTGTGCATTAAAAGAAGTCTTGTACAGTGGGAAAGAATTTAGAAGCAGATAGTAAAAATCTGATGGTTAAATCATGTGTACCTGGCCATATCTGAGTTTGTGATCTTGAGAAGCATAAGCCTAGCAAGGAGCAAAGACAAATCTCTGAACTTTACAAAAATGAACTTCCAACTATTTAAGGAGTTGGTGAATGAATATGATCAGCTCCTCAAACCAAGGAGTAAGAAAGCAACATCTACCAGTGGAAGCAGGGACATAGGTCCCTGGGAGAATACAGGAATATGGTTTAATGTGTAGGGATGGGGTCAGGAAAGCCAAGGCAAAGCTGGAATAGAACTTGGCAAGCGACATGAAGAGTAACAGGAAGGGATTCTGCAAGTACATAGGTTAGAAAAAAAAGGCAAGTCTGTCTCCCTATATCTCCCTGCGAACAGGAAATGAGAACTGGTGATGATTGATACGCAGAAGGCTGCATATGGGTTCTTTTGCCTCAGTCTTCACGGTCAGTCAGGCTTCCCATTCTCTGAAGTACCTGATCCTCTGGGTGGGTGTAAAGGAAGTGAAGACTCTCCTGTTTTAAGTGAAGAACATGTTTGGGATCACTTGATGAAGCTGAATAGCCACAAGTCTATGGGACTGGATGACATGCAACCCAGCATCCGGAGGGAACTGGCTGATGTTCAAGGCCGGGTTGGATGGACCTCTGAGCAACCTGGTCTATTGGAAGCCCCTAGCAGAGAGGTTAGAATGATATGATCTTTAAATTCTCTTCCAACCCAAACTATTCAATGATTCTGTAATTCTACATTGTTGCTAAGCTACTCTCCATCATATTTGAGAAGTCAGACAGTCGGGTGAAGTCCCCAGTAACTGGGAAAAGGGAAACACCGACATTTTTTAAAAGGGGAGAAAGGAAGAACTAGAAAACTACAGACCAGTGATTTTCAGCTCTGTGCCTAGGAAGATCATGGAGCAGATCCTCCTAGATGATATGCTAAGACACAAGAAAGACAAAGAGATGATCTGAGGCAGCCGTCATGGTTTCACTAATGGCAAACCATGCTTTGGTGGATGGAATTATGGCAATGGTCGCCAAGCGAAGACCAACAGATAGCATCTATCTAGACTTCCGTAAGGCCCCATATGACATCCTTATCTCTAAATTGGAGAGACGTGGATTTGATGGATGGACTATTTGGTGGATAAGGAATTGGCCAGAGAGCTGTGGTCAATGGCTCTGTGACCAGGTGAAGGCCAGTGATGAGCGGTGTCCCTCAGGGCTCTCTCTTGGGACTGGTGCTCTTCAGTATCTTCATAAATTACATGGACAGTGAGATCCAGTGCACCCTCAGCAAATCTGCAGATGGCACGAAGCTGAGCAGTGCAGTTGACACAAAAAAAGGAAGGGAGGACATCCAGAGGGACCTGGACAAACCTGAGAAATGGACCCATGAGAACCTTATGAAATTCAACAAGTGCAAGTGCAAGGAGCTGCACCTGGGCTGGGGAAATTCCAAACGTCAATACAGACTGGGAGAAGTCACTGAAAACAGCCCTGAGCAGGAGGGCTTGAAGGTTCTTGTGGATGAAAAGTTGGACGTGAGCCAACAGTGTGCACTCAGAGCTCAGAGAGCCAACTGTATCCCAGGCTGCATCAAAAGCAGTGTGGCCAGCAGGGTGGGGGAGGTGATTATCCCCCTCTACTCTGCCCCTGCTTTACCCACCTGGAGTACTGTGTTCAGGTCTGGGGTCCTCAGCACAAGAAAGACATGAATAGTTTCAGAACAGATACAGAGGAGAACTATGAAGATGATCAGAGGGATGGACCACCTCTCCTATGAAGATAGGCCAAGAGGGCTGGGATTCTCCAGCCTGGAGAACAGAATACTTCGGTGAGACCTTATTGTGGCCTTCCAATATCATAAGGAGGCTTCTAAAAATGAGGGAGAGGGACTTTTATATGGGTAGATAGAGGCAGGACAAAGGGTTTAAACTGAAAGAGAGCAAATTTAAATACTCAGAGGGTGGTGAGGAACTGGAACAGATTGCCCAGAGAAGCTGTGGATGCCCCATCCCTGCAATTTTTCAAGGCCAGGATGGATGGTGCCCTGAGCAACCTGATCTAGTGAATGGCATCCCTGCCCATGGCGGGGGAGTTGGAGCTAGATAATCTTTGAGGTCCCTTCCAACCCAAACCTACAATTCTATGGTTCTATATTTAAGAAGAATGAGATACATCTACATGCAAGATGCATCTTTTTATGTATGGAGTACTGAGATGCAACAATGTCTTTTCTATTCAGAGACTTCAGGCAACAAGTTCTAGCACTTCTTGGAAGATGTTGTCCTAGAAAGTTGGTGTGATCCTTTTGTATTTCAAGTCTGGCTAATTTGCTTGAGCTTTTGACTCTGTCAAAATTTTATTTTCACATATTCTACTGTGATTTTACCGTAGTGTTTTTCAGATATTGGATAAAATGTGGTTTATGACCAACCCAGGGACCACATTAAAGCTACTTGGGTAAGTAAATGCATAAACCTTTGTGAATTTCTTAGAAAGCTGTTCACCAGTAAAAGGCACTGCTGTGGGAAAAGGGAATAACAGAACCTTGCTTATCTGCCTGTGTGCACAATGTTTGTTCTCTGTGGGAAAACCTAGCAGCCCAGCTTGTCAAAGTAGTTGCAAAATGATCTAACGTCGATTCTCAAATGTCTTTATTAAACCAAAGCATACTTACTGCAAAGTGCGATCTACTAATAGAATAAAAAACTATCTGACAATAGAGTTGAAACTGAAAGCGGTATTTGAAGATGACAGCCAGTATTCACACGTACAGGTTTTCTGCACAAGTTTTAATTGCAGTGAAACTTGATGCAGTGCTTCATGATAACAAGATCCCAACATGCCAACAGAAGGATCTAACGTTTGCCTGTTTTGTGGATTCAGAGGCTGTTCTTTAAAAAAAATCTACTTACACTTTTAGCTTGTTTTAAGATGGATGATTACAGCCCACCTTTAAGAACACCTATTGCACACACACGATACATTTATCAAGGGCTACATTAGCGAGGCTTCTGAGTCATCCAAAGAATGAAATTATTACTTTCTTGTTGTTGACAAAATGGCACAAAACACACAGAAAAGCTTGCTTTAAAGACAGGCTAGGGTAAGCACTGGTGGAAGTGAAGCTTTTGGAATGGCTTGCAACAGAACTTACGGAAAAAATTACATATTTCATAGCTGTTTACAGTGCCTTAGCTGCAGACTTTGCTTTGCTATGTTCATTAATCCATTTTTTGAGTAAGCTACCTTTTATCCCACTCCTTGGGACACCTCTTAAGTAGCCACCAGCCACTTGGTCTTGAGATAGGGTGTACATTGTTTAGAAAAGAAGGATTTTGAAAACAATAAAAAGGTACAGCTTCTAACAATCATTTTGTTACATTTAAGACACATACTCAATATGAAAAGTAAGTGTTAGAAAATTCTCTGTATGACTTCAAGCACAAAACAATCCCACCTTGTCCCAAGAAGAAGGAATGGCATACAAAGAAGTATAAAATTGCATAAATATTTGAAGAATGTATCTGGTCTTGTGAGTGCCTGTCTGGAGTTGCATGGGTACAACAGAGGACAAAAATCCTTGGCTTAGATATCATGTATTTTTATCAGCAGAGATGGAAAGAACTGAATGTTTCCATGTTAAAAAAAGGGGGAGGTTTCCTATGGTACTTGTATGTAGTTCAGCTACATTGTTTTGAGAGTACTCACTGCAGCTCAAAAAGCCTTGACTTATTTACAGTAATACACATTAAGCAGCATTTCTTGGCACTTAAATGATATTGGGACACCAGACTCACTAAGGTAATATAACAAAAAGAATTCATGGCTACTGGACTGGTACTACAATACTTTGTTCCTTGAGACTTACCAGCTACTCTGCTTGATCCGTTCCACCCAGGAACTGGCTCTGCTGTTCGTGAATAGAGGGTTAGGAGTTCAGGGATCTGGGAGTAAATGTAATTTACTGCATCTGGTGTTAGAGAACAGGAAACAGTTAGATTTGTGCTATGAGACCCAGTGGCTTCATTGCTTAGACAGCAGAGTGTTGTCAGCTCTGACAATAGTCACTGGAGCTTTGTACTAGATAATTGGATCAAAGCAAACAAAGTGCAAAGTCACTGTCCTGTGATTGGTGTTCAATAGACTAGCTGAGGCAGGAGGGAATGGGTCCAGATGACTCAAAGCTTATGTCAGATGAACACATAAAATTATTTGTCAGGAGGTTCTGGATTTATCAAGTCTGTGACCTTTAAAATGGAGGGTGGTGTGGGGAAGGTAAGGAACAAACCTAATGAGATACAGAATATGTGACATTTCAAATAGAGATATAAAAGCCTAAAATGCTAGTGTTGACTAAATAGGATAAGAAAACAGCTTTTTGATACCAGTTGTTTCCAATATTACAGAATCAGAATTTGGCTTTTTGTTCTTAAAGCTGAAATTTAGCTAATAATGAAATCTCATACAGATATTGATAGGGTACCTGTTTAGGTGTTCAGTAGGTATTATGTTCCTGGCAGTGCTGCAATGCCATCATTCATTAGCAAATCCTGAATTAGAGAGCTATATTAAATGATTGACTTGTTTTACATTTAAGCTTATGGCTGCTTATCATAAGCTAAATGTGTACTTTAGAAGAGATATTAATAAATTTTAAAATATTTCCTTGGAGATATTTTATGGCTGGGTTAAATACAACTAGTATTAATTGTTGTGCTAGAATCCAGTGGCTGAGCTAAGAGAAGAGCTCAGAGACGTGCAAATAACTGACTTTGGTTTAGGCACCTCTCAGAGACTGAAATGGTTCATGCCTCAAACATTGATATAAAGTTTGGCTCATTGTAACAAAAACCGTATAAAGAAACTACAACCAAAGAAGCCTCGGAGAGGCTGACTGGGACTTTGGACTGAAAGTCAAACTGCTGAGATTAGATAAAGGGAAACCTATTGTACAATCATCTCAGGCTGAAGCAATGGTATGCATCCACAAAGGCCAAAGCCACCAGCTGCACTGAGAAGCATCCCCAGCTGAGTTTGGGGTGGGGGAAGAGCACAGGTCACAAAGACAGGTCTACACAGATTTCTGCCCCAACCAAGGGGGAGAGGAGGAGGTTTTGGGTGGATGGCAAAACCTCTGGTGAGAGGCAATAAACACCCATCCTCCATTACACAAACTGGCCCAGCTGTGGAATCTCTAACTGCACAGGCCACATCCATGGGACATTCATGTAAGAGGCAGCTTAGGGGGTGTCATAATCCATCAATGACCCCCCAAAGTTCTAGGCTTTGCCCCACAGGACTGCAGGTGATGCAAGCAGAGTCTACTGCAAGAGACTGCCCCCTCCCACCGGGGGACATGCCTGGACATTGACACCTGGCCTGAGTGTATATTAACCCATGGGATTCTGTGTTTTCCAGGGGGACCATCACCACCAAGAAGACCAGCTGGAGAGGATCAACGCTGCATCGTTGGGATCCACAGATGGAGATATTCTTTTATTCTGTCTCTGTCCCTCTCTTTCTGTCCCTCCACCTCTTTTCCTACTTCTCCCTTTCTCTCTTTTCTTCTCTCTCTCTCATATTTACTATACAATAAAACCCATACTATTGACTGGCATATGGTCTCGTTTGCACCTTAATTCAGGCAGAGGTATTTCTAAAGAACCTTAATAATTGGATCATAACTGCACTAAAACAAAATGAAAAAAGAAAAAATAATAATTAAAAAAAAATCACATTCTTTCCTATCAACTGGAAATGTTTTCAGCTCTGTATGGAAATGGTTAAATTTATGTTCAAACATAAAATACTCTTTGGTGTGAAACAGACCATTCTTTTTCCTCCAAGGGTATTCTGCCAGTTCAATGTATAACTTGTCAAGCCCTTGATACTGCCTGATCTGTGTGTCAGGGTAGGAGGCAAAGTCTGTCTTCCCCGAAGCTTCTTGTTCCTAATGAACAGGTGAGAGAGGTTGACTAGTGCAGACCACAAAGGTGAACTGGTGAAATGAGAGAGAAAATATCCTGTTGTAAGCTGCTTGACTGCATCTGGTGAAGGGATATACTTTCATCACATTCCCTATCGGCTAACATCCATCCCAGAAAAAATACCTACACGTGGTGGCATCCTCATGAAGGACATGATGTGCACCTCTAATCCTAAAGCCTCCTTTTTTGGCAGGAAAATTTGCCCTGGTATTAGTGAAATGGTTTTTCTCCCATAAGAGTCAGTGGTGGCCACTAGTGCTACTGGATGCGGAAAGACAAGTCCCCAAGATGACACTCCATCCCCCTGTGGCCCACTATAGGTAACTCAGGTAAGGAGTCCTCTTTCCTGGAAAGTAGTATGGCACAGAGGCACAGTGCAAGTTCATTTAAACCCCCCATAAATTTAGTATAGAAATGAGTTCAATTTGTAGCAGATGAATTGGGAAAAAACCCAAGCCTGTCCATGGAAATATTATTTTATTTCATATTTCAGTGAACAAATGGCAGTTGTGGCAAATGGGCTTTTATAATTTCAGTGCATATTGTATCCTCAAAGTTTAGTATTTTTAGCAGTAGAGCCTACGAAAAATAATTGTTTAAGACACAGTTGACTGAGCAATGGCCAGCAACAGCTCTTTTCTTTTGCAGGGTTACTTGCCTGTAACGAGAAATTGGTACAATGCTTGGTGCTGCTGCTCTGGGAAATATCACCAGCAAATGAGTAGGCCATTATTAAAAACTGAAGTAATTTCTCAGAAGAAAGATGTGGGCACTGTGTTTCTGGTCCAGGGAAAGAAGGCACTTTGTGTTCTGGAAATAACAGACACTTAGTAATTATTCATCCCATTGAGTGTCCTTTTGTGTTTCAGTACACACTCATCTAGTGACTGAGTAACCCATGTGTCATATGTGTCACATGTGCTCGTAATCAATGCAGACTAGAACTGCTTAGCTAATCCTCCTTGCTTCTTTTGCAGTTCATGAGGATCAATAGGCATGGCTAGGGTACAGTGCTCAAGTGAGGACACTGCAGGAGGCAAAATCCCTTGCAAATGTTTGTTTTTCCCCCAGTGCCTATAGGGGGAACTGAGCATCACTGACATCTAGCAGTAGGGAAGTACAGCTGTACAGCTTGATGGTGAAATTCTCACTTTGATGTGGTACATATCTGTGAACCACAGTAAGCTGCTGTGCTTGGGTTTGTATTTTTTGCCTCCTGCTTTTGGAGACAGTACCTAGCTAAATGTTAGATGTTGTTAACATTGACTTAGTTTAGAAACTTCTCTGTATGTTAATTATTATGAAATATTTTAAAAATTAGCTTCAGGGCTCCAGTCTGTCATTGTCCTGAGAAGGGAATGCCGGGAGGGCAGTGCAATTCTCATGTAGTTCCTTCTGAAGCTACTGGTGGTGCCATGTTTCAGAAATGGGATATTTGACTACAAGTTAAGGTTGATTGATTCTGCCGTTTTCTGTCCTGCATTGTTGTCTCCCCCACCCTACCTCCAAACAAAGCAAACATGCTCATTTCCCTCTATCTCACTGGCAACAAAGACTCTTTCATTTGGCACCTTTAAAAGGATATAAGAGATTAATTTTACGAGGAATGGATGAGACACAAATTAGCATTTTGATCACATGAGAAGTATGAAAGAACATAAATAACATTTGAACAGACTGCACTCAATATCTGAATTTCAATATTTGATAAGTTATTAATATCTAAGGATGCTATAAAGCAAGTTCTGTGTCTTTTTGTACTACTTGCAACAGAATTAATTTTAGTGCTGTGGCACTCTTTCAGGTTAACAGACAGACAAGTGCTTGGGAAAACATACAAGGTAATCCTTCAAGGGTTCTAGCACATAGCTAAACCTGAATTGCTCAGAATAGCTCCCACACACAGGCTTGAGGTCAAATGCCAGACAAATCAATTTTCCAAGGGCTGGATTCCCTTTAAAAAGTCTGATACCACTAAAATTAGTGGTAGGTCTTCTGCAAATATGGACTCCCAGGGCAGGGCTGTTCCACCTACAAAGCCCTCTGGGGCTCCATGAAACAACATCAGGAAGAACAGAGATTATGACCCTCCCATCAAGTTTGTAAGAACATCAGTGGAGGTTTTTGCTAGATGCTGAATAGCTTGGCTCTGGCTTACTGAATCATGCTTTAAAAAAATGAACTTGGAGGTTAGGGTCCACAGCTGACACTTGTACATTCATAAGCAACATGGTGGATAAGCGCATCTACCAGAGTAGCAAGAAATGCTCCCTGATCCTTTCCAAAGGCAAGAAGCCTAAGTTCAGCCACCTCAATGTTTGTAATATGAGCAACAAGCAGGAGGAGCTAGAGCCTTGTGCCCAGCATGAGGGATGCCAGGAGAATCACAGAAACTTGGTGGGGAAACTCACATGACCACAACAGATGGCTACAAATACTTTCAGAAAGATAGGAAAGGAAGAAGAGGAGGTGGAGTTGCACTTTATGGGACAGAGACATCCTGATGAAAGGAGGAGACCTGTGGAGACCAACTCAGTTCTATTTAACTGATGCCTCAGGATCATGATTAGGGGGGTCATCACTAAGGGGGATGTTATGCACTGACCTCCCTGTCAGGGTGATGAAACCAACAAAACCTACGTTGGTTGCTCAGTGAACTGGGCCAGTTGAGCCTGGTATTCATGGCATCTTCAATTACCCAGACATTTGTTGGGAAAAAAGATAAAAACTGTGCCCATGCCATCCATCAGGTTCCTGGAATGTCTTAAGGACTCCTTGTTTCTATAGATACTGGACATGCTGACTAGGAGTAGCACATTGCTAGATTTGCTGTTTGCAAACTGGAAAGATTTACTTACACTGGTAGCCTAACTACCAATGGTACCTTGGATACAGTGAGCAAACACTGTGGAGTTTAAAGTCCTGCTTAGAACACTGAAGACCAGTAGTAGGATGAAGACCCTAAATTTTTGAAGCGACCACTTCAATATGTAAGAGCCTAGCTGTGAGAGATTCCATTGGAAGCATCCATGAAAGCCAAAGGAGTTTGTGCGTGCTGGGAGTTATTTGAAAGCACCTGCTGAAAGCACAAGAACAATCTATTCTTTACAAAGGCAAAGGAAGAAGTCTAAACAAAAGACTACCCTGGCTTAAAAGTGAATGTCAGGTGTAATTAAAAGTAGGAAAAGGACCATACTGGCTGTGGAAATGTACCAGTTAGCCACTGAGGACTACAAGCACCTTGCTAGGGGATGCAGAGATGCAGTCAGGAAGGCTAAGGATCAGCTAGGACTAAAGCTGGCAAAAATGTCAAGAAAGGGTTCTTCAGTATTTGTGAGCAGTAAGCAGAAAGGAAAGCCACAAGACCACCCTTTAAGGACTGCAGGGAAGCTAGTCACTAACAATGGTGACAAGATTAAGTGTGGAGGAAGGGCTGGTCTGCAAGGGTTCAACCCACATAAATCCACACCCTAGGGTGTAAAGAAAAGTGCCTGACATTTTTGTAAAGAGAGTACCTATAATATTTGAAAGCCACAGAGACCAGGGGATGACCCAGATGACTAGAAGAGGGGGAAAAAAAACCGATCCACAGGAATGGACCAAAAGAGGACCCAGGAAACTGGAGGCACAATGGTCTTACTTTGTCCCTTGGGAAAGCAGTAGAATGAGTCCTCTTAGAAACAGTTACAAACCAAATAAAGCATGTGATTGGGAAAAGCCATAATGGATTTACTAAGGACAAATCACAACAAACTAAAATAATCACCTTCCACAACATAATAACAACATTGACATGGGGAGAACAGTGGATGATATTTATTTAGACTTCAGCAAAGCTTCTGACACTGTTTCCCACAGCATTCTCCTGACCAAGACTGATCGAGTGGTCCATGAGATGGGTAGGAATTTGACTCATATGTCACTTCAAGGGTGGTAATAAATGGTTTTTGCTCAGGTAGACAGAGGTGCTGTAATTGTGGCAGCTATAGATGGAGACTGAATTAAAAAGTTATCAAAAGCCCACAACTGAAAGCCAATCACTGACAAATTTTTACAGAATTTGTGGAAAGCACTCTTCAAAGAGTTATACTTTACTCCTATGAGGGCATGCTGGTCTGTTTTGCTGTTGGGCTGCATAGCTGGTCAAGATCAGAGGAAAGAAAACCAGAAGAAAGAGGAAAGAAAACCATCTAAGCAATGTCAGTCCAGGTCAGGTTTCCTAGGCCATTTCTTTGCCAAATATATGATAATACATAGAGAATTCAAACAGAGGTTTGCGCAAACTGTTCAGTTACTGTAATTGTGGCTTCTGTATGTTGGCTGAAATAGCAGCATATAGATTGCATAAAAATGGCCAAATATCGCAGAGGATGAATTCACCTGAGGCAAATTCAGTAGATAAAAGAGCTACATCAGATCTTCATGTGCCTTTTATCTTATCTATACACTGAAACACAAACAAACACACACGGAGCAAGAGCTCTCTCCTTTCCATTTGTTCATGATGTGCATGCAGCATAGCACTGCAACATGTCCGGCTTTTACTGCAGACCTGAGCACCAACAAATGATGTAATTCCTAGCATCATCTCAGACCTTGTTTAATGGAGAACTTGTCAGCTGCAAGCCTCCACAGACCTGGCAGTCACAACTGAAGGTGACAGGGCCACAGCTTCCAGCCTTAGCACTTCTGCTCTACTTTCTCTCACATGGTGATTTATGAAGGCAGTGTGTTTGTACCCTGGAACTTGTGTTAATTGTGCATGGATGATTTCAAGCTCAAAAACGCTCATTGCCAAACACAGCTCTTTTTCTGGGAAGGCTGGAAAGGACACAGAACATCACTTGATCAGCCACTGGTGCTCACCACCACTTCTCGCATTCCCTTACAGCCTTTGCTTGGACCTCTCTGGACTCTGAACACCTTCTAGTTGTGCTTCCTGCACACTCAAAAGCTCTGTCACCACCACACAGATGGCACAAAATTATACACAGGAACACAATGGCGAGGTAAATCAGTTTCTGTACTGTCACTGCATTTACAATAAAGGGACACAGAACAAACGAACATGAGATGTATGGACTTGGGAGACTTTCAGATGTGGCAGCAACTGAAGAAATTGCTCCAACAGTTGGTGTTGGTTTGTGTCTGTGTTTTACACAGCCTTGCTGTGTTATCCAGTGGCTCTTACCTTTTATGTTGCAGCATGTATTACGCATGGTACTGCAGAGACAGATGGCTGATCTGCTGCAACAAAGCAGGTTCTATGTGGTTTTGAAGGTGGGGAAAAATCTATGGTACCAAAGTGCTCACAGCAATATACATATTTTCTTCCTGCTCTGATCAGCTGCCCTCTCACACAACTGCCAGAGAGAATACAGAGGTTTGGCTTAGCTTGCACCCTGTGAAGATGCAGGGTTGCATTGTGCCCACAGTGGGAGGGCTAAAAGGACAGCCTGCAGCCACAGTCATCCACAGAGAACCAGAAGACATCACTACCGAGGGGATGACCTGGCCCATCTCAGCCCACAAGGACCAGTTGCCAGGAGTTATAGAGACGAGACAGAGAAGAGACAAGACATATAAAGCCAGTGGTCTAGAAGAGGGACCAGTTCACTTAGTCGTATGCCGCTGCTCTCTTTGCTTGCACATGAGTTGCTATCTGCTCTTTGTCATAGTTTTGCAGTTTTTTGTTACCCTTCAGAAATTACAAATTGTCCTCAATTTTGGCTCAGTCTGTCAGGAAGGGATCCATTGAAAGCAGGCAAATTCTGGAGAGTATGAGAGCTCCTTTTGAACCCAGTGAAATACTACTTTGCTACACACCTTCAGGGAAACTACCATGTCATAATCCTTAGTTGGGGCTTCCTTTGGTTCCCTTGCTATTACAACACACATAAAGAGGCAGACCGCACCTTGCAGGAGCCATTGAAGCTCTTGAGAACTTTTGTTGTGGATTCCTGTGGGCACCATTCCTATTTTGGAAACTTACTAATAACCACAGTGTAACCCTGAGTAGGTACAAAATATTTGCCATTGCCACTTTGTGGTAGCCAAGTTCAAATCCTCCAAAGGGAAGTAAGACTAAATTCTTACCATGGAACATACTATTTGGAATTTTCCCTTTTTTCAACAATGGCGTTTAACAAGAAACTTGGATTATATTGCTAGCAGAAGAGAAAATTTCTTAGATCTTTGACTTGAAAACCTCCTGAGTAAGTAATATTAATCACCTTGAAAAGACAGCTCCAAATCAACTTAAATGCTACGTGGTAACTTCCAGTATGTCCCAGTGTTTTAATGCTGGCATCATCCCACATACTCCTCATCTGTATTCACAATTCAGTTTGGCATGGCTTTGACAGCAGCTGCAGGAGGTAGCCTTAACCTCAATATTTTGTCAGTTCAAAGACATGTACTGAGAATGAGTATCTGGTGCATATATTTATCTGCAGATACTTTAGCGTGACATCCTTCCTGGGTCCTCAGGGTGCTGGAGTGGCACTACAAGGGTCTCTCTAGCTTACTGGGAATCATGCATATTATTTGTTCACTCAGGCACCTAAATTTATAGCTCAGTATTTAGACTGATCACACTTCATATGACACAGAGTTAATAAACTAGGAATTACTCTAGCCTCATCCAACCAAGTGAGGCTTTCCTTCTTCAAGAACCATCATGTGGAGAATATTGTTCATCAGTGAAGTAATCAATTTTTAATAGTTTCTCCTCTATATTAGGAATAGTCCTCACAGAATTTAACTGTTTATGAACAGAACATGAGCATGTACAATGGAGAAGATTGACCACAGAGAGGTGAGAAGGAGTCTGCAGTCCAGGGCTTTCACAAGGTGAAAGGGGTCAATAACATAGAAATTGTATGATGTATGCTTTAAGTTATTCATGCTGTTCTTTCTCTTTGTGTGAGCCTAAGAAGAGGTGGAACTCTGCCAAAGCAATACTGTTTTACTACAATAGTGACATTTGTGCTTGCATTATAAAAGCACCAAAGGAAAAGGTAATGGCTCTAGCAATAAATCACAAACATACAATGAAGGAAAGAACCCCACTCTTTAAACCTTTGCAACAAAGCTATAGTAACAACTCTTGTTAAACCCAAAGCTATACAAAAATGGAAAGGCACTTACCACCATCCTGGTGGGAGAAACTCTGTGAAGGGAAAAAATAGGATGTTTGGTTAAACCTTCTGTATTTTGGGTTTAATTTGCTTTACATCTTGATTTTTGTGTTAGGCTTGCTTTTATGGTTCTTCACAATTTTTAAATTGTTAACTGTGGTTGTTGCTCCTTGGATTTAGGTGCCATCATAGACAGGGGGAGAGGGACATGGTGTAACCAGATGAAGAGCTCTGCTTTTTGTGGCAGGCTGTAATGCTCTAATGTGGCATTTATGGCAAATGCTGCTATCTCTGGATGCCATGAGAGCAGGGAAATTTGAAATACCTCTCAGGATCCTGCTGACATATTTCGGGGAGCTGAAAACTGACATGGTTTCCCTGCAGATAAGCTAGGGAGATAGTCTCTGAAATCCCTCTTTGAAAAAAGCCGGGATGGTAGGGGAAACCCAAATAACCCCATCAAAACAGACCTGATGCCTCTATGTCTTTTCTGGTCTTGTTTATACTGGTTTGAGCTACATGCTCTGCAACTGCCCTCAATCTTTCCTGAAGTGCATGAATAATAACTGCTGCTTCCACATGGTGCTAAGAGTGCATTTTGGTTTCAATCTGTGTCCAAGTGTTTTTTTTTTTAATACCTTTTGCAAGTTGTCAAAGGATTTCTCAGTCTCCTTTAGTTTCTCCAAAATTATTTGTTCTTTGGCAGATATTTGTGATTCTTCACTTTCTAATTTCTGTATTTCTTGTTCCAGTCTGTGGAAGACATACAGACATGCACATACACACAAAAATAGAATGAAAAAATTAGTTCGATGAGAGAGTTTCCTAGGTATTATCTGGCATTTCAAATGTCACCAGAAACTACTTTGACTTTTATTATTCACAACTGATTTCCCAGCACATGAAGAGCATGTGATTATTTGTAAAACAGACAGATCTATCTATGAGAAAAACAGTGTCTGTTTTATTCACTTCTGCAAAAGCATATATAGATTAACTAAAAATAAACTTCAGTATCCCTTCACCACAATTCCTGTAACACCTCTGACATTTACTTTCATTTTAGAACTCGCAGTGCAGGATATTACTATGAATATGCAACAGTATTTAGAAGAAAAAGTGTCTTCTAACATTTCTGTATTACAGACAATGAAACTAAAAACAGTCATTGGAAGCAGGCAGTCAACTAGTTGTGTTAGGAGTTTCGCTCAACCCATACTTGCCCACTCTCCTCTGGGATATCTATCTGTGCTTTCTACTGTTACTGCATGACACTGGGGTCCCCAGAGACTTTGGGTAATAATATACATAGACAGTTCAGAAAATAAACTAACTCTGCTGGGCAGTAAGCACTCAGCACTCTCATTTCTCTTGCTGAGGCCCATTGTCTGAGACCTCATGCCTCAAGATGTGTTGATTATTATTTGGGATACACTTTTACAGAGCTTAGATTCTCCATTACTTTAACTCAAACCTCCTTTTATTGACATGATTTAAGCAGATGCAGGAATATTCCTTCTTTCCCTCTGCCATACTTCTTTTATGTATGTCCCTACCTTTATTTTCTCACTTCCAGAAAAGACAAAAAGAAAGACAGAATGAAAGACAGAATGAAAGAAGAAAGACAGAAAGACAGAAAGAAAGAAAGAAAGAATATATATAATGTAAGTCAAGATGAACACATTTGGACAGGGATAGTTACCTAAAACTTCCTCTGTCTACAGAAAGATCGGTAGTTACTCACAGCTTGTTGAACCACATTTCCTTGAATGTGACATACCAGCATCACCCAGTACATTCCTTATCCATGGCTGCTTGCTCCTGCCTTTCTGCCACCACTTTTCAAGTGAAGGATCAGGACACTGATCCATGCTAAAGCATACATTTTTGCTCCTTTCCAGCCCTGCTCATCTCAGGACTCCACTAATTTTTGCTCAATCACAAGGCAGAGAGCAAAGAGAAGGTGATGTAGGGAGGAGAGAAGGAGGAATTGTTTCTTTGATAGACCTTAAAGTTGAGTTCCTTGTGAAACTCTTGTGTGTAAATATAAATACAGGGGTTTAACTTTAGGTACCCACCTGGAAAATTCTTCCTCGCTTTTTGATTGTATGATGATGGAAGATTTGTGGCACTTACTGATAATGCTTTTCATTAGAGGGAGGGAAAGTATCACAGGCTCAAGTTGTTGCAGATGGAAGAAGGCAGATTTTGCTCTCCTGAAGTATGTGAATACTTAATAGCCTCAGATTCATGGTGATTTATTGAACTGCCATTTCTCTCTTTTAAAGGTAACACCCTCATCACTAAGTTGAAATAGCTTAATTGCAATAATTTTAAAATGAAATGTTGGAAAGCACTGCTTCAATCCACTTAATCTTTCCTCCAAAATAATACGAAAACATAAAAAATGCGAAAAAATTGAAACAAAGTAATTTATTCTGCTGCAATGGAACAATTTGATACAGGATGAGTTTTCCCCCTCATATTGGAATTCAGGGAGAAAGTTTTCAAAATATCTTTTTCTATCTTGACTATTTTATCGTGATGTTCTAAGATACCTAGTGAAGTGAAAAATTCATTTGTCACTCAGGTCAGGCATTTGCCACACTCTTGCTAAATTAAGGAACTTAGAAGTCAACAGGTAGGTGGCTTCTTTTCCTTCTCTATCCCTGGAAATGATTTTTAGATCCACGTCCATTAGTACCTTGCTGTTAAAGACATTTGAAATTGTCTGCTGCGCTGCCTGGTGAATATAAATTGTGGAGCTGGGTGAGTCAGGACTTACGGGTATATTTCACTTCTTCCCCAGTGAGTACTAAGCAGCATTTTCAAGATGCATATTCTGTAACCTTGTACATTTTGCTTGCTACATGAAGCAGGAAGAGACTGAAAAATGGGAGTGTGTAGAAGTCAGCAACAATAAAATATAGGGGAAGAAAGAAGTCCTTTTTCTTTCAGATGAACTGGACATTAGTTAGTCGTTTATGACAATGAAAACTCTGAGTATATGTGGTATGAGGCAACTCATTTGATGCAAGGTTATAAGCAAGTAAGCTTGTAATTTGGGGGTCACATAAGTCACCATTTCTTTGTACACCAGGTCAAAATTGGAGAAGGTTTGTCATCAATTGCTCAGTCCTGCAGAGAAAGTTTGCTTTTAACACATGCACATGTACACTCGCACATGCACAGATAGCAACTAATTCAATTTATATTTTCTTACTTTCTGACTTCTTGCTCTTTTGTTTTTACCCCTTCTGGTTCACTCCTTCAGTTTCTGCTTTCTTTGTGCCAGCCAACGCTCACCATTAAAATGAGTTGGGCAGACGAGACATGATGTTACTCTATTTTGACAAGACATCTAATTGTTCTGATTTTTGTTGTTGCTGACTTTTTTTCCCCTGAATCCCTTCCTTACTTTCTTTTAGAATTGAAATAACTTGCTAAAGAGGAAAAGGATGGAGACAGAGCTATGAGGATTTAGAAACATGGATGAAGCTGTTAGGAACAGAGATCTTCTGTGTAACACTGAAAAAGAATGCATAAAACTCTTCTTGTGGAGGCGAATTTCCTTTTCCTTACTGAAACCAGTACAGGCAGACTGAGAGTCTCCCAGGCTCTATATGGAATGCAGAAAAATTGCAGGAAAAGTACAGATCAGTCATCAGAATATACCTGTTAAATAGCACAGGGTTTGTATACCAGACATTGGTATTCATGGAGGCTGCTTTTCACATTGTTACTCGATTTTCAATCACTCTTATTTGTACTCTCTAGGCCTAAAGGCTGAGGCACTTCTGCTGAAGCAACAGAAATACTTAAAGGCACAGTTCCCACATGAGCTGCTGTGTATATTCTTGAGTAGACCACTTGGGCACCACAGACCGCGCTGGAAAATTTGGACCCAGAGTCCACACCACTTCTTTGGGCTGTCTTTTTACATATGGTCCAACAAAGCAAAAATTAAATAATGCAAATTGAAGGTTGCTTTACCTGGTTTGTTTTTTTTAGTGAGTTTCATATAATCAGAATTGTTCAGTGGGAAGAAGAACTGCATGCTTTTTTGATAACAATATACAAAAGAGTAATGTAAATTTGGCTTGAAGAATAAATGCACTAGTATCACATCTGTTTTGAGCAACGTGCTATATAACGGCTTAAACAGTAATAAATCCATTCAGAGTGTACATGTCCACTAACATTTATATATAAAGTACTTACATTCTTCCTGTGTAAACCTGTTAAATATTGAATAATGTCCTTTCCTTCTAGCCCAGTTTAAAAAGGATATGCCTTAATTGTCACATGACACCTGACAATGAAACCTTACAATTCTTTTGTTCCTTAGCAGACTTCTTAGCAGATTTTGGGCTGGCCTTTGAAAGATGGCCACAGCAATAAAGCCAGTTACATAAACAACTACAATGTCTGAAGTGTTGTAGGCAAGCAAATTAAGAAAGAAAATGCAGATCCAGATGAGACAGAAGTGGTAAAAAATAGACTGTTAGTATTTTTGCTTCATTGGCCCAGGCTGATGATGACTGAGCTTTGCTAAACTGTTCATTTAACAAGAAAATTGGGTCAGAGAGTCTGGGGTTTCTGGGGCATGGGCAAGAGCTTTTTTTCAGTGACTGTATTAGAGTCATATTTTCCCAAATACAACAGAAACAAATGGGAAATATTCTCACTCAGAAAGACAAGCCTGCCTTGTTGCTTGTCTGTCCTGAAGCTTTCTCTAATGGATAGCTGCCATAAGTACCTGAGAGTGGAAGAGGATTTTCAGGGGGGCTGAGAAGAGCTGTCTGTGTAAGCTAGGGAGTTAAATGACTCTCCTCTTGTAAATGGTGCTGCCTGCTATGAGGAGGAAGGAACCACAAACAGCTGGAGGGATGCTGCCTTTTGGACAGCATTTTGCTGTCATTTGAGGGACCCTGATTCTTTGGTTAGTAAGATTACAGGCTTGTAGGATAATTAAGACTGGAAACTGCACATGAATTCTCCTGCAGAGATGCAGGGATATGGACTACAGGAGCTGTCAGGTAGGACAGAATACTGTGATTTAGGTGACAAAAGGGGACTTAAACAGGGAGATCTAAGAGGTGAAGGGGCAGAAGGTGAGGTTTGGAACTGTGGTATATGTACATGTGCATTTACATTTAGACTCAGTACCCGGCAAAGACCATGTTTGGATACAGGACTCTGTTTTTTGCTCCAGTCTGAAGGGGTTGAATGCACTTTCTCTCGGTGAAGGATTTCCTCTGTTTTTTCTGTTTCCCACGCTAATATGTAGAAACCCCCAAACCTGCCCAGACATTTTCTTCTCTGCTGAAAAGCAGAAGCTGTTCTTCTGGCCTGCACTGCCTTTCCTCACCCCCAGGAGTGACCCTGAGCATGGTCCTGCAGGGCATTCACAGAGGGAATGCAGATGCTGATGCAGAGTCACACTGGTTTGCAACAGGAACACACAAATCCTAAGTCACCAGAACTACGCCCGGAGAAAACAGCCTTCTCTCTCCAGCTAATTACCTCTAACAGACACATGACTCCTAGAGATATCTACATTTGGCTTAACAGTGTTTTGTTTTTTGGCTTAGGATGGTAACAGTATTATAAACAGGGAGAACAGCTGCAGGTTTATGGACCAGTTCCTTTAGGCTGTGCTAACTATGCATCCTGGGTTACATCTTAGAAATACTCATGCAATTTCTGCAGTGAAAACAGATGCTTAGTAAAAATTTTATCTGCAGCATACACACTGGCATGTCAGTGGAAAAAAAATATTCATCAGCTCTAATAAGCAAAGTATACAAGTATTCAGAACTTAAAAGAAAAACAGGAAAGACCTAATCAGAGTAAAAACTTGAAGGGAAAAGGTGGTGGATACATGCATAGAGTGGGGGATGGTTCAACTTTAACTGATTATTTTGCTATTGCTTGACTGACACCATAAATCAAATTGATATAAAAGCCACGGATAAGACAGTAATTAGATTCAGGTCTCTCAGAGCTGAACATCCTGAGGTGTTACAGCTGGTATTGAAGTGGCAGAGTCAAAAGCAAAACACTGCAACAAACCCCTGATATTTACTGAACAGAGAATTAAACACCAAAATTAGGGGTAACTGGGCTTGCCTGAAGGGATGAAACTGATCTCTGCACAAAATCTGTCTCAAGGATTTTGCCCTCAGGTAGCTTTTGACTACACAGCAAAACCAGAAATTGAAACTTTCCATGTAGGGTCCACCCTCTGGAAGTACAGTGCCTTTTCCTGCAAAAGTGCATTGGCAAAAATGCTCCACTACATGGGCCTCTCATTCCCATTTCTTTTTGGGGCAGCAGAGTACCTGTTAGCTCACCCAGGTTCAAAACAACCTTGGAAAATGAATTTGCAAAGGCAAGGGGTCCTCCTGAAAGACATGTAAGTCTTTTAAACCAGCATAACTGCATCCCAGTCCAGCACCTCAGCCCCTGACAAATTTCCTATTACGTGCATCGACTGCCATGCACCAGCAACCTGTCTAAGCCAATGAGCCTAAGAAACTGGAGCTGAAGTCTACATGCCACAGCTGTGAACAGTACCCTTTGTCTGCTGTAGGGGAGGGGGAAATCACTGAGTAATCTTTGGTTTAGTTTCCAGACTGGCTTAGTTTTCTTAGCGACCACCAGCAGTTGTGCTGAAGCCAGCTGGACCATTTGTGGATGTCACTCTGTATCGACACTCAGCTGGTGCTGATGGCAAAAAAAAATGCTTGATTTCAGGACCGTTACAGACTGAAATGGGATTCCAGAGTTGAGTAATTCAATGCCTCTTAGTTTAGTCTTTTTGCAGTGCTCATCCTTTTCTGAACAGCTCACTCTCAAACAGGAAAGCTGGAAGGACACATCTTACGATTTCCAGCAGGCAGTTGTTTACAGACTGCAGTTGAAATTCAAGAGCAGCAAACTCAATTAACATTCTTGAAAAGGCAAAACCGTTATCACCAACCACTGCGTGAATATGACATTCAGGCATGATGCTGAATGAGTTCCTCTGGTAATCCATATGAATCTTGCTGTGTACATGAGAAGGGAAACAATGTCCTCCCACGTGGAAAAAGTTGCATCCCAGTACCAGCTGAGGAGCTGAGGAGGTTGGGAGAGAAGTAAAACTCTACAATTCACTTTGCTGTCTGAAGTAAATGTGTATATATACACACACAGAGAGAACAGTATAATGATATCCTGTATCTGCCTGGCGTAGGATGAGGTTAATCCGTGTTTTATCTTAGACAAACCAAGGTGGGCAAGTCAAGCATTGGCCACAGTACTTCTTGAGCTAAGCATGATGAGGTGGAAAACACAACCACCATTACCTTGAGTTAACTGCTACAGTGTTGCCTGCTCTGGTTGCAGATGGCTTAGTGTCAATGTAATTCTTTGACCTGGAATTGAATAAGTTACACAATTGAATCCCTTTCCTTGCCAAACCAACATTGTTTGCATACTAACTTTTGCCTGTTGTTTGCCTGATGCAGCATTAGATCTCCCAAATATGGGGACCTTCAGCACTCTGGTGTGACCCTTCCTTTAACTGAAACCACTTTTTCATGATCTGCTTTTTCTCTCCCTAAGATGTTATCTCAGCCTAGTATGATTTCCTCATATCAGTTTACCACAAAATTTTTGCCCTCAAGGCATTTACAGCCCAAACTTGTTCTTGGACTTTTACCAGTGTAAACCATTCTAAGCCGAGTTCTTCCAGTCTTCTTCAAATGGGAGATGTCTCCAGCCTGGGTGAGATTGCAACCTTAAGAACTCCCCACTGACTCAGGAGATGGCAGATCACAGGCTGGAAATCAGCGAATTGCTATGCCTTGGGTGCTTGCCCTCACAGCAGAGAAGTACATGGCTTGACCCTCCTTTGGGAATGGAGGGGAAAAAAAGTTTTAAAAAAGCCCTGTTCTGAACCCAGTCCTGTGGGCAGTGATCAAAGAGGTGAAAGAGCAATGAGTCTACTTATTTTCTCCCTGCGTGCTTATAAGAGAGTGCGTGGTTCTGACAGCTCCTGTTTGTGCTCCTGACCAGGCTCTAGACAGGATCTGGCAGACCTGACCAAGTCCCTGATCAGACAAGGAAAGACCCCGATGGCTTAATCTGCTCTGGTAGCATCTGGCTTCTGAACCATCTAGCCTTTGGAGCACTTGTGTTTATAACAAATGGCACAAAAGTTCTGGTTTCTTGGCCCAGCCAGGTAAGATGAAAACGATTATTTTGGCTCTTCCTGGTGAAGCTGTGTTTTCTCTCTCCTCTTCACCATTGTTATAATTTTCTTCTTCCCCCCCAGATCCAGGCCTCTTGCCCTGGAGCTTCACGGGCCAGTGTCCAAAACATTCAACTAAAGCAAACAAAGTAAGAGCTACAACTGATATAAAATGCTTGGCCTGCACAAAACCAGACATTCAGCTCTTCTGGGCAGACAGGTAGTCACAACAGAAAATGGACAGGACTTACACTGGAAGTACAGAGGTGTGGTTCACCTGTGGTTCATTGTTTGGTATTCACAGAGATGGCGGAAGAAAGGCAAAGAAGATAAAATAGCCATTTGAGAGAGGACATGTGCTGTAATTTGCAATTGAAAGGTGAAGGTGCAACAACTCAGGAAAGACATTGAATCCTGCAGAAACCTGTTTGCTTTCCACTGGCTTTAAATAAAACTGGCAGAAAAAGCATCAGGACAGATGTCCTGGGATGTCTGAGGACACACAAGAAAACAAGCAGCAAACATACCAGTGTGGTATTTGGTGATAAAATCCTCTCCCCCATCATGATGTGCTTTGCTCCTAGCTTGAGGTGCACTTCAGGGGACTGGCTAGGCACTTTGAGCACAAGGAATAGCCAGAAAAGCCATTATTGTGGTGGGACCTGGAGTCAGAGGATATGTGTTTCAAGATATGGTCCAGGTGAAGGAGGGTTGCACATGCAGTTTCTCCAGCACAAAGTCCCTGTAGACAGCAGCACACACCCAGGGACCAGAAAAGCAACACAGGTGCAGCCAGCCCTGTGAAAAACAGCTTGTTGTCACATCACAGCTATGCACATGAAATTCATTCAGGTTTTGCAACAGATGCCAGCAGTTCAGCTGTACAGTGGATCGTGTTATTTATATCTTGGGAGAGATCCAGGAAATAGAGGCAGAGCAATTGGGGGATGACGGCTGAGTGCTCATTCTCCCACCGTGCAGCAGTGCTGGCTGCTGCAGTTACCCAGGGTTAGCGCAGATATATGACCAAAATGAGTGTGTGACCTCATGCAGCACCCACACTGCAAGCTGCCAAGGAAGGAGGATGTTTTTCTGCAATTCCTCTATATACTGGCATACTGGAGATGCACATTCATTTACAGAAGCATTTACAGGGAAGGCAGGAAGCCTGGAAAATCTCCACCATCTTTTTTAGTGAAGGGAAGTTAAACAAAAAAACAAACCTAAAAGTATTTGCTCTGAAGAGATTTCAGTCTCCCATGTACAAACTGGGAATACACTTTTTGTCTCTGAGTTACAGTGTCAGATGAGAAATGAGTTGCTAAGGCTCATGGGGTGCTCAGGACAGAACCTGAGCAAGGCAAAGATGTCTTGCAGAAAAAGAACCGGGGGTGCTTATCAACAGACATCTGAACAGGAGCCAATAGTGTGCCCAGCTGGCCAAGATTTCTAATGGCATCCTGGCTTGTATCAAGAATAGCACAGCCAGCAGGCCCAGGGCAGTGACTGAGCCCCTGTACTTGAAGCTGGTGAGGCCACACCTTGAGTCCTGCATTGAGTTTTGGGGCCCTCACTCCAAGAAAGATATTGAGTTGCTGGAGTACGTCCAGAGAATGGCAACGAAGCTGGGGAAGAGTCTAGAAAGAGACTCAGGGGAGATTTCACTGCTCTATACAACTACCTGAAGGGAGGTTATAGTGGATGTCAGCCTCTTCTCCCAGGTAATAAGTGACAGGGCAAGAGGAAATGACCTCAAGTCATGCCAGAGTAGGTTTAGATTGGATATTAGGAAAAAAAATCTTCATTGAAAGGGTTGCCAAGCACTGCAACAGGCTGAACATGGAAGTGGTGGAAGCACTGTCCCTGGAAGAGCTCAAAAGACATGTAGATGTGATGCTTAGGGACATCCTTTAATGGTAGACATGGCAGTGTTAGGGTTAATCGTTGGGCTTAATGATCTTAGAGGTTCTTTCCAACCAAAATAATTTTATGATTCTGTGATTCTATGACACCCAATTTACACCTCCTGGATTGCAGTGGAATGGTCATGAGGATACCCTCACAGCAAGTTACTGTGAAAGGTGGGCCCTGTAACCTCCAGGATAAGCACTGTCCACAGTAGAAAATTCAGGCAGGTGCCAGCTGTTCATTTTCCATCCTGAACTGAAAATTATGGGTACTTCTGAAGGGGCTACAGCAGAAATGCTATAAAATTCTGCAAACTCCGAGTGCAGGCAGTGCTGCATTGAGAAGCAAAACGCACGAGAGACTGGGTTCAAAGGTAATAATGTTAGCTTGGACTGGAAATGGCATGTTGTGTTCTGTCTGGACCTCAGATCTCTGCAGCTCTTTCCTCAACTATCTATTTTGTCTCCTTGTGAGACTTGGGGAGGTGCTCTCTGTGCTCCCAGCTGCTCTTCCCAGGGAGCTGATGAGATTCATGTACAGCAATTCCTGCAGAGAGCAGTTCTTCTCAGCCACCCATGGACTGCTGCAGTGAAGGGCAGAGGCAAAAGGGACAGTACAAGAGTGGTGTCTGGCAGAACTCAAGAGCACACCTGGATGAAAAAAAGACAAGCTTTTATCTTGTATAGGCTGTCTTTCCCTTTCTGCCTCCCTGCTCCCTTTTCCCCTTTCCCCTCCTTCTTTTCTTCCCTAAATTCCTGTACAGGTTTTTTCCACTCAGACTTCCACTGAGACTTTTTCTGTTGAAGCAGAGCACTGGCTCCACCCAAAGCCAGCAACAGCATGTTCCCTATTGCTGGGAACCAGGATTTCACTCCTAGCATAATTCCCATTTGAGCTATTTGGAATCCCTCCCTGCCCCCACCATGTTTAACTTTTTAAAAGCACATACAAGTCATTCTTCCATATGGCTATGAAAAGATATTGCAATTATTAACTGGAAAAGCAGTGTTGACAAAAACAGTGTTCATGGGTCATAGCTATCTAATTTTATCCTTGCGGTAGTCTCCAGCAAATAATTTTGCCTCCATTTCCCCATCTTGATCCAATACATTTTGCCAATACTATACAGCCCAATCGTACATCAGTCCATGCTTATGACTAGTACATATCTTAGCTGGTATCATTAATTATACTCACATGTGAGATTTTCATGGTTTTGGTTTGACTTGACTCATATTTGCTGCTAAGCACTGCATGGACTTTGTAATGGAGTTCTGGTGCAAACAAGAGATTATCTATTTGCTTCCTGTTGTGGTGGCTTCAAATGGGCTGTTTCAAGGAACATGGTGCTTACAAGCCTACTTGCTGGTGCAAAAGGTAGTGCCCAGCATCCAGCATTCTGACCTGAGGTATACCATGTGATTGACTGAATTTAGTCTGAGAATAGTACTAAAAATTAAAATGAACCCCAGAAAATTCAGACGGAAAACATGAAACCCAATCGAAGTTTTATAATGCTGGGATTATTCTGCTGTCCTGTGACTATTAAAGCACAACTACTACAAAAAGCTGCAACTTAGAAGGATCTTATCTGCGTCCCTTTGACTTTTTTGAAAATACCTTTCCTTGCCTTTTGTGTTGTGCTTTAGTCATGACTGCCTGAACGTGTAAATGCCCTCAGCAGTCCTTGACAAAGGAACTAGATAGTCTGTGCAGATGATAGTCAGTATGCATCAGACACTGAACTTTATTAGGTTCCTTTAAAAATTTCCCACATTACATGACCCTTACAAATACACAAATCTATTCCCCTGCACTGCTTGCCAATAGGGACAGAAAAAGAGCAGCAGAGCAGGAAGGGGAACACCCAGTAGGAGCCGTAACTTATTTTGTTTTTTTCTTGATACAAACAGTTTCTTGGATCTGAGCTTTGCAAATTTGTCCTCTGCTGTCATACACTTACAGGAACTCACAGCTAATTTTTCCAGGATGAAGGCTGATGCAAGGCAAGGAACATGCCCCATGGGAACAGACAGACTTTACACTGGGAGCAATGAAGGATGCACCAAGCTGCTCCCACTCTGAGAATGATAACTGCAGTGTCCTGATCCTGCTTCATCCTTCTGATCTACTTTAGTTCTTTTATGCTGTGCTTGTTCATTTATTTATGCTGGGTAGCAAACATCCCCATGTCCCAGAAAGCCACCGGAACAAATGTGGCTTCACTGGGGAGAGGTTTTGCCCCGGCGGGGTAGCTCCGAGGTTATCCAAAGCTCCTGCTGAGGCAAATCAAGCCAATCAGGAAGCCCCCAGAAACTTGGGCTGTGTTCAGTTTGTTGTTTCCACCCTTAGACATTTCCTGCTATTGTTCTTGTCATTTTCTTTGAGTGTTCACTGGGCTGGTGGGTGGTGCTGCTACCACCAGCAGGGGAGGCCTCCAGTGCTCTTGGGCACATGGAGAGCTATGTGCCATTCCTTTCGCAGACTCCCAGCACCAATTTCTGGCATACAAGGGCAGGGAAGGTGGACCTGTGGTGGTAACTGCATCTCAGTGAGCAGAGCAAAGTTCTTTTTCCTGTTGGCTGTGCTCAGCTGGACAAGAATGAATACAATAAAATGATGAATGAATTTTAGCTCAAGACGTTGCTTACCACCCCTGGAGAAGCAGAAGGTGGGAGGAAGCAGCAAGTCCACAGCATCCTGGAATCCATACAGAGAGCTGTGGAAATGCTGACTATATGCTAGAAACTGATGGCTCTACTTTTATCTCTGCCATCCAGAGCCTGGATTTCACTTTCCAAGGGCACAGGATTTCACCTACAATGATCTAACCCCACCACACCACTAGAGGACCAGAGTAGCTATAACTACTCAGGCCTTCCAGACACAATGCCTGTATCTCATTTTTTTAGCTCTCTGAATTTCATGATTAATTTTTTATTTCATCAGATGCCTCTCACATGTATCTATCTGCAGTGTGAAGGACGAAACCTGAATGCTGCACTCCCTTGAGTGCTGCTCCAGTCTCAACCAGAAATCACAGCCAACCAGTTCCAAGACCCCCAAAACTGCTTAGGTAATCATGAGCACATCTTTGGATTTTGTGTACAGTGTAAGACAACTTTCTGTTCTGTGGAGAAATTGTAAGATTGACTTTGTCCTAGGAGAGCATCTATAATTCTGCACCCTGGTAGTGTGGTGTCACTGCTGAGCTGTAGTAGTGAATAGAGCCAGCTACAGAGCTGCGTGAATGAAGAAATGAGTGGGAAAAATTGCTTTGATATTACTTGAGGCTCCCTTTTCCAGCCCTTTGCTCCCCACTACCTAACATCAGCCAGAACTGAGTCATTGCTATCTGAACCTTCACAGTGCTGGAGTGCACATTAAAAAAAACAAGAGAGCGTGTTTAATAATGTGACAATGCCTTTCTAGTCCCCTTTACTGGCTCATGAAAACTTGGAATGAAGTACAGTTTCAAATGTGGAATGCTGAAAAGTTTGCCTTGACTTTGTGCTGCATGTTTGTGGTAGGAGTCAGCTGATGACTTCCTGCCTGCGTGGGTCTTAGAGGGGTGAAATTCTTGACCCTGGACTTCCCAAGACTGCAGAGCTTCCTAATCAGGATAAAGCAGACATCTGGGCTGATTTGGTTCAGTGGAGCAGAAACCAGGCAATAGAGTATCTGTGGAAAGGGATTGGTTATAAAAGGGATTATCTTTCTTCTTAGGAGAACTTTTAAAATGATGCCAAGGTCTATGTTTTAATGGTTGACCTCAAGCTGACCACTGATCATAGCAGAGAGGTGCCACAGAACTGCCTTTCTAAGTGTAAATGACAAACAGGAGAACCTCAAAGCAGTGTGGTAACCCTCTACTTTCCAAAAAATTACTTTGCAGTTGGTTCACTACTCTTTCTACAGCAAGCTGAAGAAAGCCAAGCGTAGCCTGATGAGCTCCTGGCTATGATCCCAGGGCTGGCTGGTCATGAGAAACTAGTTCACCTTCTGTGGTTGCAGTGCATCCCAGGTCCGTGAAGAACCTCCCTCATACAGGTCTCCTTGACTGTGTAAACTATCTCTATGCCTGGAATGGGGGTATTGAGGGATGAGATAGCAAGGGGAGACAGTCCATGTCACATCTCTGGAAATTTTGCCAATGTAACTTGAGAAAAGAAGCTAAAGTTTCACAGGGATTTCCTAAAGTTGAAATGGTTAACTTCATCAGGTTTTGAATCTCTCAGTAGTCTTAATGTTCAAGGATCCTGGACTGGAGAAAACCTCAGCTGAGCTTTGGCAAAACCATGAATGTTCTTGGTCTTATCGGTACAATTTACTCCCTCGTCTCTTTGATGTGCTTACTATGCTTTTTTATGTTGGTATCTGAACAAGACACTCAAAAGGTGTCTTGTAAGTAAGTTATTGTAAGAACGGGTAATAATAAATGTGAGACTACTGAAAAATTCTGCTCAGGTTTACAGCACTGACAAATCATTTTAATTCACTTTGTCTAAAACATGAGACCAAGGGCAAAGACTTCACAGATGTCCATAGTATTGAGAAGGTTGGGACCCATTTCCTGGTTTACATCATGCAGGCAAGCGTGCACACCCTCAGGACACGGGAAGTTAAGAAATAACCGGCCAGTTGCAGGTTGCATAAGATGTCAGTAGGTGCCTTCTGAGATGCACAAAAAGACCTTAAAAGCAGTAAAGGTGCTCTTGAAAATGGGATGCAGGTGCTTTTGAAAGCTTGTCTCCTGTGATATCCATACCAACTGGTGCATACTTATGAACACTTTTCCAGCTTTATTGTTTGCAGGGACTTCATCTATGAATGTTTATACTTCAAGTGATCAGGCAGTAGATGAAAGAGCAGTATTCAAAGCCTTGAATTTAAACAAGGGAGATAAACAGATGTTAAACTGTAGATGTTGAACTGTACGTAGTTCCAGTGGTTTGAATAGATGAATAGATGAATGGATGTAACCACATGTTGAAGTGTGTCTCTAACTCAAGGCTTAAAGAGTAACCACATTATTGCAACAGCTCAAAATTAAGAAAATTGTTCCAGTGCTCTGGAATGGACAGACTAAAAGTAAAAATAAACTAAAAAAGCCTTATTTGAAATATGGCATAGAAACTGAGAGCAACAGCAATATTCTGGGTATTGGAATGGCATCGACTGCATCACGACTACCACTAGACAAGGACAGTTGGAAGTGCAGGCTGTCAAGATGACTGGCCAAAGGCCTTACAGGTTAGTCACTAAGTGCCAGATGGACACCACCAACTGTCTAAATTATTTCTCCCTCATTTGTAATTGGCCTCAGCTGTGGCTGAGCTACCTGGCAGCCGCCTTGGTATATACACCCTGCAGGCAGAGTGCAAGCTCCTGTCAGCACAATTGTCCCTGAAGGAGCTGTGGGTTTTCTGGTCATGCCCTCCTCTAGCAAATTTTGCCTCATTCACAGTGTGAAACATCCACAGCACCATTTCATTCCACCCTCCTTTACTTTTTTCTTGGTTTTTTTTTCTCTCCTTAATTTTGTGCCATCTGTTGTGATTAGTCATAAAGAGACATTTTTTGATATTGGTACAAGACTGCTGATATTTTCCACCTTATGCTATTTTAACACTGGTAAGTAGGACCATTGTAACGATGCCACTTTGTATCCAAAACAGCTGTGTCTTTAAGAGTCTCCGGTTTCTCCCCTGTGCTGCGGTGGATGAAACCATCCTGGAAAAGCTGAGAGGGACCCACAGCAGCAGCAAGCTGGTGGGACAACTCTGAGGTGTGAAACCCCCACTGAGTGTCAGATAAATGGTCCCTCCCTAAGGGTATGTTAATCTTCCTATGTTTATTGGTTGTCATTGTGTTTCCCCGCCTTCTCCCCAACCCTATTGGCCCTTGACCCATATAAGAACGGCCACTCAGCACCATTTTTCCTTTTCGGTTGCTTCGGAGGAATAAATGCCTCTGGAAGATACCTGGACGACTGAGCACTCTGGGTTCTGTATCCCTGGTAACGCTGAGCCTTTCAAAGGCTCTGGGGTGTGTGATGTGTTTGTGCTATCCCAACAGCATGAGTGATAGAATAGGTCTGCCTGTATGCTGTGGAATACAGCGGCCAGGAGGGTCTGGCTGGAAATCGGGACACTGTTGGATCATGCAGGAGACCACATCTCACTCCCGCACCACCCCCGCGTTACGCCTGTAATCCAAATCCACACTGAGTGGACTTCTGGTTACAGAACTGTTCTGATCTCTGCTCATCACCCCCCTGTGTGCCTCCTGCTATGTGTTTGGGACTTGTAGCATCAAGATCAAGAAATCCTTTTATAGAAAGTCCTCCTGCATTTACTTGCTTCTGCCTTCTTCACTGACATATCCTGTTTGGGAAGTACCAATGTCTTGAGGCCAAGAAGTCTTCAAAAACCTCAGTTGTTGGGAAACAAGAAAATTGCTTTATGCTGAGTTCCAAAAGTTCTGCATGGATTGATTTGTAGAAGACACAAGCCAAATTTAGAAGGTGAAACAGGAGCTGCCTCATTCAGGCTACTTTTAGATGGCTTGATGTTCGAACCTAAAAGTGACAGGAATATGTAGTTTTTTCCCCTAATATGTGTAATACAATAAACCTTCAGATAGACATGCTAAATATACATCCATGTACCCAGGGACCACTGTAGAAAGGCACCAAATGCTAAACTGAATGCTTGTGCTCCTGCACCAGCTTGTACTATTATTGCGTAGTGTTATTATGAAGGTCACATACTAGCTTTCTTTTCTGCTTACCATTCCTGCTGCATGCTGTGTGGCTTGCTTTGATAATTGGAAATTGCTCCACAAACCAACTGCTACGGTCCAGGCGACAGCAAAAGGTCTACCACAGTAGCAAAGTATCAAGAAAAGGGATCCAGGACCAGACAGCAAAAGAAAAAAAGGGAAAATAATAAGTAAAAAATCCCTACCACTGTATGCATGAACAGAATGTACAAGGGGGTACTGCTGGAGCGAAAGTTTCTCTGCAGTGTATGAGGCCATCTAGTGAGCTCAGGCATTGTAACAGCTCAGCTTTTTCCATCGCACTTCGTCCTGCTTGTCCTCAACAGGATACTTCACACACCAGCTGCCAGCCAAGTGTGCACACACTTACTTCAGCAGTATTCTTCACTGCCAGGTGAAAGAAGAAAAACCTCTGCAGGAGAGGAGAGAGTGACAACAGAAAGGGCATGGCTGATGCCAGGGAGCTTGCTGTGTTGGGTTTTAATGTGAAGTCAGAAGTCCAGTTACACTGGAAGGGGGGCACAATATGGTGTACAAGTTTTCACTGAATCCTGTCCTGTCCTCAGCTGCACAGCTGGGGATGACAAGGGGAACTGCTCAGCCAGAGGGAATCGCAGGAACTGCGTTGGCAAGAAAACCTTGTCAGGAGCTTTGAGATATAGGCTGCTCAATATTACGTGGTGTTTTCCCTTGCAAAAAACTGCTGAGAGGCAAGGAAATGGGCAAGTGATGGGCTAAAATACTGTAAGCCTCTTAGAGAATAGATATTTTTATTTTATATGATATTGGACTGGCAGTCCTGGAAGGGAAATTACTGTAATGCAAAGCATTGTGCCTACCAAATCCTGTCATGGTGCTTTGCCTCCAAGCAGAGCAGACTGGGGATGAATACATGATCACACGCACTGCCCATCCACTCCTCTGCACCTCGTGTGAGGCTGCTGGGTTATGAGAGCAACAATAAATATCTGGGATTTTGGATAGCTTTTTGTGGCCACTCAGAGAGCTCTTGAACATACCTGAACCTACGTCTGACTCCAAAACCCACAGCCAGTGTCACACTGCCCTGATACAAGCTGTGCTTGCTCAGCCAGGGGTACACTGCTGGAGAATGTGAGCACAGGATGGTATTTCAACACTTCAGGTGCCAGCACACAATTCCTTCCTCTGCAGTGACATTTTCCACTTTCAACAGAGGCACGAGTGTTTATAGCAAGTTTGTCCTATTGCATTAGAAGCACCTCAGAAAACTGGAAGGAAAAGGTTGAAAGATCCTCACCTAGTAAACATTAGTTCAATCTCATCGAATGCTGGGAGCCAGGTGAGCACATGGTCCACTGGTTTATCTGTCTTCAGCTGAATGAATGCATTCACTTTCTCATCTCTTGAAAAATTTTTCAACCTGCCTGGACCTTCCTCAGGGGAGAACTCTTCATGTTCACCAGTCTATCTCTGGAACAGCTATAAATCTGGAGCTTGGTAATTGTAACAATGACAAATGGTTCCATATCCTCCTGAATTGTCACCGAAGCCGAAGCCTAGATCTGCAAATTTTAGGACACCAAATTAGTTTTAAGTGTGAAATTATTAGTCCCAGTAAAAATTAGTGTGCACATCTGGAAATATTTGCTATTTCAATAAATTTGTGTGTGTTTACATAGGCTATAGAGAGGAGAAACAAAATATAATTAGCTTTGTAGCTGTGCAGCCCAGTAAATATTGTAGCGCCATTGCTAGTAACAGTTCCCAAGATTTGTAATAGCTTTGCAAGGACTTGAGGACTTGCCATGGTCCTTCTGTACATGCCTTCTTTGTCTTCTGCACATGTCTGTATGAGGGTATGGTGTAGCTACAACCTACAGACAGCAGTGCCAAGCAGTTTGTTCTGCAGAATGAAATGCAGTAGTCATTCCATGAAGAGGAAGTTGGGCTTAATGCCACAGATGAAACTTGGAAAAAGGGATACAGGGCGCTGCAAGAAGGATGGGGTGGGATGATGAGACAGGGCAATAAGCAAATTCGTAATGGTCAGATAAAGACCTAGAGAGGGATAAAAGTGCTCTAGGAGCAGCAAGGAGAGCAAAGAACAAGCATCAAAAGGAGAATGGCTAGCAGGGCAAGGAAGATGACTCCAGCCGTCTCCACATGAGTAATGCATCCAGCTCTGTGGGCCGCAGCATCAGAAGGATGTGTACCTGCTGGAGCAAGTCCAGCAGTGGGCCACAGAAATCATCAGTGGGATGGAACACCAGTCCTGTGAGGAAAGGCTGAGAGAGCTATGGTTGTTCAGCCTGGAAAAGAGAAGGCTCTGGGGGGCCCTTGCCTTCTAGTTCCTAAAGGAGGTTTATAAGGAAGATGGGGACAGATTTTTTCTTTTTTTTTTTTTAAAGAAAGGCTTGTATAGGACAGGGAGCAAACTAAAAGAGGGTAGATTTAGTATAAATATAAGGAAGAATTTTTTTAATGGTGTGGGTAGAGAGAAACTGGAATAGATTTCCAAGAGAATCTGTGGATGCCTCATCATTCTAAAAGTTCAAAGGCAGGTTGGATGGGGCTCTGAGCCACCTGACCTAAGCTGAAGACATCACTGCTTACTGCAGGGGTTTTTGGACTGGATGACTTTTAAACGTCCTTTTCAACCCAAACTATTCTGTGATTCCATGATTCTATCTAACATACGTAATACATATGTAGCAGATTTGACATGCAATTACAGACCCGTGAAGAAAGACCAAGGTATAAATTGTGTTAGAAAATAAATAAAAATTGCTTCAAGTGAACTCCAAATTGAGAAGTAAACCATCAATGTCTACATTACATTCCCCCTGGAAAAGAGAAGAAACTCACAATCAGTGTAATATTTACCTCGATGAAGAGTTTGAGATGCTGATGACAAATATTTTAACTGTGTCTGGGATGGAAATGAAGAGGTTGTGGAAGAGTAACTCTAAGAACAGGAAAAGGGGCAGATACTAGGAAGACATAACAGTAGTAACTATTACTCTGCAGACTTTTAATGTAATACTGTTCCTTTTTCTCTTCCTATAATATTTTGACTGATACTAAAAACAAGTAACTTTTTAGATTGGTAGGATTTTGTTTACCTTAACAACAAAGTTTTGGCTTTGCATAAAAGGTCTGATTATTTTTTGTCTTGACAATTAATTGAGTGCAACTTCATCACATTGTAGACGGGAGATGGATGCCTATTTACTTCCCAGCTCAGTGCTTTGTGCACTAGACTGCCTTTCTTCTGGTGGTTGTTTTTTGTTTGTTGGTTGGTGTTTTTTTGTTTGTTTTTTGTTTTGTTTGTTTGGTTGGGGGTTTTTTTGTTTGTTTAGTTTGGTTTGGGTTTTTGGTTTTTTTTTCCTTTGATCAGATGGAATTTGGGCAGAATATTCAGGAGAATCTTTTTTCAAGGGCTAATTTCTCCACAGCTAATTTAAGGATTCTATCCTTTTAAAGTAATGCTTCTCTGTAGTTTCACTTCTGAAATGACCATACTATTTTTAGCAAAACAAGGTATTTTGAAACTGCAATGTTAAGTGTTAAAATACAACATTTCTGCATTAGAAAAAAGTCTATATTTTTCTGTCCACTGAACTCAGCAGGTGATTTTGTTGTACTCTTCTTCATATTATGGAAAACAATGGCTTGGCTTCATATTAAAGTTCTCATTTCCTGCTCCTTGCACTGTCCTTAATCTAGGAAGCATGTTTTACAGATGTGAGACTTTCAGATATGCCAACTCATACAAAAACACTACATCACTCTTTGAAATAACATCAGACTGGTATTTCAGAAATCTAAGGCAACATGTGAAGGCACCAAAAATTTCTTACGAAGGTTTTCTTCATTTAGAGATTCAGTGTTATATCCTTGTAATTATGGTAGGATTTGTTTCATGAAAGCAACTTTCTAGTATTGCATATTGATGAATAGAATGTATCTTTTGTAATGCTGCCAGTCTTTGGATTATTTCAGTGGAGGATGGATACATTTTGTTTCAAGATCAAAGACTGGAAACTATGATATAACAGTAGTATTATTTGCATGTAAATAAAATCCAGATTTTTTCCTCAAAATTATTTTCTTCCTCTTCCCCCTTTCCCCCCCCCCCCCCCCCCGAAGGTTTTATTGCTTAAAATCTTCCAGGTAATCTGTCAGTTCCTTAAGCAGAAAAAAGTTCTCTGCTTCTTTAGGAGTCTGAATAATCACAATTCCTGAACATAACTGTCTGGGATACTGTTATCATGTACATAGGAGACTAGCCTCCAGTGGATGGACACACACATGGACATAAAAACTTGGTGGCAGGTTTTAGGAATACAGACCTCTCTGCCATTGCTACTGTAATTTTAAGGAAATTAATTTATATTCTAGATAAAGCTGCCTTCTTAATAGTTTTCTTACTAGTATTCATTGTAAGATAAATAAATACAAGCTACCTTGCTATCACACCAGAAACAAAGGAGGCATAAAACATGGTCTTTGGGACTATATATTTGCACTATAAAATAAATAACCTTTAACAGGAATCCATCCAAAGTTTTCTCCTGCAGTCCATGCATACATTAGCTTTTGCCAGGCAAAGAAGATTTTCCTTTATAATACGGCAAAAAGAGAAAGCCCATAGTTTCACTTTCCATTGGTTATATCCACCAAACTTCTTCCCCTGAAGCATCTCTTTGTGGATACTCTGGAAATATGAAAATATAAATTCTGTGATTAACTAATGACATATTCTGTAATCTTAGTGAGGTGGCAGCTGTCCTTGTGTTTCACCAAATTAGAGAGAAGACTCCAAGCCCTCACTCTGCTGTGCAGGTGAATGTATATGTCAAGGTCAATAGAGCTTTCTTTACTATCCAGCTATAGTAAGTCACCCTTATAACTTCTGCAAGGTACAAAACTAAAACATTTCCACTGAGTGTGGCATCAGGACAACCTTATCTGGGATGACTTCTTACATGACACCATGGAAAACACAATGAAAATAGCAATTTTTTCATATGTTGTACTTCCAGGTCTCACCTACATTTCCTTGGTTTAAAACAGCTTGACAGATCATACACTATGATCATACACTATGGCAAGGAGGAGGTTATTAATATCTCTCATCAAAGCTAATCACACAGTCCAAAATATGACAATGACCCTTCCAGCTGTAAATGTTACAACAGGGAAGAAGCAGTTCCAGATGTAGAGTTAGCCTACGAACTGGCAATCTGTGCCTTCTGTGTGTTAACTCTCCCATGGTCATGGTCATCTAGGGGACAGCCCCAGGGCTGAGAGGGACAAGTGCACTGGAAATGATGCACAGCAGGCAGAAAGCTTGTGTTAAGACACAGACATTAAGAAGAAAGTTATAGTGGTGATGTGCAACCCTAGCCTTCTGCAGGGCTGATGCATTGTGGGGTCATGGTGATTCCCCAAAGGATGGAGGGAAATTTTCATTAATGAGAATTCTAAAGGGATACATTGAATACAAGACATTTCTAGAGGTCTGCCAAAATGAGTTCTGCTGAACGCACTTTAGTGTAATATTTGTTGATATTCTGGTCCCTGATTTCCACCAAACTTTTATCTTGAATATAGTCACACTATTTTTTAAGGAGCACATAGCCCAGTGTGATTCTGGATAGCTTAAGGAAGCACCTTAATACAGTTAATTTTACTTGTGGATTACTCATGTTGTCTTGGCTCATTAAAAACATTTTTAATTAAGGAATGCATTTAAAATACGTTTAAGACTGGCAGAAAACTGTGCTGACACTGCTTCTTGGCCTGGGGCCTTCTGCAGCACACCATGCCGGTGTGGTCTTTGCCAGCTGCCAGGCAGTGGGGTATGTCAGCAGGGCACTCCACTCTCCCTCAGGGCGGGAACAGCAGTGTTTTTTGGAGAGTCTGGATGCTCAGCACATCACTGCAGCCTTTCCCACGCCACACTGACCTGTAACTGACCTACGTGTCCCACATCCGAAAATAGATGCAACACACAGCCTCTTTCCAGTTCTAGCTGGGGAAGTGAGGGATGTAAAAGTACTTTTCTGTGGTAAAATGGAGCCTTCCCAGGAATAACTTCCTAGTGGTTGTAAACAGCTGTCCATTCTCTGGGGTGGGATCTTGACATTATTTCAAGAAAACTCCGTTATACAAGCCTCAGCACTTTAGTTAACTATTTCTATTTTGGGCACTCCAGACACGTTCTAGTCTCCAGTACGAAAAAAAAAGTAAATTAAAAATCAATGCAAAAATCAATGCAAAAAAACCATGTACTTCAACCTATTATGATTACATTTCCATTGGGAAGCAGTCAGGCTGCTGCTGAGCCTCTCCATATGTTGTCAGAAGGGGTTGTAGTGAAGAACCTGGTATTCCATATAAGAAATGCTCTAGGTTTTGCTGTTCTCAGCTTAAAAGGAACAGTGATGGAGGGTGACGTGTTTAGATGGAAAAACACTATGCAGGAATAAACAAAGACATGTCAGAGGGAGTCAGGCAGTTGTACTCATAGGAAAAGTGACCTGACAGCATTTAGAACAGGAGTCTCTAGAGAAGGCCAGCACCAACCCACCACAGTGAATGCCCAGTGGCAGTCTTTGTTCACCTGTTGGCAAACCTTGTAAAGCAGCATCTCCTCTTGCCATCTTTGGGACACCACACATTCTCACACTGCTTCTTCTCATGCTTAAAATGAAATGTGGCAGGAGAGTTACTCTATGTTCTGCTTTTGAGACAGGACAGAAGAGGAAGCAGAAGTCACTGCTGAAGACCAATCCAATGAAGATGGCTTCTCTGGAGGGAGGAAGCCTTGCCATGCTTGAGTGGTCCTGTGCTGCTGGAGACCACAGCACTATAATGGCACAAATTTGGCAATGCCAAACACATGTTTACGCACTGGCAGGCAGCCTAGTGAGAGGATGAATAAGGGGAAGAGGGAACAGGATCAGGGAAGGCATTTTCACATCTCCACACTACAACGGATGATTGATGGGGTCAATCACAGCTGCACTATTGCTAAAAGGAGAGGGAACAGACCAGCTGAGAAGCACCACGGTCCCTGGCCATGGTGACCAGCAACAGCAGAGAGAGGGTTGGACTCCCCTACTGACACCTCCTGGGTCCCTTTCCACGAGGTGGCTATCCTGTCTGTGCCAGTGAAAAGTCCCTGAGGCAGGAGCACCTGGTGCTGCAGGAGTAGAGGACAGGTACCAGCAGGATGCTGTGGCACAGCTGCTGTGACAGCACAAAGCAGGATGAAGGAAGGGAACCACAACTTGCCTGTGACACCATTAGTGATACCTTAAAGGTTAGGGAAGTAGCTTAATAAATTCCCTGCTGCCTTGGATGTTTAACATGCTGTATCAATAGCAAAGATTGTAAAATGCTTTTGGCAATTCTTAGCAGAAATCTGGAAGATATGAAATGAGGAGACATAACAAACCACCAAAGGGAAGTACAATACTCTTAAGATCCATTCCTATGGAGCAACTGCTGTGACAGAAAATATATATGTTTGATTCCCCTTGCAAGATACAATCTGATAAATAGCTGTTAAACAATTAGAAATCATTTATATGCAGTATTAAGCAGTTGTTTTGTTTCACCCTGGCAATGGCTTTTTATTTCCCCAAACACAGATGATTTTTCTGTCTTTGTTTAGAAGCATATATCATTTTGACATTTGTGGGGGTTAAAGGACACTAGGAAATTGTGGCATATTGTTGATGATTTCCCAGAGAAGTATTACTCCTTGGGAAAACACTGACTTAATTAAATGTAAAATGTTCACAGGAATTTATCTATTTTGCAATAATCTGACAGGAAATTATCTCAACATTTTGTTACTTCAATATTATGAAGCAGAAACATTTGCTTTTTACATTACCATTTAACAGATAAAAACAGATAAAAGTGTTCCAGTGTCAATGTTGAAGATGTTTGTCTTATTAAAAGAAATGTTTCCAGGAGGTCAGACAAATAATATTAATTCCTCTCTTTCCTAATATTTTGATAAACTTTTTTTTTTCTGTATTTGAGGCAATGTTGAAATTTCAAAGTCTCAGAATTTTGTCTGAGATAGAAATTTCTAGTTATGAGCCATTCAAGCCATCACTTTATGCTACAGCTTCTTTTACAGCTTCAGTTTCTCATAAGTTCTCTAGGGTGCACAGAGTCTAAAATTTATGCCTTCTGTTCCTCTTCACAGATGTCTATTCCAACTCTAATAACAAAGCATGAAAACTCAGAGCCTTTTTCAGACAAGTGAAACAATGTAGAATTATTGAGAGAGCAAAACTGAAACTCTGAATACAAACTAGAAGATATACTTATGCCTTCAAATAAGAATTCTGAAATAAGTAACTCCAACACAGAGACATTTTGCCAGCTAGTGAGAAGAGGGGGAGTGGAAAGAAAACTCCATCATGATTTCAAGCAATTGCACTGGCTGGGAGCTGGCTGGCTGCTTTGCCCTGGTGGTCTATCCAGCTATGTGCCTGGCATTAGCTGTTTCTAGGTATTTCATGGAAACAGACCAAAAATTCAGTGTTGGCTTACATATAGGAAAGTTTCTTCCTTACCTAAAATGCAAGAAGCTGGCTTTGTTCTACACTTTAAGAGTGAACACCCTGTCCCAAACACTAATTTAGTCTGTTAATCCCTGGAGATTCTACCTTGTGTTTTGCAAAATACACCGGTGTATGAGTTTACAAGTGCAACAAGATGACTGTTCATAATGCAAAAAATTTGGGGTTCCCTTATAGCCAGATTTTTAATTTCCTGGTTCGAGTTTCACAATTTGTCATTTGCTCTAGTGAAAAGCAGTTCCTGATCTCACTTCTCTGTTTCATTTCCATATATGCTTAGCACTTCCCTTCTCCAAGAGAATTACAGAAACAGAAAATAGTGCAGCCCTCCCTCTTAAATCAAGTATCTCAACAAACTCTGGTCAAGCTTCATCCTGAAACTGTCCAGGAACAGAGATCCCCTGTGGCAATTGACAGTCTACTCCAATGAGTGCTTCACCATGCTCACTCTTGAAAAAAGTCTGCAGGAGAAATGCTTGATCATTTTCTTGAAGGTCTGTCCTTCTGGCATTTTAATCCCATTTCTCTTGTGTTTGGAATTTCTTTCATCTTTATAGCTACTTTCAAACTAGTTGACAACATTATCATGTTCAACTTTCTTTTCTCAAAACAATTTATCTTTGCAAGTTGTGGATCTTTGTTATGAGGAAGAGGGAGAAAAGTCTATGATTGGCTGGAAGCAAGGGCGAAACCCCAGCGGCCCAGGAGAAGGGGTCTGGGCAGGTCCTTGACTGTAGACTGTGTTGGCTGAACTAGCACTGCTCCTGGTGACTGTGTCTCTGACCCCATCTCACAGACCTGAAATGAGGGACACTCCATGGCCTCTCCCATGGTTCACTGTCCTGATTGCTGGAAGGATTCCCCTAAAGAATTTCCATTGCCAATGCTTAATTTCAGTAGCTGTTTTCCCTTCTACCGTGAACACAAAGAACCTGTTATTCCTTTCCATTGCAATGGCTGATGAAGTATTTGAAGACCCACTCTCTGCATTAGACTGAGCAATCTTTCCTTGTAGACTGTGCCCCGATTACTTCCATCTTCTCCTGATCTTCTGGTAGTCTGAACTGTACTTCCAGTGCAATTGTACTTTCAACTGCACATTAATCCAAGTGAGGATGATCAGCAGAGTATTCTATTATGTCTCATTACCTACATACCAAAGTGTATTTATAGCACAAAATCCTTGACTAATGTCAAGCTTCCTATTCACCCTAATTCCCACATGTTTTTGAGAGCACTGGGCTGACAGCCACAGCCCACCCTGTCTCCACAGTTGGCTATGCATGCCCAAAGGTAAAATCTTGCATTTTCCTTTTATTGCATTTTTACGATCATGTCTGATTTGCAATTACCATACTGTTCTTCACTGTGTGCCCCCAGGTTTGATGTTGTCTTCAAGTTTAATAAAGAGAGCATCTACTCATAAACCCTCTTGTTACCTACAGTGTTATGAGAAGATGAAATGGTTTAAGAATCAGCACAGAGTCCATCAAAACTTTTCCCTTCAGTTATGACTACACAGTTTCTTACCAGTATTGTCTCTGTCTTAGAAAAGTTTTGTCCAAATAATATTTCTACTACTGGATTATAAAAGCATTAAAATGTCCTTACTCTTAAAGTAAATGGCATCCTCAACTGACATAGTCTGCTACGTGCCTGTCAAGGAAACTGGGTACCTTGCCTTAGTTGATAAATTAAAGCTGTTAATAAATCACTATGTATTCTCCTAGACAACCACATCTACTCCTCTAGGAATAAAGTTAGGTTAGTATCCCCTTACTCCTCTTTTCCCTGCTCCCTTGGTAAAGCTAAGCATGATATTTGCTTTTCCTATGAACATCTCTTTTCAAGATCTCAAAGGGAAAAGACTCTGAGATGGTTTCAGCCAGATGTCCAGTTTGGGGATGGATCTCACCATGCCCAGATGATCTGAAACCAGTCTGATTTGTCCCATTATTCTTCAACTTGTTTTTCCTCATTCTGTTCCAAATATGTACCTGGTAACAGCACTTCTTGCTCAGTCGCAGCACACCTTTTCAGTGATGACTGACGCACAAAACAAGACTCTTACCTCAGCATCATCTACCATCTTTTCTCTCTGTGATGTCTCTGAGATTTTCCTTTGCTTTCTCTCTACCAGTAACACTACTACAGAATTATATCCTATTAGGGTACAGAGTACATTATGCCTCTGCCTTTTTGGCTTTTGTCCTCACCTGCTTTTGCAACTCTTTCAAGTTATGATTAGTAATCTGAACTAATTTCCATTTTCTGTGATGTTTTGTCTTTGCTTAATGCCAAGAAAAAGCCAGTGATTTTGTACAGTGAGTCAGGTACTACACCTCCTATCTTTCCTCTGGACCAGTTGGTGCTTTTATGACCATTCACCCTGTGTAACTCCTCTACCCATTGAAGTTTTCAGCTATGAAATCTTGAGTTTATTGAAATCTGCCTACCCCAAATCCGTTATATTTAATTTACTTCTCCATTTGTAAGTCACAGACTTCATCACTTCATGGCCATCCTAGTGGGTCCCTAACTTCATGCTTTGTGGGGTCTCATCATGGACTAACCACTCTGCAGAGATTCCTCTTTCTGAATGGTTAGCTGGAAGAGGTATGCATGCCTCACAGATTTGCTTCCCTGTGCAGGGTGAGGTTAAGATGATTAATACTCTTTTAAATAAGCACAATTTTTTAATGGCTTGCTCTTCATGTGAGTGTTTCTTCTACTGGACTTGTCTGGGAATGTTACTTGTTAAATGATTTTGAGAGTGGCAATTGAATCTCAGATTTTTTTCCTGTATTGTTAGGGTATTCTAGATGCTTTTGGCTAGGAGAAAATTAATATGCAAAAGCTATTCTTCCCTCAGTCAAACCACAGCTTCTTTTTAGATAAGCAAACAGCAAAGCTACAAGAATGCTAATCAATGTGGGACACAAAGAACAAAGACTTTCCCTCTCTTCTGCAAATCTACCCTCCCACTTAATTAAAAAATAGTCTTCCTAGGAGGATAATGAAGAAAAAGAGGGGAGCGGGGAGCAGAACTAGTGAGAATCAGAGAAGAACCTGTACTGAAACAAAAGGTATAATTTTGACATTTCCTGATTCCTTCTGGAATTGAAGAATCATCCCATCACCCTGTGATCCATTTTTCCCGGATTAATAGGACTGAGCTGTGTAGTCCAGCCCTCTCCAGCCATGTTCACACAGGTTGAGCAATGCCTGAGGACCATCAAGGCCCTCGCTCGGTGGGCATGGATGGCATAGATGACATGGATCCGCAATAGCACTGAGTATAACTCCTGTGTGCAGGTTTGCAAACCCTCCCATTTGCAACCCCTGGGATGAAAGGAGGCAAAGAAAATAGGGCTAAAGGCTGGAAAAGTTTCTTGCACTGCCTAGCTTGCTCTCTGCTGGAGTGGCAGGAGCATTGCTGTCTGTGGGACCACACCACTGATGAGTGCAGAGGAAAACGAGTGTTTCATCATGGAGCCATGTCATGGTGCTGTTCAGAGTTAAAAGGGCATTTGGTGACAAAAGAGGAGAGAAGGAGCCCAAATGCTGCCTCTAGACCAGGCTGCTCGTCTTGAATACTGTAAAGCAGGTCACTTTAGTGAGATGTGACAGGAGAAGAATCTGAAAAAAATATTTTTTTCCCAGAAACCCTTTGCCATGTTGAAGAAGTTACCAAACTCTTAAAAAGAAAACAATTAAATAAAACAGAAACGAGAGTCATGGCAGGAGGGGAAAAGATGGATATGAATAGCATTTAAGAGAGAGAAAGCTGTGGGAGCTGTTAAATTCCAGCAACTTTAATAGCCATGACAACTTTAAATCCTTACAGTTCATCCTACCAACCAAGTCCACCTCACTGCAGCAAAAACAGAATGCCTCTCTGTTGGCTCCCCTTCCTTTCATTTGTCCTAGCTGATGGGGGAGAAGAGGGACAATACATGTTTTATGACCTAATGAATAACTGGTGCATGGTCCTTAGGCTAATATTTCTCAGAAACAATATACACTGTATGAAATGAGAAGTACAGCTAACCACTACAGAGGAACTACTTTATTAAAAAAAAAAAAAATGGCAGAACAGCAATGAGAGCTGCTGGAGCACTTTTGGTGGTTTTGAAGGTGATACTATACCACTTCGCCTTGATTCTCCTTGGGAAGCTATCTTCTCTGCCTGCCAGGGTTTCCCAGTTCTTTATTAAAGTTTTCATCCAGCAAAAACTGGACTCTTGTTCTCCAGGAAAAGCTGGAGAAAATGGATTTTTCAAAACCCTCATTAAGCGAACCCTCTCAGAATAGTCTCACAAACACATGATTCAGCATCCCTGGGGCAAATGGACACATTAACACATTTTGTGCACTCTGAGCTGTTTCCAAGCTAGCATTCCTCCCATAGTAGACACAAAACACAATTACTTGTTTTGAAGACACTTTCCTATGAAGGAAAGAAAATCCTTCAAAGAATTACATAAGACTGGACCATGTTCAAAATACATGTGTTCAGATGAAAAAAAAATAATTCCTTCAGAAATATTCAGCCATAGAAATTGTTCTCAGTACATGGAACAGCATGAACTGTCTACCAATAAAATCATAAACCAAGAAAATTAGGTAAAACCAAGATATTCCATGTCCTATTTTAGAGACTAGTTACTATCAGGAAAAGCTTCCATTACAAAAAAAAACAAACCAAAAAACCTGAGTAATCCAACACAGATTTGTACTATGGTTAATTTGTCCCAAATATCTAGAGGCAAAATTAGTGTGTTACTGGCTACACAGCATCTGAAAATCTCTGTACGCAATTTTTGTGCCAGCAAAAAAGGCTGCATATTTAATTTTTGAATGAAAAATTTCAGATACACCTAGTATATGTCACTTACATAATGACTGTTTTTTGAATGAAGGTTCTTCATATTTTAAGAAAAGAGTTTGAAAGCTCATTTGAAACCCGTTTTCAGCTTTGTTCATGCACAGCACTTTCAGATATCCATAAATCTAACAAAGCAGCAAGTAGTTCAGTCAGAAATTATGAAACACAATCTACCTCTTCCCTAATCAAACACTACCTATCAGTATTTCTTTCCCTCATTGCACAGAATCCTTTTCAGCTCAGCAGCAGGTAAAGCAAAGACTAATGAGGAAGGAATCACCTTTCAGAAATGCTGGGTCATTGCATCAGGTTTTTCAAATGTCTTCTCTTTTGGGAGTTGAGGTGGCTCAGCGGGGGCTGCTAAGATGGAAAAATATCTATGTATTACTCATCTTACTCAAGATGCCAGTATGATGCAGTCTGTACCAATGCAGTAAGTGGTAAGACAAGCCACCTAATGAGGCTGTGAAATGATTAAATATCACCATTCTTAACAAGAAAAAAGACATTTTCAGGATAAGTAATTTTGCAGCTTTGCCCTACTTCATATGACAAAATAAGCACTGGAAATAAGGAAGGAATATCAGACACCCTACTTTGCTTGAGTCATCATGTTTCACAGCCGTTGTTGATCTGGTAATCCTCCAAAAGAAAAGTGGTATTATCTGGTCTGCAACTGAGACAAGTCAAGAACAGCTCCACTGAAGCAAGCAAATTTGTGATTTAACTGTGAAAATCCAACAGCATTCCAGTGCCATGTAAAGCCAACCTGGTGGCCAGGGGAGGTCTGGTGGTGTTTGGTGGAGGGTCTGATAAAACTCAGCTCCACCAAGGAACCTGAAAGAGTCATCCTCTTCACTAAATATCTTCATTTGTCACACATCCCATTTAAGCAGGAGTTTTCACTTCCCAAGAACCACAGTGCATTCTCCTGACCTCCATTTGCACTCAAGAGGGAGAAACTGTGGATGTTCCAGCCTCCTTCTTTCTTTGAAATGCCTGGAGAGTGAAATGACTGCCTACAAAATGCAGTGCAATAGCAGTCTCTCAAAAAGTAATGTGTAGCAACTTATACTGCAGGCAAGAAATCTGTTTGTTCCTGGGATCCATGGGAGCCTTGGGCACCGTAAGCCAGGACGTCAGGATGTGGCTCTCATGTGTGTTGCTTATTGTTTGCAGGTATCAAAATATTCATCAGTTATTGTATTCCCTTTCTGAAGAGAGGAAAAAGTTGAGGCATGGCTGGAGAGTTTACATGGCGGACATTGGTCTGATTGGATAGTTATTTTCTGTTCATGCACTGTAAATTTTAAATAAAAGCATTTAAAAAACCCATTTAACACAGCATCTCTCTGCTACACCCTAGGTTCTGTATTGCCTTAGGTGCAATCATTTTGATTATATCAATCCCTGATAATTGAAGGTCTCTGGGTAGAAAAAACGTATTACAAACATTAGGGAAAAAAATAGCGGGTAAGAAGAAAAAAAGTCCTCAAAACCTATTTATGCGAAGCAGACTTCAATTGACAGAACCTTTTCTCAATTCATCCTTCAAGGGAATCTACACAGTTTTCAGCAACTGCTGTCCAGACCAAGCTGGATTCTTTACCTGATACTTGATGCTACACACGCACGAAAGAATCTCCCCCATAGCCTCAATAGGGCTAGGAAAATAGGATGATTTTTCTGTGATGTACCTTCAATATGATGATTTGCATTTGTAAAGCTGATTTTAAGTAACAAAGAGCAGAGAATTACATGGGGGTTTTGAATGCAAGGTGGTTGCTCCTGAAATTACTTGTCTAAAAGATGATAAAAGGAGTGCTGACCACTGCTGCCTGCCTGGAAGACAACTAAACATTACCCATAGCATTAAAATTGGACTTTCAGTGCCATATGTGTGACATAACAAGTTACACCTGACGTAATAGTTACTTGCAGCCTTTGACAGGTAGAAAATTTTAAATGTGCTGAAGTGAAAGTACAGTTATTGCACAACAAGAAAACAGAGCTGAGGATCACCATGCTCTTGGCATGGTGATACCCTGCAGTTCTCTGCAGCCCAGAAGGTGATTCCAATAGGATGAGGGCTCAAAGACATGAGGCATTTCCCTTGCATGTTTTGGGGCATAAACAGGGTACACATGTAAATTCTGCGGATGTAAATCCTTTACTGTTTTGTCCTGCTGCAACATTTCCTAGAGTCAGAATGATGTTACGTTGCTTTTTATTTATTTCCTCGGCAGAAAAGCCTGTAGCATCAAAACTGGGCTGCCAGTGTAACAGATATGAGCCATTCTCCACATCAGAAGTGATGTCTTATTACTGGGCATAACTTCTGACAGTGAGCTGGATTGTCCTTGCAGGACCAAATCCATTGCTAGCCCCATGCAAGACCTCTGTAATGGCCTTTGAAGGCTGAACTGGCCACTCTGGTTTCCCCACCCGGCTGCTGCACGCAAGATGAGACTTATATTCCCTGCTCTGCTGGTGACACCTTGTTGCTCTGCAGCAGCTGATGCCTGCAATACATTTCTAAATTTAGGAACCTTCTACCTTTTTTTGCTTCTTCCAAGTGTGCCAAGTCACAAAGCTCAGAGGTCAGAAAACCCTCAGCCTTTTGCTGTAACTTAGTAGAATTTCATATTCCTCTTCTATTTTTCTGGAACTTAAGAGCTTTGTCTTCAACTGAAAGTCCTAAGAGACCTTACTTGGGTTGCTTATAACTATTCCTTTATCTGATGGACCTACAGAAAAACATCTCATTGCAAACCAGACTGCCAGCCCATTTCCTGATTGCAGTATGGGTTCTTGGGAGGATCACTTGCATGAAATTCACTGTCCTGATTAATAAGTACCCTTAATTACAAAGAGCAGAAATGAAGCTAAAGATGGACTTATAAAAGGAAACAGAATTTGCAATTTTCTAAGTATGTTCTTAAAAATGCACAAAATTAAAACTGAATGGAGAACTTCCAGTACAAGGCTAGGACTGCAAGACTGAATTGTAAGTTATTTTCTCTGCTCACTTATTTGACTTGAGTGTTACATGCTCCCCTACCACATGCTTACATATTAACAGTAATCCATGTTTACTAGGAGTATCTGTCTATTCACATTTTGTGTAGTTAAGGTTCTGTAGGCAAATATGTGCTTCCCAAATGAGTTTTCTACAAATGAAAAGTTCTTTAAATAACCCAGCAATAACTCCACTATTTATGACATGTTCCCTGAACTACAATCAAAGACATCAGGGTCTGAGCTGGAATTGCCTTCTCTCTCTGATATCTGCAGAAGACAAACATTTCTTCTGGTGTTAAAGATCTATGTTACAATCTGAGTCCACCAGTTGGTTATAGACTTGACTTACCCACATGACAGACCACTCAAGCTTGGAAAGCCTGGGCTCTAGTCCATGCTACTGGTCCCCACTTCCTTTTCTAGTCATTGCTTGCTTTGACAACATGCATATAAAGTCTTTGTGGAAAAGAGTATATACTAGTGTGTGCAGCACCCGGTGGGGTGATGCAAACCACCTGGAGACCCAGTAGGAATCCTGGACTCCTGACTCATTGCATACAGAGAGTGACAGCAGGAGAAAAAGACAAAATAAAACAAGCCCAGTGGTTAATGGGCAAAGATAAGAAAAACACCATCATGTTAAAGAGATGCATCAGTTGTTTGGGAACTGGATTTTGATAGCTGAATTAAAAAATAAAACTCCTTTAGGAATTATCAACAAAGCTACCCATTTAATTATTGGAGCTGTGTCATGCCATGGGCCTGAGGCACCTCAAGCCATGCCTTCAGAACCACCAGATCTCAGCTGCCACTACAAAATAGGAGAAAAAAGTGAAGAGCTCTGAAGAGCAAAAATTCACTCAGTATTCTAAGGGGCACTGGTGAAGTATCCTTCACACAATGAGAAGCAATTCCTGTATCAAAGAGCTCAGGTCACATCATGCTACACATGTGGGAAAGATAATTGCCCAAATGAATACTGGAGTATGAGATGTGGAAGAACTGCTGAAGCACCTCGCTTCAAATAATGCAAGAAGTCTCTGGTAAAGGAAAGAGTTTCACCCAGGGATAATTCTGCTCTTCATCCTCTCATGGCTGATTTCTTTCCTTGAGGCAATTCCCAGAGACACACTCTGTACCATGTACATTGTCTAGACGAATGCAGGATGCAAAGACTTGGTCCCTGTGGCTCTCTTCACTAACAACTGACTGCAAACTTTCCCATTGATATGACGGTTTTGCCTAGAGGGCAGGTTATTATTAAAACATTTTATTTCAGTATGTTTTCTAGTAGAGAGGTAAGTATATGGCTATGATAAACTCTGCCTGTAGAGCTCATTCCATTTTAAGTTCCATACTTTTTGTTGGTAAAAACATCAATCCAGAAAGGGAAACTTTGCTTGTGTAGCTGCATTAGTAAAAATGTTCTAGTATAGAGTGGGCATAATTTAATGAACTTTCACATGGAGGACTAAATCTGTTTTCCTGGGAACGGGACAGCATGAATATGGTATTGCTCTGCCAGGAATACCATTTTAGATTTGAAAACAAATCTAAAAAATGTTTTCCCAGCTTTTTAAAGTTTCACCAGTAATCCAGTTATTCAGAATGAGTTTCATGTGTTTCAGAGCATCTTCTCCTTGGCAGGTACTTCGGTTTTGAATTTACTTGCCTTCTGAGGACTCTTGGTACTGTACTTACGTGAATTTGTTCTGACGTAGACTGACAGCTGCAGAGAAGGGAGAACAGATCTGTCTTCAAGCCCCAGAAGATCCATGCTGCTGGCACCTAGAGCATATCAGACTCTTGTCCACAGATTCTTTTAGATGGGTAGTATCCAGATGGAGTAATTTCAGTATATACCTTCCTTCCATTGTCTCATAGCTATGACTCCTTGCATATCAGGTAGTCTTCATTGTCTGAACGACTTCTAAGAAGAAGCAGGGACATTGTCCAAATCTGACTCCAATGCCTTGTAAATTGGAATTTACCTTTCACTCAGAATATTCTTTCTAAGCCAATAATAACATTCTGAAGTCATAATCCAATACTCCAGTGGCTTGACCTTGCTGACCAAACTTTGCAACACATACCATGCTTTGTTCAGGAGTCCTAATTGCAGCTCTGGGTACTGATTACATGGAAATCCATGGTAAAACTCTGCTTTATCTGACCTTGAGATAATTTTTTATGTTGTTGGTTTTGCAAAATTTTCAGGTTTTCCTTCTTTCCCTCCCTCTCCTCCCCTCCTCTGTTCTTGGCAGTACTCATGACATCTCTGTTAAGTCCTTTTTCCCCTGTGGCCACAACAGGTCACAGAAGATGCCATGCAAGTCTTAACTTTGAAATGGTTTTAATCTATGTGCATTTGTTGTATAAAGTCTCTCACTGTCTCCGCTTATTAGTCCCTATCTCTCCCCAGTATGTTTTGCTGTCCCTGCACACATACATCAGTCAAATTCAATTTTCTGCTTGGAGTTCTTACAGCAACCTGGTGCTGGCTCCTGATTCCTCAGTATCTTACGCCATAGAGCCATACACCATTTCAGCCTACAACCCTTATTTGTATATGGCAATGAGCATGTTTTGCCTTTGTAACACACTGGTCCAAGTGCCCTGAGTGTCAGTCATTGTTACTTTGACCACCTCAGTCATGCACTGCGTTCTTGGGGGTCTACAAATTTTTTCCCAACGCACTGAGCTTCTGTTACAGCTTATTCGCTTTTTTATAATGAGACCATGATACATGTGCAAGCAGACTACTTGTTCTTGAATATGCCTTCTTGGGACTTTTTTCTTTAACTTCAAATTCTCAATGAAATTCATTACATGTGTCCCTTTCTTATCAACCAGGATTCCTTAGTGAACATTCATCTTTCTTTGCCTTCGGTGGACTATCAACAGGGACTTGCATTACTTTTTGTCTTAAGATTCACATACTACAGGAGTAAAAATATGCTACAGGGAAGGCAACATGCTTTGCAGACTGCAGATTTTTTAACATCAAGGTTCAGACTACCAGTGCCCACTGGGTGGCTCCAGACACTGCACCTTGCCTCACCTTCACCTATTCAGCACTAGTCCAGCACTAGTCCAGCAGAAGTACGTGTCAGTGGTGACAACCAGCAAGAGGGACAGGGCAGAGCCTGGAGTGATAAACAGATGATGCACCAGACACATAAGTAATGGTTACTGGTGAATATTTGCATCATGCTAGTGCCCAGAGTCCCAGTATATGGTGCACGTGCAGGAAGCACCATCAAGGCTTGAATTCCAGACATTGCCCTTGAGGCACCTGAACTCAAGTGAGAGAGGCTTACACAGTCACAGAGGTGATGATGTTCCCTTACTGACTGCATGGGGAGCAAATGAGATGATTATCCAATGTAGGTGACTTATTTAAGTGCCAGAAGATCAATAGGATGAACCTGGCCCTTTGGAAGAAGGGAATTATTGAGGACCAGAACTGTAGCCATGTCTTCTCTGGCTCTGTGACCACAAGTGTGTGAGCATATGTGTGTGTACACTGCATGTTCTACCCTCTTCGTGTCCAGCTCATAAAGAGTGATCTGGTAGGGAAAAGTCTTCTGATTTAAGTTGGAGAGAGACTAATGACCCTGTAAAGCAATAAAACAAATTCATGCTCTTGCTTAACTTTCTGCCTTCTCTTTCTAAATACACTCCTGGTTTGTCATGTCTTTCAAGATTGTGCACATGTAGGTTATCTTCACACAAACTTGTCTTCCTGTTACAGAATTTCCACAATTTTATCTTTTTCCATCCACCAAGTGCTATATGAACCAACCGTATATAAGGAGCTGTTTCACCTGTACTACCCTTTATTAGGTCAGGCGTACAACGAAAGAAAACCAACCCCCCAGCCCCAACAAAAGTAAGCATAACAAGGAAAGGAAGGGACACTAGTCAGTTTCGTTTTACTCCAGGCAAGTGTTGGGTAGGAAGAAATAGGAAAAATCTTATAAAAATTATTACCTGGCAAAAGATGCTGAAAATATAGAAATTACAAGTGGGATTGAAATGAAGACAAGCTTTGAGATACCAAACCTCAGTTACTAAATAACTGAAAAACAATGGGATGGCTACCGCAGGTAATCTCCCTCTTTGATTAAACAATAGCCTTCCTTGATGAAACAATACCCCCTGCTTAAGGGTGGGTCCAAAGGTTGCAGCAGACCCTACCAACCTAAGCAGGGGGTCCAAAAAGCAGTTTTTAGGGGTTTAAAATGTAACATCGTATGGTAATACAATGACTCTCAAAGGCTGTATGTAAATGCTATAGAATTTGTATCTTGTCCTAGATTGGCTGGTGAAAATTAAAATATTCAGCATAGAACATGATTTATTGTATTGTAAGTGACAATCACGGTATTCTGCTCTGTATTGCTGTACCCTGTACCTCTCTCTCTCTCTTTCTCCGTTACCTGCCTCGGGCTGCGCCTTGCAGCTCTTGGCAGGTCCCCTGCCCCCACTCTTCATCACAATAAACCTCATGCTCTAAGACCGGACTCCAGAGATCTCTGTCTCCATCCAAACCGCATCCACACACCGCAGAGGCTATCCAACAGGCGCAAGATTTCTACAGCAAGTATCTCATTTGGACCATGACTGATATTTAATTCAGACATAATGAAGTTCAACAGTTCCCACCCACTCTTCATGCTGTAATACAGTTTACTGCTTCAGGAAACCCCTGTCAGTTCTACTAGGCTTAAAAGCAGTGTGAAGATCTTATATGGCTTTGCATCTAAGTGTGATGATTCAAAACATAAGATAATACATGCGTAATGATGAGATTTCCCCATCTTGCTAGTACCATCACATCGAGAGATGTGCACTTTTAAACTCTGAAATGTTAAAGACAAGGAGGCTCTGGAGTTTTTCACCTTACAATCTTTCACTGACCTCATCTAGCATGACAACAGAAACCCAGTCTTGCACAAAATATCCATTTTATTGAAATGCTGCAGTTACTGAAATAGCATTTTTCTTGCTGAACATGACTTAGAAGTATTGCCCCTTTCACAAGAGGGTGCAGCATGTGATCTAGTGTTAACTCATTTAGAAACTGATGGCACTTTGCAAATGTTACCTTGCCTAAAATATGCATCCTTGTGTGGTGGTTTTAAGCCCAGCTGAAGATGAAACACTATGTGAAGAAATTAACTCTACCCTAGTTGAAACCAGGACACCTTGCCAACCTGTTTTTGTTCTTGAGGAACATGTCTCTGAATCTATAGCACACTGACATGGGTGAAGTGTCAGAAGCACTAGAGGTGGAAAATCCCTTGCTATGTACAGGCAGGGTTTTGGGATTTCTTTTGTATGTGACTCTCAAATTAGGCAAGTGGGCATCTTCATCAGGGTCCACATGTGGTACACATATTTAAGGAGAGCGGACACAGGTGATGTGGAGGGAGTCTGTGCTCCAGCTGAAGAGTCAATCCTTTTCCTCATTCTGTAAGATGCATCGAAATCATTAAATTATTACAAGCTAGCAAAGCCTAGGAGTTGTGGAAGATCCAGAGGTTGCTACTACTAAACTCAGAATACCAGCATTTAAGCAACTGTTAAGGCTCTGGCATGTCATGGTGCTATTTAAAGTATGAGTTGAGTTACAGAGCTGAAGTAGTAAGCTATGTTATTATTATTAGTGTTGGCTTGTTGTTTCTTTTTTTCAAGCGATACATGTGAATAAGAAAAACCTCAAATCCATTACCACCGTAGCTCATTGCTTTTCTTACATCATCATGCAAGTTCAGGGAAATTCTCTAGTCACACTGCAGAGCAGGTTCCTTTGAAAACCTAAGATTTCCTGTTGTTGAGGATTTTTGCCTGGATTTGTTTTGGTCTCTGTTTTCCTAAGAAATATATCACATATGAAAATAAACCCACCAAGAGCTCAATGGGAGGTAAAGATTGTGCTCTTCTGGAAACCACAGTTCCTAGGGGTTGCTGAAATTGGATTCTGCAGACCTTTAGCATATGACAACTGATATCGACCAATCTTAGTGGACATCTAGACAGAAGGCTTGGGGATGAACAGCTGCTCCTGTGCAGAAAGCTTGATATTCCCTCACAAGGTGAGGAGAATTTGAAGACACTGCATGACCATGAGGAGACACTCTTGCAAGTTCACTCTTACAGAGCTCCCCCAACAGAACTGGTCAGATGGGAACCACATGGAGGTAGACTGAAGGCTTGCCTACAGCTGCATCTGGCATTCTAGGTAAAACCCAAAAATGCTGAATAAACAATGCTCCTGGTAATTTTCTCCATCTGTCATCAATGTGAATTTGCAAAACAAGACACACCGTTCTCTGCACTAGCATAACTTCAGGAACTGCTCATATCTCTCTGGAGGCTAAGACTGACAGGAAATGGCTGAGACCTTGTAAAGAAGAGGTTTATGGCATCTCTGGTCCTGGCTTGCACTGTCTGCTCTAGGGGAGGTCTGAGCATCTGGTTTCAACATCAGATGATCCTTCTCTTGAAGGATTGCAGCTGCATCTGTCTCAATTTCTCTCTCTCTCTGTCATGCAAAGACTATTAGCGACAGTCCAAGATAGACTCAATTATATTCCAAGTTCCCAGTCTGAAACATACTAGGTTTTTATCTCATAAAGAAGATGCAGGAAACAAATATTGGCACCAGACAGAAATGAAAGAATAGACACCTGCAGGAGAGAAAATGCTAAAGGTGTAGGGGCTACAACAACCTCAGCTGAACCATGAGCCTGTACTGGTTGGACTCTTCAGTGTGAAGTGGCTTTAGTGTAGACCCCATCTAGCATCACAGATCTGTGAGGCATTCATACTCTATTCATAAAATGTATTAATAGGATTTTATTTGTTGCATATCAAATCAGCTTGGTGAGAGTTTTCTTCTCAGGGCCTAGCCCAGCCTCTCTGACAAAACTCAGATCTGAGCATTTACCTGTAAAGATTCAATTGAAGTAATAGAAGAAGACAATTCCGCCAGATTTGAAGAAATTCTACGATATTTTGCATCTGCTTCCACTTAGATTTGGACTTCTGTCTAATACCTGGTAAGCAAAGACTGTGCAAGTAGAACAAGAGAGTGCACAACCAAGGCACCTTCAGCTTGAGAGAGGTGGTAGGCTTATATTCAGCTTATATTCGGCATCTATTTTGCATCATGTAAGCTTATATTCAGCATCTATTTTGGTCTGTCAGGTTAAGTGGCTTTCTTGGATGAAAGCTGTGCTTCTCCTGCAGTTCCTCTCAATTAGGCAACTTTCAGTTCAGCACTTCCTTAAAATATTTTCCAAAGTTTTGTTAGTACAGAGGATCAGCAGCACTCTGAGATGGGAGCTGCTGGGAGGGAGGCAATGTTTGCTTGCATTTACTACCTGCTCATATCAGCAAGACAGCAGCAACCAGCAAGGATGTGCTTGTCCCAGGAAAGACCTCATGCTCTATGGGCCAAAGCGCAGACCCTCCCATCATTAATACTGGAGCTCTCCGTCTGTGCTGGACCATCATGGAAAAGTTTTTGCCTAGAGGTGACAGAGCAGTGGCTCATCGCCAGCATGCAGAAAGGTGAAGCATTTCACAATCCCAAAGGGCTTTTGCAAATATGAGGACCTTGGATGTCCTGACAACTGAGTAGTCCTGAGCAAAGAACATGGGATCCAAGTACACCTTGGCCTCTGTCCCACACTGCTTCACTGTCCCAAGAGCTGTCACAGCGCCAAAGTTCCACAAGTGGCTCTTGTGTGTGCATTTTGGGGATCCAGAATCCATTCGTTTAAGCTGTCTACCTGGTCCACATGTCTAAAAAGGCTAGAGTAATAATTTTCCACTCCTTGGAGTTATTGGACACCTCCTCATCCACGGTGAACAGATGCACTGTTGATTACTGGAGGGATATGCCACTTTGCTGAACATTTATATCAGGAGGTTTCTTTACTCCAAGAACCACAACAAGTTCAGTCCTGGTACTTTATGCCAGTGTTCATCATCAAGTAGGGAGATACAGAGTATTTCTTGTTTCCATGCTACCATAAAGCTTCAGAGCAATGAAAACTCTTCACCTTTTGCAGTAAACACACACCATCAGCATGAGCGACAGTTTAATCCAATATAACAAACTAATTTTGTGAGCATTTGAAATATTGTGAAGGAATAGCAGCCTTTGGGTGGGCTGCTCTGTTCTATGAATACTACCTGCTAATACCTAGATGTCAAATGCCAACTTTCCATTCACTGCAGCAAAAAAACAGACGACTATGTGGTAAAAAATCCAAACCACGGGAGGCATTCAACACGTTGCAGCATTTGTTTCACCTACAACACACAAATATGTCTGTGGAAGCTGACTGGGAATCTCTATCAATGCTATCCCAAACAATATGTTTCAAGTTTGTGAACTTATTTGGAGAAGAAGTTTAAGGGAAAGAAAATGCTTTTTATTCAGTTTTCACTCCTTTACTATAATTTACTCCAGATGTAAGGTAGCTGCAAAAACCAGGAGACCAATTTTGCACTGTGTAACAGTGCAAAAGAAACTCAGAAATGTCTGCTTTCTTCCAACACTGACCCAGGATCTTTACAAGAACATTAAAAAACTAAATAGCTTTAAGATTTCTTTGTCTAAGAACAGTTTGTATCAAGAGATATCCTAAACCCATGTCTGGCTTCACTCCGACATTGATACAATGCTGCCACCAATCTTCCAGCCAGGTTTCAAACATTTAACAATGTCATCCCACTTCTGGCAGACATCCAGTCCACTTAAGACTCAATGAATGTTGAATAAGGGGTTCAGTCTTCTTCTTAAGTCCATTGGACCAATCACTTTTTAAAAGAAAGACAAGAGACAAATGATTTTTACATGGGGTGCCTTGTCTTATTCTGAAGATTGAAGTCAGACAAGCAGGAGTGCTGGGATTCCAGGACAAAAATCAATTCAGCTCTTTTAACTCCTTGATTTTCACTTTGCATTCTTGGTTACAAAGGTTCTAAACATATTAAACTAATCCCAGCTGCCTGTAATCCACAGTTACTCCGTTTATATGCCTGCATCTTCTCCTCGTCTTGCACTCTCTCGTTTTCAAGTTATATGTACATCATGTACTTCTATGTCCTCCTGATGTTAACTATCAGCATAGTAATAGCATTAAATTATTTGTATTACATTATTTATTCTGCTTCACTCCTCTTTTTTTGATGCTGATTTTTTTTCATTACTTGAAATGAAGCGCACAAAAATACTGAGTAATGTAGGCATTCTTCAAAATGCTTTTGCAGACGAGGGAGCTCATTAAATCATTACACTTACTCATGTCTAAGTTGAGTCACATGCACATATACTTGCAAGCTACAAGTTGAAGTGTATTATTTCCTGTATCATGATGAAGTAACACAGAGGTCTAATAAATAAGAAGCAGTCTGTACACTTATGCATTTTTACTGCCTCAGTTGAAATTAAACGCTTCCCACACAAAGGAGAACCCGTTACACCAGCTTAAGAATAAACATTAGAACCATGTTTACATCTTGCAAAATGTATGATTTTAGTGAGAAGTCAACTGAACTAGAGTGAGCAATACCCAACCAAAGCATTTATGTGACATGAAAGACCTTTAAGACCATCTATAAACCCGGTGCTAGCCCTACTGTTTCTCCAAGAGGTATCAGACTTTTCTGGACAGCACACATCCTCATAAACCCACCAGCTACATGAGCCCACCTGCATGAGCCCATGTCCTCATTTAGGGATGTCAGTCTGGCCTCAAACACTCTCAGTTTTCTGTTTGAAGTGCCACAGTTTACTCGGCTAGTCAAACCTACTGTTTACAGCTGGCCTGCAAATAATGATGGATACATCTCTTGTACCACAGCTGTTCAAGTAGCAAAAGCAGAAGTATGAGAAAGGAATCTCTTTGAGTGCTTCAGTGTGTGTAGAAGAAACGGTGCTCTCTGTCACGATGATGGGGTGCTCTGCTGAAAGAGGAAGGGGATGACTGCTCATTCCCCCTTGTTAAAGCAGGGTCATGGGTACTGGCTGCCAGCAGGCATTGGACATTGCCCCTCACAAATAAGCTTCACCCTGATCCAAGAGGAAATGAAAAAGATAAATATTTTATAATACATTATATATTTTTATATGCATTTTCCATTATGTGTCACAAGACCTTTTCACAGACATATTGATACTGCAGCTGGTCTGTGCTTGCACATATGATGTAGTGTGACACTAATGAATATGCAAGATACATGGCACAGTGGTTTTACAGTCCTGTGGAATCAGCCCTAGGGCTGATCTTGAAGTAATTTTCTGTCCTCCTGGTAAACCAGCTTAGTCTGTCCTCTGTCACCCTTGTTGTGAGGGTTTGAGCTTTCTCACAGGGTTCCCCTGGACAGTGCATAGAGGACTTCCAAAGGGCCATTGATCCCCTGCAAACATGAATGGATGGATGACACCCCTGTAATACACCCCTTTGATTCTTTCCTGGAAATGCAGAGGGAAAATGTAGTGCACAGATAGCAAGAAAAATACTTTCAGGATGAGTCCATTCTGCTTCCCTCCTCAGGATAATGTGCTTGACACCTTCTCTCCTCTTCTTCCCCTTTCTACAGCCCTTTACCTTCTCAGCCTATGGACTCTGGATGTGTCATGTTGTCATGGATGTAAATTGTAATTAGACTAATGACCTCAGTCTCTGCTGTCTAATCTCTACAGTTCAGATGTAATACTTCCTCATGTAAATTAAAATACTTTTTTACTGTCTTTGGAATTCCCTTAGAAACACAACAAGGAAGTTCAGCATGTTAGTGAGGCTGTAACACAAATGTCACTTCAACTCAGGAGCAAGCAGCTCACCTGTGATTTGACAGATAGGTGGTTACAGAAGAGAGCTCTGTTACTTTTAAATATTCAAATATTTGATTTCACGGCTGCAGTTAAGGAAGAAAAACAGCAAGCCATAGGGGCAAAGGTTTTACACAGTCCTTCATCCTACACTTTGAACTAATTAAAGATGTCTCACTACCTTCGGTGATGATACTCACATAGCTGAAATTAGCCACTCTCTGATGTGTTTTGCTGGATGGGGTCAGAGCACTTAGCACCTTGCAGCATTCAGCACTAAATGAAATACATACTACAGTACATATTTCTGAAGTAGAGTCCATGTATTCTTTCCATACACAGTATTAATTAATGAAGTAAAACACCAGGTATCATATGACATCTAAAAAAAGTTTTCTTGCTTTATGTTACCACAAATGTGAAAGAACAATACACATTCTCAGATCAGTTTCAAATAACATGAATCACAGAACAAAGACCAGCAGCATGAGATAACTCTTATATTCACGCAGATCTACAACTTCCATCTAGCAGTCACTTAGCATTTTCCAGGCTTAGGGTAGGTCTGTTTGTGTATATCCCCAAATAAATATTCTCATTGACTTCTCCAAGAAATTTCACAAGAAACCTGCCATAAGGCAAATTGAGTTCACCAGATGCTAGGTTAATACCTCAACCCTTGGACTACTGGTCCTACTTCCTTTTTCTCCATTGCAGCCTCAGCTGACATATTTGTAAAAGTAGTGTTGCCAAGTTTTACCAGGTTTTACCAGCTGAAAAAACTCTAAATTTATACAGCCTAAATGGTAAAAAGCTCTGGAAGTTGCCCCATGCAGATTAAAAGCACTTTCCTTAGGAGCTTTAGAGCCCTTTGTTTGCAACAAAACAAGTAAAAAAGAAAAAAGAGGAGAAATGTCAACTCAGACTGCAATGGGAACCTGATAAAAGGAAATAACTCTAACACCCAAACCTTGCTTCTGAAAGCAGTAGCTATTTGATCTGTTGGTAGCATCTGCTGCTGCATTTCAAAAAGTCATTTCCACCAGTGAAGTGAGTGCAAAAGGATGCTCTGCCTCTTTGAACTCATTTTGGCTGTAGGAGGTGTAAAGGAATGGAGAATCTCTTGAGTGTTCAACAAGTCATATACATCTGAAGGGGAAACTTAGCCCTCTTTAGCTACCTTGTGAAAGAAATCCATAAAAGTCCATCAAACACAAAGATAACACAATAACTCTATCTTGCACAACATGGACATCTAGAAGAGAAATGCTGGACATGTTTGGCTCCATGTGTGACTGCCTTTTACACTCTTGCCTGGGCAGCTGCCATCAGTTGCTGCCAGAGATTGGGAGCTGGGCAAGGAAAGTCTCCAGCCTTGAGTGACTGTTCTCAGGCAAATCTAAAGGAAGCTGTCCTTACCTGTGTATGTTTTCTTCCAGCTTTTTCACCTTCAGTTCATCCTCTTCTGACTGCTTCCTTCTGGCTTCTTCTTCTTCTGCAGAGCCAGCAGGAATTCCCTGTAGCAGCCATTTTTCCCGAAGAGCTTTTGACTGTAAGGTAAAATATCCCATATCTTAGGTACACACTGAACAAAAACCATCTGAAGATTGAGAAGAAGCTGTCTTTGCTTCTGAATTTTAGATTGTCCTCACTGAATTTCTGCTTACTGCTTCAGACAGTTGGTAACACCCAAGCGATCAGCTGTTTATCCAGACGTCAGGTCTTTCACCTTGAGGAGAGTCAGTTTCACAGTATACAGTTTATTTACCATCAATGCCTTAATATGAAGTTATTTTTAGTTCCTAATTTAACCACGAGTTTAAAATTAGCAAAGTAGCAGGTCCTACAAGAACTGAAATTTTTGAACAAAAGCATGGATTTCTCATGAATGATGAGGTATGTACATAGGCCTAAACTATGTAAAATTCCAAAACCATAAGATCGGTGTGCTCTAAACTGTAATGTTTTCCATGGAGTATAGAATCAGTCTGCTATTAAACCAATCAAAGATGTTATTTTTTATTTATACAACAGGTGAGTCTCCATATATTTACAGGCAGACAGAGAGACACATGTATACATAAACATAAGCACACCCATCACCTCTTGGGCACATACAAATTAGAACAAATGAATGGAAGTCTTTCAGAAGCTGTGGATAACGCAGGACACAGCAACACTGTTGCAAAAAGCATCAATGTCCTTCACCCAATAGAATTATTCCTGGAAGGTTTGTTGTGTTTTCTACACTGAAATTGTGGCTACAACTCCGCCAGTCCCCGTTAAATACAGCTGCAGCTTATCCAGGGTGGTTCACCAGTGAAGGTGCACTGGCTGAAAACCATACTTTACACAGCATATCTACCTGTGTTTCTTTTTTGGCCCAAATCCTGACAGAGGAAGGCAGCAGATACGACCAGGAAGATCAGGAGCCCAAAGCTAAGCAGGACTTAGCCCCTCCGCAACAACGAAATTGAGCTGGTGGAAAAAATGGTCAGCCAGCAGACCAACCAAATTCTCCCTTGCATTGATCACTAAAAAGGAACCTTGGTTTTGAATCTGCAAAGTGATTAACAATGCTAGTTCAAGGAACCAGCTCCTCTCCTGTATGGAGGAGTTAATCAGGAAATCATCAGTTCAAGGAAATTGGATTCCAGAGGCAGCCCAAACATGCCGTGTGTGTCTTTTCAATGCCATGCTTGTTGTTGGAATGGAACCTAACTTGCACCAACTATGTATAAAGGGAAAACATTTACCACCAAAAGCAAGCTTCAAACCTTGCCCAAAATAGAAATATTTTTGACATGACAGACAAGGCTTTCTTGCTAGGCTTTGACTGTGTGTGTATATATATATAGACATAGTATCTATGCAAAAACTATTTTTGTCACTCCATGACCCATTTGATGTCAGGCAATCAGATTTTACCAAGGCAGCAGACAGAAAGCAACACAAAATGCACAAGCAAATCATAAATCTCTCAGGCTCCCACTGGCTTTAACTGTGCTGTGCATGAGAGGATGTCTAGGTGGATTTGAAGTGTTTTCTGTGTAAATTAGGACTTCTACATAACAGAAGACATCTCATGCTCTTGTCCCTTACAGTCATGTTCAATAGTTGGACCCGCTGATGCTAGTGACATACTTTACCTGGCTGAACTCAGCTTTGCTCATGGCCTCCAAGGTGTTACCTGCCAAAACAATATGAGTGGTTATCTCCAGCCACAGTTTTGGCAGTTTGCTACTCCTTTTCCTGACACTATCATCTATTAATGCTTCATGTCACATTTCATGTGCTGGTAGTGAAATTTTTGTGTTCAGTGGAACTAATTACCAGCCAGAATTTTCATTACCTCATCCAGACTCATTGTGCTATTGAAACGTCCCCTCAGTGGAGGACTCTCAAGTAATCACATGCACAAAGGAACAAAGTGAATGTCGTGGGTTTGACGCTGGCTAAATGCCAGGTGCCTACGACATCTGCTCTACAGAGAGCAGACATTGTAGGTGCCTGGCATTTAGCCAGGGTCAAACCCACGACTGTGAGACAGTGAAGGATGGACTTAACCGGTCTTGAGGGGTTAAACATTTAACAACCTGTGCTTTGGCCTTTAAGGTCTCAGTAGCACAGCTCAGTGGGTACTTGCTAGATCCAGTGCAAAGCCAGTGCAGGCTGACTGCTCTTCAGCAAATTGCTGCCTTTTCTTTGAAATATGGATCAGCCACATGAGGAACTATGTTGCTGTACATACTATATTCAGATGTGGTCTTGAATCTGAGATCCTGAGTGATACTCAGTTGGAAAAAACCCCAAAGTTTCTAAAGATCAGATTCTAAAGATGAAGACAGCCTTCTCTCCTCTAAACCTGTTTTAGATATGGCTCCAGCAAAAACAAATAAATAAAGCCTTTGGCAAAATGCTGCTTGGACAGCACTGACAATGGAGACATCAAGTTAACATTCACTCCTAGCCAGGAGGATGGATAAAACCCAGGCTTTTTTCAATGTGCTTTTATAGAGTCTTCATGCTGATGATCACATAGGGAGAAGCTAGTCCCTTCAGTACAACTCCTGTACACCAAAAGTAAGTTATTTTGTACAGCCTTTGTTTTGGTCTTTGTTTATACGAAACTCTTAAGCTACAAAATCACAGGTTTTTTTCTCCAATGATGCCTTTGAATATTTCTAGTTTTTTACTCTTCATGTATCTGTAACTTGCTGTAGTTCTGTGCTTCTTACAAAGTGCTAAAAGCCTCTGCTCCCAGCACCTTTAGCCAAAACAAGGCTCTCTGAATACAGATTCAAGGACATGTTTGCTGCCTTAGGGCCCAAAAATATGTAAACAACTGCGAGATGGGGGGAGCAGGCCTGGGGTGGTGAACATCATGGTCTAAGGGTGCGACTGGAGAATTAAGGGCCAATATGCTAATGGGACAGAACTTATAACGGGTGTCCATTTTTGGGTGTCGTCCCCGACGGGGGGCTTTGCTTGCCCGAATGTACCTTGAAAGCCTTGAATAAATTTGTCCGCATTTTATACTCCTAATTTGTTTTAGCCTCTTTTTCAGGCATCACCCAGAAGGCTTTTTTTAAAAAAACCTATTAATAACATGAATTTGAAACTGGAAAGCATCAATGAGATTTTTAAAAAGACACATTTAGAGACAAGAATGCTATGATCTACTCAAAATCCTCCCTCGTGGGTGAAATGTCAGCATATTTTATCTAAAACAGGAAACCTGGAATCTTTGATGTTTCTGGCTCTCCCCAGGGGATGTTGGTCAAACATCTTGCTGTGCAAGGAAGCATTTTCTCCTCTGTCAGATAACTGGTGTGCTGGTGAAGCAGTGGGCAGGGGTGGAATGTTTGCTTTGAGCAAGCACTTCCCAAGGAGCCATTTTCACCAGAAACAGGTAGGGAAGGCTTTGGTACACATGATGAGACCAAGGATGGGTAGGGAGGTGGTGGTAGAGCTATGCTGGGTGCTTAGGCACAGCTCCTGGATGTGAGACAGCCTAGCGAGGCCACCCACATCAAGGCAACCCAGAAAGATGCAAACCAGAGCCAGATGTAGATTGGAAACAAAAGAGAGTTTGCTGCCATCTGCTCTCCATAGCTATAAAATTTGGGTTATGCTTCTTAAAAAATCTTGCAAAGTCTTAGGACTTTGATTCCCAGGAAGAATAGGAGGCGTTTCTCAAATGTGCTAAGAGAAGGCTTGCATGAGGATGGAACAAAAAAATACCTTCCTTTATGAATTACCCCTGCTCAACAATATTGTCATTTGCTTAACAGCCTGTGATTAAAATGGCCACAAGCTAGTATTTCAGCATTGCTTCTCTTTCATTGTCTGCTATGAGCTTTAACTCTCCACTGCACTTCAGAGCTTCTTTATGTATGAAAGTTGTGTAGTATGATTAGATGTTGTCAGAATCACAGAGAGCTCTGAGAGTGGCCAGATACACTACTGTAAAAATATAGGCTTGTACAATTCATTGCCATACTGGAATATGTGAATATTGTGAATACAGTGAATATGCTGTACTTTCAGAAGAAACCACTTCACTGATAGAGCAACAGCTACACTATGCAGTGTTTGGTATACATATTCCTTCATTTACTGCAAGAGCAAATTTCTTCAGGGCTAGATCCTTCAGCAGAAATTAGCTCATGTCATTAAAAAAGCTCTCTGTTACTGAAGTGGAAAGGGCACTGGGCTTGAAATCCTCTAGGTTGCCACTGCTCTTAGGTAATTTGGTTAGTCTGCAGAGAATTGAGAATGGAGATTGTAGAAATAACAGCAGCTTCACTTCATTTAATTTGTTCAAGCACAGGAAAACAGAGTGACTACTGCACCATGCAGAAAAAGAAAAAAACAGGCCATGATTATGTGAGGACAGAAATAAGTGAACAAATGTTGGACAGGACAGAAAGAAATCATGCCAAATGTCTGAATGCAGCAGACACTGATAGTCATAAAAGTGGTGCACAGCAATCTTATGTACTATTTATTCCAGTTTCATACTTCAGGATAGTGAAGCCTGAGGGCTTTAAGTTGTTTACATTTACTGGTAGCAAGGGAATAATGCATAGTTTCTCAAATGCACACAATAGAATTAATATGCAAAGAAAACCTTTACTTTTGCTGCTGCATTTTGCTTTAATGTAGCATCAAAAGTTTAAGCATCAGAGGACATTTTAATACAGCAAGTAAAAATTTTTAGCATCCTTTTCATAAATCATTATGCCTATTCCATGCTACCTCTGCACTTCCTGCTTTGTGAAAGCTGATTAATTCTAACCATCAGTCTTGTTGATTTCAAAATAACTTCCATAAACCTTGTTCGTAAGAATACCACATTTTCAGTCCCACATACAGTGCGACAGCGTCTTAACCTGAGGCCCAGACACATCTGCCAGACTTGTCATGACTTTTTATGACAATATAAAAACCCCAGTCCTTGCTGTGCTGCTACCTTTTGAGGCAATCCCTTAAATAAGCTTTGTGTGGTTTTTGTATTTGCAAATAGTTAGGGGCAATCAGTACTATCTCTTCTTGAAAGCAGTGCACGCTGAAATGTGGCACTCCTCTGTCTCCTGAGTTCAAGGAAGATGAGAATCCTGAGGAGAAAAAAAGGTCAAAAGTTGACCCAAGATAGTCTCCTCCAGTAAAATGCAGCTGCTCTTGAGAAACACTTCTGGATGTGGACAATTCCTGGTAATTGTGGTCTTCTGTGCCCTAGAAAACAGTCACTAATGGTCCTTGCTGTAATTCCACTGCAATCAGTAGGGCTACATCAAAGGCACTTTTACTAAAATCTCTGCCAAATTGAAGTTTTGCCAAAAGTCTTTGCATTTTGAGACTTGAAGACCATGATGCATTAACAATTTAGAGTTACAGTTATTTATTAATATAAAATTACTTTCTCCCTCTATCCATTCAGTATCTGTGCTATGGAAAAACATGAACACAAAAGGTTGGTTGCCCAAGTTCTCAAATCTACATATGGCCGACATAAGGCCTTCAGCCCACGACCTACTAAAAGACTGCAATGAACATCTTTCACCTGTCACTGTGAGTCAGATGTTACCCCCAAACACTCCCATTAGGATGCTAGCATAGCTGGCTGCATTTCAGATTTGCTCTCTGCATTTCAGAAAGTTCCTTTAGTACAAAAAGGATGAAGTTTTCAGGCAGCTCTGGAGCTCTGGAGGCAGCAGTGAGTCTGACTTCACTGTTTGGCAGCTACCTGGAGCCCCCTCTGTCACCCAGTGGATCAGCAGCAGCAAAGCCTGTGCTGCTTGTGCATGATCCCAACCATCTGCCTGGGTGGATAAAACTGAGTTTGTAACGGACATGATTGCAAGAATGACCACTGTCAAAACTCCTCTGGGATTCCTCCTTTTTTCTGCCTACCCTCTATCCATAGCCTCTCCAAACACTGAATTTCTTGCTGTCATATTCTTGTGCAGCTTCCCCAGCCATCCACTTGGCTCTAATCCAGCTAGTACAGGCTACCCAGCATGTCTGGGTCTGGCCTGCTGATGAGCAGCGCTGTTGCCAGCGTTAGTGAAGAGGTCACTGGGACATGTACCGAGATTATAGAAAGACTTGTCTCTTTGCCAGCAGGCCTCCCCTTGCCTTTGAAAAAAAAAGGAAAAAACAGATAATTCACATGGCTATGGTGTGAGCAGGCATATTAAAGTTAGATGCCCTTAACCATTCGTGAATAAATACACAAATACAGAGAGGGGCTGTAGACATAAGCTGTATGACAGATAGGTCCATCTTGAAATTAGCAGCTTCTCGAAGTGTATTCTTAACTGATGCTGTAGTATCTAATTTTCCATTAGGCGAATGAAATAGTCTGACTCTGCTCAAACTAATGCAGAGTTTTCCTACATGGGTTTTCAGTGTGAGAGAATCTGCTTGCAGAACAAAGGAGAGGTGTGGCCCTCAGCAAACACCAGAGATTCTACTCTGCTTCGCTGCAAGGCATGTATGGCATGACTGTCCCTGGAACAGGACAAGCAGACATTTCCAGCTTGCTGGTATGATCTGGTTTTCTATAGCAGCAAAACTTTTTGTTGCCTTTCCAGTTATCTAGGACACTTGTTATAGCCCAAGGAGCATGTCTGCATGATAGATGGATATGATTCAAGCATTTCCCAGATTAGGGAATTGAGCCAAGATGAAAAACTTGTAGCTTGATTGCAGTCTTTACTTGTATCACATTGTCATAGCTTCCATATGTATGGTTCAACAAAAAAAGTATCCTCGCTGGTGAAGCTTAGCCAGCTCAAGAGCAAACAGCATGTTTATAAAGCAGATTAAACATTATCCTGTAGAGTTCCCAAGTTTGTTGTTGTTATTCTTTGTTCAGGAAATGAACAAAACATTTCTCAGAAAAATCTTAAGGAAGCGATGTCTTAGAAATTTTTAAGGCAGTTACATATAGTCCAAGAGTTGCAAAGGTTTTCCACCAGTCAGTTAATGTGTGTTCATCACACAGAACATTAAAACACATTAACTTAATTTTTTCCATCATGTTTAGGCCTGTCCACTGTAATTGACAACATTTTGTGATCAGGCATTGGAGACTGACAGCATAACCTCTTCCTAAGTTTCTTCTCAGCCACACAGGTATGGGTAATTTGCCTGAGTTTTTCCTTTTCATAAAATCCTTACTGCAGTGGACCACCAAGGCCAGGATTTCCAAGGCAATCTGCTCACAAAGGGAATGGTGCTCCATCTGTCCCCCAAAAACCTGTCTCCTCTTTCCCTACAACTCCTGGAGTAGCAGAATTTTGTTACAGCACCAGAGAGCCAGCAGGCTGTAAATGTAAACGGGGGGAGGGGGGGGGGCGGGGACACATAGGGAGATGAGCAAATAAATAATAAAAAAGCATGTAAATAAGTAAATAAAAATAAACAATGGACACTGTTATAAGCCCCACCTGGAATCATGGCAGCCAAAAGACTTTGCAGAGATTATCTTTCCCCCTTGTTTACTTGCTGTAGCAGGTACATTTGACCACCCTTAAGCTCCTCTGAGTATTTACACAGCCACTGCTTTTTCTCAAAGCACATATTCAGCCCACCAACATAGCAGACAGGAACATGTTAAATAGTGTAACATGACCACAGAAACAGGTGGAGGGAGATTGAGACAGCTGGCATGATTTGTGCTCACTTGGGGAAGGGTTGCATCTTGGCTTGGTGCCCCCATGGCAAGGCAAGGGGCCATGACAGCATGGTTTCAGGGTGAGCCACGTGCAACTGGAGCCACAGATGCATAGAGAAGGCATGATGTCTGTGGCAAGTGACCTGAGGGATGGGCATGATGATAGCTATAGATGGCTTCTTCATGAAAGTCTCATGCTTTGTCTGTTTAAAAACCTCACAGGAACAGAAACTGAAGCTGTACAGACAAAAGCCCAGTTAGGAATGATTTTTGGGGACAAAAGCACCAATCAGTTTATGTCCTCAGAGGAAGCTTCCCATTCGTTATCAAGATCACCAGTATAAATGTTCTGTGTTCAGTGCTTTTAAATTGTTCAGCTCCCATTTATTTAGCTTTGTAAATTGAGTAGACAGTTGTTTCCAGTTGAAGATGAAGAAGATGAACTAAAACCCAAACTCTTTTAGCTGCAAGGAAATCCACCACAGCAAGAGACATTGTGAAGACTCTAGAAGAGCAGACACAAAGTTTGTATCTCTCTCGTTCAGGTCCTTCATCAACTACAGAACACTGACCTGTACAGACTAGTTTCACTAACAGGAATCACAGATATGGCCCAATAAAAAGTGTTTCTAACATTCATTAAAGAGTTGAGATGACACTGAGATGAAACACAATGAACAATAAGATCACAGTTAAGTCAAGCACAGGTTCCTTCCTACATGTATTTTCTAATCATCCAGGCTACCAGAAAGTTCTGCTTGACGTAACAGGAAGATACCTCTTCTGGAGAGTTGTGTTTTAGGCTGGAGACTTATTTTTCAGTATCTCTCCTTATTTAGTCTATTTAAAATTTCAGACTTTTTCATTCCAGGATGATATGATGGCTCAGTTCAATTGTTTAACATTTCACTTGTGGCAAGGTTAAACACCATAATGAGAATAAACTATAAACAAGTGCCAGTGGCTGCTGCAGAGGTATGGAGAAGGATGAGGGGACCGGACTGCCCTGGCAGGCACACACCATCAGGAACACAGCTTGAAAAATGGAATGCTGCAATAAGGTCCCACATGGCCCAACCTGGGAGCAAGTCTGGGGGCAGGGCATGGGATTCTGTCCTGGTCAAGAGTCCAAATGTATTGGGATGAAGATGGGCATGGGACAAACCTGCTCCTGTTGGCAGGAGCACAAGGAGATCTCCAGGGTCCCCTCACACATAAAATTACTTTTTAACTCCATGAGAACATCTTTAATTCCCAGGGAATTTTGGAGCTGGAATAAAAAACAGCTGCAAGCAAGCAGAAGTATCTAGACTTCATGGGCTTGAACTGAAAAGACCAAATCAGACCCCCTCTTAAAGATACACACATGAAAAGAATAACCACAGTTTTACCTCCTGGTGCCATAAATTTAGTTATGCTTTGGTTTTGCCTATGAGTACTCACTCCATGTTTACAAAGGAAGTAAAGTGTAGTTGTGAGAGAAGTAAATATTACTAAAAAAAGAAGTCTTTATGGAATAGTTAACAATTTAAGATTTTGAAAATTGCCAAACCTCTCCCCTCAAAACAAACAGGCTGTGCGAGTTATCATTACTACAGAGCCACAGTTGTTTTCACTATTATCTCCCAAAAGAATAATTTCCTCTCTGTATTCAGTCTCTTCTTGGCTTCAGTTTATCAGTCCTTCCCACATCAGTCAAAAGAGGCAAAAAGAAAAGTTATATTTCAGAGATTCCTTTCTTTTCTAGTAGTAAAAGTTGTTATATTCATTATTTTAAAAAGCTGGATTCAGGTGATATGAATTTGGTTTTGTACATGTTTCAGGCTATTAGGAGAGGCTGAGGTTCCAGAGAGCTGTAAGCGCCCTTGAGCTACATTGATGCACTCTGGCTGAAACAAAATCTGCTGGAGTGGCCATGAGGTGTTCCAAGGACCTTGTTACTGCTTGAAACCTGACTGCTAATTTTGATGTCTTTCAAGGAAGTCCTGCCTTTATGGTACGCTTACCATCCCAGGATAACTGCCACAGGGCAAAGCACAACTCACACATAACATTTTTCCTGAATAAATGCACAACTTGTAGAGAGATCATACCAGAATAATAACAGTTGCGTTTCAATGATGTGTAAGCAGATAAGAAACATGAGCTATAGGATTAAAGCTCTCATCTCTCAGTGGTAGTCAATTTGTGTAACTGGCCTGGATAAACTATTCTATTATTACTAGAGATTAAAAGTGGGGATAGTTACTCTGTTTTATGATTACTTGAAAAGAAAAGCATATGAGGATTTTTGAAACCCCTCCTTTCAAAATGCTACTTCTCAGCAAGGATATCCAAGGTTTCTTACTCTGTAAACAATTCAGACAGAGTAATGCCCCAAATACTTACACTGTACAGTCCTATTCCATCTTCCCTCCTTTTCTGGCCTAATGAATCTGGATTTCCCTTCTGGATCATGAAACAGGTTAGCAGACCAGCAGAGAGCCTCTCGATTCTCAGTTTAAATACTGGTGGGAGACAAACTTCTCAGGATAAGGTGGGAACCAGCCTAAAAGTGCTAATACACAGAATAAGACGAAGAGGGGTTCCCTTTGCTTTCAAAATAGAAATTTCTCTCTGAATTAGTACTAAACATCTCTATGCCCCAAAACTGTTGATGAGGCTCTCTATAGACAGTTAAAAGTGAACTCAGGTCCACAAGCCCTTTTCTTCATGGGGGACTAAATAACACCAATATCTTTCGGAGGGAAAACAGCAGGGCATAAGTAATCCAGGAGGTTCCTGGAATGCATTGATGATAACTTCCTTCTCCAAGTGATACAGGAGCTAAGAAGATGTACTATGCCGGACCTTGTGCTTCCCATCAAGGAGGGGCTGGTGGGGAATGCTACATGATATCCTTATCTCCAAACTAGGTTTTGGAAAATATTGTACTGACCCTGCAGGGAATGGAGGCCATACGACACCATCAAACTTTTTTTGTGCTTAGCTAGTTGCCATTTGGTTTAAGGATTAATTTACTTGAAAATAACAGTATTTACCATAAAGAAATAACAAGATTCCTTCATTTGCGAAAGTTATCTCTGTTTTTCCACAACGTTGTATGTATATCGAGAGAGAGACATATCTATTTATATTTTCTGACAGCAATTATTTCGAGAATAGATTAAATTGAGGACAGCAATATAACTGGAACTATAAAATTAAAATTTATTTTTGGATGAGATAGTTTCAGCTAAAACCATACCCTAACAAAATCTCCATAAGAACATTAAAAGGCTTTCCTTTCCTTCAGAGTAAAGATGTAATTATGTTACAGATTGTGCTCATGAACTGCAGTCTTTAAGAAGCAGATGTGAAAAGAAATAGGTCCCTAATATTTATACCACTTCAGAACTAAAATAACTGGAAAATGGATTTATTGTAATTGTAATAGTTAAAGTAACAGCAGCTCAGTAATTTTTCATTCAATTAAGAGGTTTTGTTCTGTTTATTACCATCAGCCACTAAACAGTAAACAATTACAGAAATTCTATTGAACTAACTACAGAGGCAGTCAGATTTTGGAAAAAATACTGCTACCCTAGAGTTTATTTGAAATAGTAAACATCTCTGTTAAAACAGGCTGGCCCAGCTGCTGCCTAGCTGAACAAGTTCTTAAGAGAAGTTGTTGCTTGTAGGCTGTATCTCCGGTTCAACTAATCAACCAAAATAAATTTTAGTCTTTCTCCAGAAACCAAATAATTTTGATGGATACTGTGCAAAGTATGTTTGGTGTAAGGTGAACGTTGCCCACTTCTCTGATTTTAAACTATAGAAACTGGTAACACCTACAGTTCCCATGGACAAGGCAAGCCCTATTTGTAAGCATATGGTCAAGAACTACTGAGCTATGAAGATTAAACTCTATCTATTGTTAAAGAACACAACAAAATTGACTTCGTATTATACGGAAGAAGAAGGATTATTTTTGTATTAAGGAATGGAGTAGGTGTGAGGTGTTAGGGGAGCTGTTTTAAATTGCCTCTTGTTAGAGCAAAGAACATATTCAATCTCAAAAACTGGTGCTTCAAAGCATTTTATACCTTTTCCAACACCAAAGGCCTTTCCAGTGAAGCATCTGATTGTAATGTATACAAATACACCTCCTGCCTTCAAAAGAGAGCCCCAAGGTACTACACAGACAGTCTGTGCCCACCAACATCCTTACTTTGCAGTGATTCACAGAAGAGAGAATATGGTTTCACTGTCAGCAAAAAGGGAATTCAGCTTTTATGAGCCTATACTACTCTAGACTTTCTCTGACTCCAGATTTTCACATTTGAAGGGTACCACTTGATTAACTCTTAATCTCACATAGACCATTAACAGCAAAGCCACGCTTGTGTTCTGATGGCCTCGGCACTGGCCTTGTTCTCCGGAGCCTCTGTAAAATGCGTTGCCAAAGCCTTGTTCACATTCAGTGCTGACTTTTACTACGTCTAGTGCTTGCTGGATGACTCTGCCTAAAGCAGTGGAACAGCACCTGTTGCTGCCTTATTTTCAGCCAGATACATAACAAGGGAAAAATGAATGAACTAGTAGTAAAGTCATATTGTCAGGGGTCTAATTGGCATCAGCAACTTGAAAACCGTAGGTAATCCAGCATAAACATTCACAATAAATTATTTCTATTAGATATTTTTTCCAATGTGAATAAAATTTTCTGAAATTAACAGAAACCCTGTAGCTTCCAGAACCTTTATTAGGTAACCAAACATGCTATTTTACACAGTGCATTTAAAAAAGAAAATTACTCTGAGATTGCACAAAAATGAAGCAAACCCATTGAATACTGGCATGAATGTCTTTGTGTGAATTCAAGCTGTTATGCTTGTGAATCAGCCCAGATACTGCAGACACAGGATTAACCTAGATTTTATTTTCAAAGGTTTCTTCACAGCAGATTTTAATGAACACTGATGTGAAATCCTTACACTCTATATGGACATCAACAGCCTCACAGCATTCTGAGTAAATGCAGGCGCTTCCTATGAAATCCTGATCTTTTAACCTGGGTTTATGCCTTGCACAGAATTAGATGAAATCCACATAATTCAGGAAATGAATCACGTTTTAGCACTCTGAGGGAAAATAGATGCACTTACTTTGGTCTGGTGTGTCAGACTGGGGAGTCATATCAGACTGAGGGACTGTATTCATATGGGACTTGGAGCCCCTGACTTGGAGAGGCTCAGGACAAGCAGGGTGAGGTGAGGGAGAGCACTGGGGAGGTGGGAGGGGGAGACACATCTTTGCAAATGAGGGAATCAGCCTGGCAGGCCAAATACAGTTTTGATCAGCACTCCACTAAGCAACCAGAACACTGAATGATGCATGAAAAGAAAATGCAGTGTTCTTTGTCTGTCTCCAAAGAGAAACAGAAACACTACCAGTCAGTGCCTCTCTCTTCTTTTTTTTTTTTTTTATAATTTAATTTTAGGAAGGTTCTAGCATCAATGAGGATGAACTCTGCAATCCCAATTAGACCTCTGCTATCACCTCATTCAAGTCTCTCAGCAGACAGTTCCTTGGTGGTGCATGCAGCTCCTAGAGCAGCAGTCACCATGACCACTCCTGTAAAAGCAGCAGCATTTTCCTCTGGTGACAAGTGACTGCACTGCATGGAAAGGTAGGGAAGATCCTATCATATCCTGATGCTTATCCCAGCATTACAGACCTTCAGTCTGGCTGTGTCTTTAGCTGAGAAAGCTGCCATTTTAAATCTCTCTGCCACTATATTTCTGTGCCCTGATCACTCTTAGCTTCCTGTATCATTACTGCTCTTGCTGCAGCCTGTGGGATAGAAAATAAAGGGAAACAGCTATTTTTCATGTGTGTAACTGAAAAAATCCATGCAGAAAAAGTGAACCTCCACTAGTGGCAGCCAGCATAGCAGGGCTGAAGTCAATGCCAGTCCACATCAGCTGAGGGGCTGATCCCACTGCACCACCTTGAGGGGTTTTACTTTTCCTATGGATGATGATAAAATACATTTTAGCAACAGCTACATCAGTGTAAAACAGATGAAGCAGAAAATTGACAGAACTGTCTTTTCAAAAGGCTCTGCTTAAAGAATTTCATGAAGAATCATAATGCAGTTAGCTTGGAAACAGTTAACATGATAAAACAACTCATCAGCTTGGCATCAAGAAGGAAAAAGCAAGCATCAAGAAGGTACTGGAACAGTACTTTACTGCTCTGCTGCATCATCTTACAGCTTTCAGAAGAAATTCTCGCCTGCCTGTCACCAATGGCAGCCTGAACAAAATGGCAACTCCCGTTGCCCCACAGAAATGTAACCATATCTTTGACTGGAAACACCCATGTGTGACATCCACAGACTGATGGTAAACCTGATGCAGCATTTGTGTAGGCTGATATCAATTACTTGGGCTTAACTGCATTGTGTTTACCAGAAAAGGAGGCATAGTTTGCAGAACATGACTGCAGGGTCTTGGAGAGGCAGGAGACAGATCCCCCCTGTAGCATAACTAGCAGTCTGGTCTACAAGTGCGTGTGTGGGAAGAGAATTCTGCGCATCATCTCCCAGTGCAGGTGCACTGTTCAAACACACAAATACACAAACACTTAGTGCACAAGCGACCTAAAAATCCTTTTTAAAAACACAGCTCAGCTCACCTGCTGCGAGGATAATATCTTTCTCAGATATTTTAGTCACTGAAATTCCTCAGGCTCCCCTACTGAACTAACCTAACAAGATCTGACCCATAAACGCTCACCAGCTACAAAAAGATCACATGTATATTTTTGTTCTTATCTTTGCTATGCACAAATATGCTACTGACAGGAGGGATAAATGATAGAAATAGCAAGCATGGCTTTCAAATGATGCTACCTGCAGCTGTCCTGGAGACCAACAGAGACTGGGATTGCTCGGCACCCTGCTAAATATCAAGGAGCCTCTCCTTGTAGGCAGACACATATGCATCAGCACCTTCCCTGCATGTACATACAAGCCCATTTTATTATGCCATGCACGCCTAATAACTTCATCCTACAATGAAATCTTTACACACATACACAGATGCATGCTAACTAGCACTCCTTCTGCAATATACACAGACACACAAAACCTAATGACAGGCACCAGAGAAATCCAATGCAGCTCTGCAGGCAGAAGGTGCTGGCTGAAGCCATGCAGTGCACACCCAATCCACAACGATTGGTGTTTTATCATTATGTATAATAAATAACAGCATTTAATAATAACAGCACTGCTGTGCTGCCTGCACTCACACCCTCCCGACTCCATGCTCCTAAATCATTTAAAGAACATGGTCCTGTGCATGAAACACACGGAATGAAAAGCAGGCAGGACATGATCACTGCAAGAGATAGGCTCCAGCAGTGAAAGCTGTTTCAAGTCAGAGCAGGCTTTTCCCAGATTTCAGATGTGTGATCTGCATGTCTAATAATGAACAGTCAATCCATCATTTCTGGCATCAGTCCCTTACCTTGAAATGCTGCAGCTGAAGTATCTGGTCCTCAAGCTGTTGTCTCTTGCCTTCTATTTCTGTCTGCCTTTTCCTTTTCTCCTTGGAAAAATAATTTTGAGAGAAAGAGAGAGAGGGAGAGGGAGAGAGAGGGGAAGAGAGAGAGAGAGATCTCGTCAGAGAAACGGAGGCTTTAAGGGTAGCAGATTCGTAACAGCATGTAAGCAGTCAAACACATCTGTACAGATGTCACCAGTCCCATTTCACCTGCACCTTTGCCTGTTGGTATGCAAACAGCCGCGTTCTGGGAACACGCTAGCCCCAGACTGGCTGGTTACTTGCCAGTAGGAGAAATTCTCCTCGCTTGCTCCCGGCAGCCAGAGCAGCAACAGAGTGCACAGTCCCAGAGGAGGGGAGAAAACAGTCATAACAGCTGAGAGAGAAGTTAAAGGGACAAAGATGTCATTTTGCATTTGAGATGCTGGGGCCAAAACCATGGCTGAAGTGATGCAATTGTGTGCCAGTGAGGTGTCACAAAAGCAGGGGGTGGCATCAATGGAGGAAGGGAGCTGCTTGCAGACCTCATTTTTCCCCAGCAAGGCTGGTGGTAAGGCTCTCCCTGGACTCAATGGGGAGAAGATATTTCAGCCAGATTGCATAGGATTTGCCTACAAAGTAAATGGTATTGGTAACCTCCAGTTGGTTGTATTGAAAATTCAAGCCACCAGCATACACCAGCAGCTGGCCCTTGCCGGGTCCCTGAAGCTGCACTCACCAAATGGTGCCAAGGACAGCATGGTCATTTCCGCAGAGCTGAGTTGTTACAGTCCCGTTCATTGCCACTTGCCTGTGCCCAGGAAGCTCCCTTCATCGGGCAGCAGCCTCAGGCGTTTCAAGAGGAGAATGACCTGCTTTTCCCCTGCAACACCTTCCACTTAAGAGGGATCAACTGTTTGCCTTCGTCAGTCTTCTGCACCTTCTGGGGAGCATTTCTTGTTACCCACCCATCCCCATTCTGGACCAGGTTCCATCTCCTGAAGGTCTTTTCTAATTTTAGATTTTGTAGCCAAGACACAAATACTGAGTAATAAATGAAGGCAGTCAATAAGCATGCCAGCCTCTGTTTTTACTGGAACAATGGGTTTTATTCCTTATCTGCAAAAACTTTTTTTTTTTTTGGTTATTTAAATATTTCAGTAGCTGTAAGGTTGGGTTTGAAGACAGCTGATGCTCTGGGAATTCTCTGCTTTCCAGGGATTTCAAACCTTCATGCCTTGTCCTAAAGGAGTATATTATAAGATTCTGCCTATGCAAAAATTAATCATCCTTACCCTGGACATCACACAGAGCGTTTTGGGGGAAAATATCACATTTATAAGGAAGATCAGGAAACTTAAAAAAAAAAAAAATTCTTTAATGTCAAGGTCACTAAAGACAGAGGAAAACACGGAAAACTGCCTGGACCACTTCTGCTGGAGTTAAGACATCAGAATGGTGATGGAAAGACTGGAGTACTGAACTCATAAGAAGCAAAGTAGTTAAATGTTGCAAGTGTCAAGCAGTTCTGTAATATTTTGCACACTCTTACATGCTGATTATTCATGTATATCTACATTTACGTACACACTCCCCATTGTCTAAAGTGTTTAAGAATACTACCACTGAACAAAGATATCCGCATAGAATAGAATCATAGAATCATGGAATGGTCTGGGTTGGAAGGGACCTTAAAGATCATCACGTTCCAACCAACCTGCCAGGGGCAGGGTCACCTTTCACCAGACCAGGTTGCTCAGAGCCCCATCCAGACTAACCTTGAGCACTCCCAGGGATGGGGCATCCAAAACTTTCAGGCAACATGTTCTAGTACCTCACCACCCTCACAGTAAAGAATTTCTTCCTAATATCTAATCTAAAGCTATTGTCTGTTTGAATCCATTACCCCTTGTCCTGTCTCTACACGCTCTTGTTAAAAGTCCCTCTCCATGTTTCTTGTAGGGTGCCTTCATGTTCTGGAAGGCCACAATTAGGTCACCCCTTTCCTTTTTCGGGCTGAACAATCCCAATTTTCTCAGCCTTTTCTCCTAGGAGAGGTGCTCCATCCCTCTAATCATCCTGTTGGCCCTCCCCTTGCTCCAACAGATCTGCTGTAGTTGTTTTAGAATAGGAAAATTAGCATTTTCAGGAATTAACATGCCACAAACAGTGCCCATCTTGACATCTCACTGGTCAGTGCACACGGAAGACAGTTTGCATTCATGCACATACATGCACACAGAATTTATGTGTGCATCTTTAAAAATCCTTCTGATACAGAACTGTGATCTGTGGTTCATTCCTCATATCCTCCAATCTGCCTTACCCTTTGCATTTTTTAAATGAATAGGGTATTAGATGGTTCAGGGGTTAAAATCCCCAGTATTATTCAGGGACATCTCCTGCCATTTTTTTCATTCTGTGATACTAACTAGTATACATGGAGTCAGAAAATCATCATTTGTTCTTTGCTATTTCCTCAAATAGCTGGTCAGCTATGGACTGGAATAAAGTAGTTTTAAAAGCTGTTCCAGTTAATGCCCTAATATTCTCAGAATAAGGATAATTCTGCCCTTTTGTGTCAAGCTGGCCAGATGAAAAAATACTGGCTTTCACATATGTAGGCATTACCACCCCACATTTGACACTCCATAGGCCAGCATAAGGCACCTACATCTTCACTGTTAAGTGATCTAGACTGATCAGTGCATCTATACATATACATATGTTTATATATAAACACACACACATATACACACACACACACACACACACACACACACACATATATATGTATGTATTCTACCTTCCACAGAAACACCCTCACTAAAACATGGGATGGAAAGCACCACAATACCTCCCTTGGCTGCTTGTGTCATGCTGTACAACGGATGTGACAAGACAGCCTTATAAAAGATAGATGAAAACTCCTCTTCTCTTTGAGGAAAGGAAAGCACTTAGAGTATTTTCCCTATAGGCAGTAACACAGCAGGCACTAAAATATTTGAACTACTTACTAACTAGTGGATTTCTGTGGAGTTAAATTGGAATATTGCTCACGTTTCCATTTCACTGGCATTCAGACAGCCTGAGTGTTTGCCTTCATCCTCTGATTTTGTACAAGCCAGAGCTGAGGAATATGATAATAAAAGTACTATTTTTTTTCCCTCCCTAAAGATTGAGCAAATCAGCTATCAGGGCCTTCCACCTTCAAGTCACTATATCACATGCCATTTAGGTTTATCCCAGTTACTGAAGGTTAGGACTATATGTGCACCTGATTTACATAAGCAGGTTCTGGAAAAGTGTGGTAGAAGACTGGACTGGATGACAAAAACTCCACCAAAACCAGCATGTCAAGGATTTTCAACATTCATTAAAAGAAACCAGCCTCTACTTAAACAGTCTTCTGATTCAGCACTTCACTGAAAACAAGGGATTTAAAGCGCATGCTTAACATGAGCATTTGTTAAGTCACTTTTCCATTACTAAGCCGGTAAATGTCCCTCATTACTTTGTTCCTGTACTTACAGATAACTTTTTTCCAAGTATTTTCAAGTAAGCTCAATTATAAATTTCTAAGGTTCCTGGCACCAACAAAATAAAGGGCTTGCTTTAAACAAACAGGCTTACTCCAGAAACTGGATTGAAGGGAGGTGGAAAAGACTGGAACTAGTTTTACTGTGATTGTGGTATGTTTAAAAGAGCACATTTGTATCTTTCTGAGGGGTATCTATCCGTGCTGCTTTTGTAAGAATACAGACAGTCATTACTGATGGTTACCCTTCCAAAACGGTAGAGGAGTAACATTTGGGGTAGTCTCAGGGGACTCTGAATATTTGAGATATTAATGAGTAAAACTGGATTTAAGCTTTGCATCTCTCCCTTCACCAAATTACAAGGAAAATGAGAAAGTTAAAATACCTTTTTTTTTTTACTCAGACCTACATGATGGGAAAAGAACATAGGTCAAGCAGTAAGGCAACTCACATCACGGAAAAATGAGATTTGCATTCAGGCTTTTATATATAGATGTGCGACATGTAAGCCATAAATTCATTTCCAAGAAGGTGTATTTTGGAAAGGATGAAATTATTAGCAATAAAGTTGGTCAGTTGCCATTTTCCTACTGCTAAAAACCAAATATATCAGATACTCAGTAAGAACCCTTGCACTTGGAAGAACAAGAGGCATTGCAAGGATCAAATAGAGATCTGTAGAATCATGGAAATAGCCAGTGGACATCTACCACTCACTCTGTCTTCCACACTAAGGGAAAAAGGGGGCATCAAGTGAAACTGGATAGGGCAGGTTTGAAGCCAACACAATGGTCTGCTGTGGAAATCCACGCCGCAGGATACTGTGGGTTCTAGAGCATGATGGATGTCCCAGGGGATCCTGGGGACAGTCGGAGAGAAGGAATACTGTGAGGGTTACTACAGAAACTGAAATACATCTTGTTCAGGAAGCCCCTGAACCACAGATGATTTTAAGGACTTTTGCTAAGTTTTTGCATGCTTTTGTCTTTCTCTCATTGTTAATCCTAAAAACTACTGACCTTTTTGTCTGAATAGTGTCTTACATTGATCAAAATAACTTACAGTTTAGTATCACACTTGTCAGAACAAGTTGTTTTTACTTGTTACAGTCAAGATGATTCCCAAGACAATTCCCTGTGATGCTGCACTCACAGAATACTTCATTTTTTCCTATACAAAATCATTTTGTTCTTGTTTAGAAATCTGCCTGAAGAGTGTGGGAAGTGACACAGAGATTACTCAGCCCACCAAGCCCTAACTGTCTGTGGAGAAACATGCACCTCTACCAATCCTTGGGGCAGTAAAGACTTGGTAAAGCTCTTTGGTCTACTTGCACTGGCAGAAGCACCTCATTTCTTTGTTTTAAAGCCATCTCAGACCTGTGGAGAAAGCACACCATACAGCAGCACAGAAGCTAAGCACCACTTGACCTCACTGTGAAAATACATGCCTAAAATTGATGTGAGGCTAAGGCTTATTGTACAGGTATCCAAAATAACATGCTGGGATAGAAAAAAACATCCCCAGCTCAACAGAAAATCTGACAAAGATCATGTGAACCTTGAGGAGAAAGGTGGCACATTACTGGAGGAGCTACCATCAGTAGTTTCAGTGAAGAGGGTTCCCATTGGAATCATCCTGCATGCGAAAGAAATGTCCAGCCTCACACAGAAGTGGTGACAATGCACATGTTGTGACAATGTTTGCCTGTTGTGACAATGCAAAATAAATGCACCCAAAAATGGCACAAGTGGAGGAAAACTATAGTCTGCTTCAAAGCAAGGAAAACAGTTACAAAGAATTGTCTTCAAAGTAACACATTAACTTATTCAGCAAGCAATTATTTTCTCTTCTCTGCCCAGTTGGCACATACTATTCCCCCTGTATTTAAAATTCTTATATTTTTGGGGCAGGAAGTAAGGAAAAAAACAAGCAAAAGAGCTGCTGACACCTCATTTTTCTGTTGCCAATTCAGAGACACCCAGAACCCAGGGAAATGGAAGCTTTCACCAGGTGGTTGTTTAAATGACCATTTTCACTGTGGTGGCTACATGTCTCTCGTATGTGAAATCAAATCTGTATTATTTGTTTCTTCTTTTGCTGTTCAGCAGCAATGGTTCAATTGCTTTTCTTTTCATGAAAGAAAATATTAGAAAAGACAGGAGGGTACTTTTCTCCTTCTTTTTCTTCTTCTCTTCGCTTTCCTTCCCCCTCTTTCTTCATTCATGTCTGGTCACCTCTTTACTTTCCTCTTGTGTCTGAAGAGCAGGAAACTCTCCTGAGAGCCACCATCCCTACCAGCTGCAATGATACAGCCCAGCATTGGCAGCACTTTGCAGGCTCCAGTTCTGAATGTTATCTGCTGTTGTGAACAGCACGCAGCACAAATCACAGCACCAGGAGAGGCAGGATGCTGAACTGAAGCAGAGACACTGTTGCATCAGAGTAAACACACCTCAAAGGATGGTTGGCAGGGTGCGTGATCCTTTTGGATCACAAATGCCCACTTTCATTACTTGCTGCCAATTGTCCTGCGTGACAATTCTTGGTGAAAATCCTGTTGTTACAGGTAGCCATGCAGATTCTGCAATTGTAAGCTGGAGACCTGTCTGGTCCTGTTTTGAGCACTGGGAAATACTCGTTTCTGATTATTGGAAATTACTTCTACAGCTCCTCTCCTATCATGCTCCAAGCAGAACCAAGCCTCTGCTTGTCTGAGATCCATTTCTTCTCTGCAATTATACCATCAACAACACATAAATATAAGCTACTGGCTTTACTTCCTTCAGCATTTTCCTGCAAGACCGTCTCTGCCCCAGTTCCCTGAAATCCAATGGCCACCTGCTAACCTTTGTTTCACTTAAAACATGAGCCAGGGAGAACTTCCCTGCGTATATATACTGGAATCCAGCTTCCAAACTTGAGAAGACTGCACTCTCTGCTTCTATTAGCATTTAAGAGACTGACACTCTTCTTCACTCAGTTTCCCTGTGCAGAAGGCTCATATCCTAAAGCACAGATCCATTATTTCAAGTGTCCTCAGGGCCTAAGACCTTGGTAGCCCACCTTGCTGGAACTCCTTCACACCTAATTGAAGCAAATTTTATGTTGGAAGGTTCTAGATGGGATGCAGGGATAGCAGGAGTACAGCCTGCTGCTGCAATGATTTTCATTATCTTTCCGTACACCCGCATACTTTATGACAAAGTGTTGGAGTTTCAGGAGGGTGGGATTTTTTTTTTCCCTATTCTGTTGCTAGGTAACCAATGATCAGATACTTAAGAACAATTTCCTTCTTTTGTGAGAAAAGAAAGATGTAGCCAAGGCAGGGCAGACGAAGGAGGGATGGGGCCATTCAATAAACTTATTTGCTCTCCAAGCTTCGAACTTTGGAGAAGCAACAGTGAGTGGCTGCTGTCTCCCTTTGGCTGTGACTGTGGAAAAAGCCCGGCTCTGCACTGTTTTTTTCTTTTTCTCTATCTGGTAAGTGAGCTTTTGTTTGGGAAAAAGGGCATGGGATTCCAATCCCCTTCTCCCCTCCGGGAGGGTGCATCTCCCAGCTGCGCTGCAGCGGAAGGGAACCCAGCTGCCGCCCCCCCGTGNCATCTTTGTTGCTGGTTAGCCCGGGTGAGCCCACCCTGCCGTTCCATTTCCCTGCTCTGAGCTCTCCGCTGTGCCCCGTCCTCCTGGCACGCCCTCTCTGCCCAGCCTGTCCGCCATTATCCTCGTGAGACCAACCTGACCTCGCGGCACAGCGCCACCTGCAGCTGCGCGGGAGCCATCGCACCTGCCCTGCCCGGCCGGGAGCCAACAGCGCCCCTGCTGGCCGTGACCGTGACTGCACCAAACGGGAAAGTGCCTAGCAGCCCAGAGACATCTGCCACCGAGTTTTTGGTTTTGTTTGCTGTTACTATTGTTGTTATTGATTGTTTGCCTCGTTATAGATACTAGTAAAGAACTGTTATTCCTATATGTTTGCCTGAAAGCCCTTGATTCCAAACTTACAATTATTCGGAGGGAAGGGAGTTCACATTACCTATTCTAAGGAAGGTTCCCACCTTCCTTAGCAGACACCTGTCTTTCAAACCGGGATACAAGGCTGTGTCCATTTCCATCACTCCAAGGAAGAAGCAGGTGGGTTACTGAAGAATAAACAACAGGAGTTTCCAATTGCACAGGTGCAGCAGAAAAATGCCTGAGGGGAGCAAGTAAAACTCACCTAAAGGATAAGGGCTGGGTTTAGCTCCCTTCCTCAAGCCTGCTCTTTCCACAGCTGTACACACAGCAGGAAGCAAAGCTGAGATTCGAGACAAGGAGAACAATTCATGATCAGGTATGCCTTTCACCGCCTCTCTTGTGAAACTGGTATAAAATGGACATTATTGTCACAAGGGTTGATTCCCATTAAACAGACAGCTTACCACAGCACACAAGAAATGACTTGGCATGTTTGTTTTGGTAACAGAATAAACTTAATTCACTGAGGCAGAACCTGGTAAGGGAGTAAGCACAAGAGCCTGGAAGCTATGGAAATGTTTTGTTTCTCATATATTGGACAGGCCTGCGCTAAAGGTAAGGCAGAACCAATTGCAATGAGGTGACCCTCAAGGTGAAGAAATAACACGTTGTCAGGCAGAAATACACTGGCTTTCACTGCAACTTCACATCCCTTTTCTCTAGCAGTGAGGGTCAAAGAAGTCACTTGCTTATGCACAGGCAAAGGTGGTTTGAGAGAGGTAAAGAGATACAGGTCCCTGCAACCAACCTAAATTCCCAGTAAAGAAACAAGTATTTCTGGTCTGCAACCCCCTTTCCCCCTTTCTTGATGATTTTTGTCAGCTGCATGTAGAAGACCTGCAAGAGTTATCCTGCCTGTTTGGGATATGAGAGGAGGAGTTCATTCATATGGAGCCCTGTAAAACTAACTGCTGCTCAGAACTTCCAAATTATGAAGATTTTGTTACTGCCACAAACCCACTGCCAGTGTCATAGCTGAGACTATCCAAGTCAAAACTGCCCAGGGGGAGAAAGGATCATCCTTAGAATTGATCTTTGGTGAAGAAGCAATTCTCACAAGCCTCTGAAGGGCAGCAGCAAAAATTCCAGCTGCCCTGCATGCTTATAATTATAGCTCTCTGGTCACTGAAGGCAACCACCATGATGCACACAGACAATGACTGCTTAATTAAAATCACCATGCATCTCAAGCAACAAATGGCAGTTCTGCCAGAACAACAGCCCTTACTAAAAAGTAATGAACACGGGAAGGAATTTCCTTCTAAAAAATTCCCTCATTAGCATTTTTGAAAGCAGAATTAATGGAAAAATGTCTCATTGAGATGGTGAAGTGAAATTATTTGAGGAGAAAACATGGTTCCTCTGGTATCCCATGGGGAAATCCACACTTTGATGGAGCACTAATACTCATTTTCATGCAACCCAGATTTTATATGCAAATCTTCCTTTCACTGAATGCTACTGGGTCAGTGGAAGCAGCTTCAGGTCTGACACAATCCATGCACATTTTTTGCTGGGCCACCACCATAATGAGTCCTTGAAGTATGAAATGTTTTAGTCAACTTCCCTTCTTTCCTCCCATTTCTGAAGTGAACATGAGCTGACATCCACAGATGCTGCTTCCCTTCAGTTGCTGACAGAAAAAAAGCCACACTTTCCTATACATTTACAATTTGATCATGGGTGTCAGGCTCTTAAATGGCTGCTGAGAGGTGACTAGGGTCATGGGGGTCTGAGTACGTTTTCTGAGAGATGCAACAATGAAGTAGTTACCATATAAATGTCAGATTTCCGCCCCATATTAATTCCACATCAGCACATCTTCCAGAACTTCGAAGTTTTTACACTAACCCTGAAAATGGGTAGGAGCTCAGGGTCATCTGAGTCCAGAAGCAACCTTCTCTGCAACATCAATTGTTTCTGCAAAGTGCTCAAAAAACTGTATCAAGCCTGTTAGTATAGATCATGAAATAGAATGATTTATCCATTATCCTGGATAATCCTTGATAACAGTAATAAATGACAGGCAACTACACTTCATTACTCAGTATCTACTACAGCTAACCTCCAAGATGATGTATACAGCTTGCTAGAACTGGCCTTCTCCTGCTGCAGCTTGAGCTAGATGAAAAATTCTGTCTTCATCTAGCAAACTGCCTTTCTTTCTAAGAATAAGGTGCATTTTCAAGATAATGTCACACAGTAGAAATTCTGAAACTTTTATTTTCTCTAGACAACCAGCAAAATTCTGAAAGAAGCTACTGTCTTGGATTAGAGACAAATACCCTAGATGGAAAGCACTCCGAGCAGGTGCTTCCCCCACAGCAGAGGTTTCTGGCACCCCTCCCCCCACAACACAGAATATCTCAGCCTAAGGTGGGAAGAACTGTTTAATTAACAGACCACACAGTGGAAAGGGAAAGGGGAAAAGGGGTCAGAAAACCTGAACAAACAGCTGATGAACTTAGTGTCCTTTTCCTCAGGCGTAACTTCCCCTTTCCGGGGTCCCCGGAGGGGGCTGGGTGAAGTTCCTCCGGTGGCTCCCTGGAGGATTCTCGTGCGCTGTCCTCCGGGGCTCCTCAGGTTCTCGGATGAGAAAGCAAGTTGAAGAAAAGGGTCCAAAACGATGAAAAAACAATCCCAGGGAGGAAAAAAACCCAAAAAACCAAACCAACCCAAGCAGCAGCCACACCAGTAGCACCAGCCACTAGCAGCAGCAACGGACTGAAGGAAAAAAAAAACAGTGTCCCTTCCTTCTCACTCCCCCGTAGAAGAGCTGGGGAAAGTTTCAAAACATCCCGCGCTGGCGGCAGAGCTCCCAGCTGCGGGACACAGTTAAAGCTACAGGACCATATTCCTGGTCAAGCATACAAAACGATAGGGAATACAAGATATCATTATGCTACTCCAGGACAGCTACTTTTTAATCAAGTTCTTTTTTTCTCCTGTATTTTTCTTAAAGATACATTTTGGATAAGGAACATTAAGCAGACATTAAGTCTTCATTCACAAAAGTATACAATAAGGAGTTTTCTTTAGGCTGAGTAGACTGTTTGTAGAAAATCTGTTCATTAATGTTCCCTGCTCTCATGTTACTACTAATTGGCTTTGGTTTAGACACACGCTATTCAATGTCTATCCTTTCACTGTCCGCTGTTGAAAAGAAGAAATCCAGGATTTGGACTGTGGGCATAATTTAATCACATTTCCACAGCTTCAAATAAAAGTCTCATGTTTACCTTCATGTCCCATACACTCCTTAAATATCTCTTTTTGCAGCCAATGAGGCTGTTGTAAAGCCTCATTGTAAAGGTGGAAAAGCCTCTGATTGCAGCTGAATGTGCAGAGAAACACCTATACAAGGTTTATCTAGAAATGAAAAATAAATCACAAAGATTTTAAAGCATCTAAGCTGAAGCTATGATTGCTTATGCTGGTTTCCCCCTAAGCAAATGTCTGGTTAGGATCTCTATGCACTATTTTTCACTTGGTGAGAACTTAGATTAGAAATACCAAGATTGGGATCTCAGCAGAATTTGTTTTCCCTCTTTATCCATTTTAATTGCACATATGACAGACACATTCACCTCAAGAAACTTAAAACTTCTCCAGGACATACCATATTAAGAGGGAGGAGGAAACTGGATTTTCTGTAGTGGAAAGGGAACAAACTGGTCTGGCTGGTCAGCACAGAGCAATGGCCAGGATCCACAGTGCTAATTCTGGTACTTGAATCATATCCAGATTTTTGCTTGTTATTTCAAAGCACTGGTAGAAAAGACCCAAATTAGTGAATTAATACTAAGCTGGGCTTAGTGTTTTAATCCTTGCATTCTGGCTGGATTAGCAAATTGTTTCAGAGTCTCAGGGCTTCACATCAAAATGTTCTTACTGAGGCTTACTCCATGTGACTTGCCTGCTGACCCCGAGGGTTTCAGCACTGACCTGTGTAGCATCCCACCCAGTCTCCTCATTTCGCAGGGCTATGCTTGGCAGTTGTACTATGCAGGGCTCCTCTGCTGCTGAAAAGCACTTCTTGTCTTTTGTGAGATAAAATTATTAGCTCAAACCCATTTCTTTAAGCTTTTGTGCAATGTTGGTCGTTGAGCTAAGGATACTCACATTGTCTGATGCTCAGGGATCTGCTAACATATGCAGCAGTTGCTGGTGTGTTTGAGTCTCAACTTCTACATTCAGGAAGAATGTAATTCTACATTCAGGCCTGGTTTAACAGAGAAAAGAAAGAGGGAGAGAACCTTCTCTACAAGCACAGTATGATGCAATCCAAAGTCTGAGACTTGCCACCTTCTATCTGCCAGTACCCTTCCAAACTGGTGATGCAAATGAGACAATAAACCAGTCCACAAACCACCATTCTGGCTAGGTTTTCCTTTCTTTCTGAAGAGGCTGTAGAGGGCTGGGTTCCTCTTGCTTTTTGACTTGTCCTGGACACCTTATTCATATGCACCTTGTGAAGACCTGCTCAAGTCTGAGAGGGCACAAGCTTCCCTCTTCAGTTAGGGGGCAACTCGCTGCTGAGCCAGAGACTGATGGGGCTGCTGGACATGCCATTTCTGCCTCCTCTCCAGTTAATCAGGGGAATGACATTACTCCAACACGAGAACACAAAGAGACCATTGACCATAAATGATGAACTTGATCATGACTGGGAGAGTAGATACATCTATGTGCTTTGTAAAAAAGCATGCTGTGATCCAGGTATGCTAAAAATCCTACCCAGCCTTGGCCTTGGCATCTTGCCTTTGTAACACATAAAAGAACTGGCTTCATCTTCAGCCAGTTTACTTCTGGAAAGCTTATTTAATTTGACAGTTGTAAGATCACATGCCTCAACACTGAACCTTAGCAGTATGTGGGAGGAATTACTGCTATGTCATTCCCTTAGGTCAGGCTTCCCAATGCCTTCTGTGCAAATAGGAACAGCTGGGGCATTACTGCTTGCCTAACAAATTCACCTGCTGGCCTTCTCCCTTCACCATCAAAAGCAAAAACCACCCTGATCCTGGCAATACAAAGAGATCCCCAACACAGCTTTCCATCACCATCTGGTCACATCAAGTAAGGAGGAACTGGTAAGTACATGAAACCTGTGACGTGCCTGACTGCTCTCCTGGAATGGATTCGCTGCAGATCCTCAAGGTAGGCTGCTCATGGCTGCAGGCCACAGGCAGGATGCAGAGGACTGCACAGTATCAGTCTGCTGCGCTGATGGGGGAGATCCTGGGCAGAGCAACAGGAAAACAGCCTGGATCTCGCCACCTTGATGCTTGGCTCCAGAACCCATGTCCATGTAGAGATGGCAAACTTTTGCTGCGCCATCAAAGATTTGTCCCCTTCAGAAAACTGCCTGCATTTTTCTGTGATTTGCATCCCTGCTGTGAAGTGTATCTGGGAGCTCACAGCTTCAAGGTCATCTCAGTGACCCTTATGCCTGGTGTGTGATTTGTGCAGGTTCATCTGCCCAGGTGCTCAGGGTTTGGGGAGATCTGAAACAGCGAAGCCTGCATAGTTTAGAGGAATTTCGCACTTACCTGACGCACACACCTGACAGGTTAATGAAAGTGTGAACCATTTCAACAGCTTATTGAACAGCAAACAGTGTACCAAAAAAAACCCCAACAAACTAACAAACAAAGCCAAACCATGCAGATAACAGAAGACGCTTCAGGATGTGGGTTGATTCCTGCCTCTTCCTGCCCACCTCCTCCAGTCAGAGTAATGTGGTCTCTTCCATTGAATGCCAACAAGATGTCATGCAGGTCCTGTTTAACTGTGCAGGTCCTGTGCAACTTCTCTGTCCTTGTCTGGGTGTTCTGCAGACCTCTACACAAAGGAGGCCTTATTATTTTACAACATCCGATTTTGAAACTGCTCCTTCTTCTTCTTCCATGGAGCATTTCGGTCAGTTTTGTTCTTCTGTTAAATTGAAAATGCACCTCTGCAGCAATTCCTTCTATGAAGTTGGAGGAGGGAGAGGATGCAATTGCAGACAAGTCCCTTCTCAAAACTCACACTCCTTCTTCCTTCTACTGTTACTCCATTCTGACATAATAGCACACATAATTTTGTACACATGAACATCCTTAAGGAAGGTCAGATCCTTCTTCCTTAAGGAAGGTCAGATCCTTCTCTGAGGCCGCGTCAGAAGGCTTAGCCCTCTTTCTTAAAGCTTTATCTTTTTAAGGTGAGTAGTTTAGTCACCTCCAGAGATTCAGACAACATAAAGTCAGTGAATAGTCATCATCTGCTGCAGTCTTCAACATGTTGCTCCGCATATCCCTGAGGGAGTCCCTGTTGAAGGATCTTTTTAAATTCAGGTCTGTGTGAAATGTGTGTTTCTCTTTACTCAGCAACTGGATTAAGGTGAAAAATACAGCAACTTGCAGTATTTACATGGTTTGTAAAATCTGATTTCCTGTAGGAGCTTGTAGAAAAAGTAAAGGTCTCAATTCCTAAGCTGGCTGCACTGTCGAAACTATGATAGAAGCCACGACAGCCTGCAGCAGAGCAGCAGCTTCCAAGGATGGTATGCCACTACCTTGGCCTGTAGACTCTCTTCCCCCTGGAAGACATCCACAAACAACCCTTCTGACCTTTTAAATGGAAAGACCTTAAGAAATGTGCTCAAAAGCCAGAAGATTTTTAAGTACATTGGCCAAAAGTGATGCAATGTACCACATAAATTGAAGCACCTGCCTCTCATGCCACAGTGTAAGATTACTTTATGAGAATTCAACACAGTATTTCCTCCATGCTTGTGCTAAACTAAATAAATAACCATCATCTATACTCTATGGATGGTAACAAATCCAGAAGTAAAAAGCTGTTTTGGTCTGTAAATTACAGTTAATGGGTTCTGCCCTTGCTGGCCAGACTGCTTCACAGTTTCTGAGGTGATGTTGCCTTTGCCTTAGCAGAACTAACTCTGCCAGCTTATGAGCAGAGAGACACAACTTCTGGACATGTTACTGGCAAAGGTGGTCAGAGATACTGTATTGCATTGCTACAGTGATTACTGCATCTCTTTTTTACCTAGCAGTAAAGTAAAAAGGAGAGAGCTAGAGGGATAACCGCTTACCACCTAACTAGTGAAGGAATTTTCCAGAATAAAATGAAAACCAAAGGTCCTATTTTCATTTGTTTCAAACCAAGCTAAAATTACCTTTTTAAGATTTTCTTCACTTTCTAAAGAAGATTCATGGCCCTCCACTCAACTACCTACATCTTCCACACAAATCTCTTTTCAGCTTGATGGCTGTGCTGCTACCTGAAAAGCTGGACCACTGCGCAGCCCAAATGGGATACAGTTACAAGCTTGGGTATGATGCCGCACACGACTGACCCACTTGCCTTTGCAGGGACCTGCAGAAGAGCATGTAAAGCCAACACCCAAGGCCCATTAAGAAAAAATATACCCAAGACTTCTCCAGGGATGGCAGGAGAGTCTATGAGGAGTGCTGAGAATTTATTTCCAGGTATAGAAGAGGGGTTGAAGAATCCCTCTCCTCTGTGCATTAGCACTTGTGTGATATGTAATCAGTTACCCATCACAATGAAGGAATTCATGGGAAGTTTTTCATGGTCTGAATGCTAGTGGACCAGTCATCCCGCACACACAGTAGCTGCTGAGTTCTATACAAAATCCAGTTCCTGCAGTTCAAGCCAGCACCACATTTGGCTGCAAGTCCCCACAAAGGAGGGCACCAAATAGTTCAAATGAGGAGAGAACTTAGAAACTTCAGTAAGGTCAGGTTAGAAAGATATTTTAGTTTTTGTTCACAGTTTGGCAAACCAGGACTGGGCTCCAGGAAGTGTATAGAATATTATGATATTCGCTTCTTGTAACATCATTTAAAAAGAGAAGTATCTCCATCCTTGACCACTCCTGATGATCACTGCTGTTTGTTTGGTGGTCTCTCTGAATCTCTCTGTCCATGGCAGAGAGAAAACAATCCACTGCATCTTGACTGGGCTTCCATTTGGTCTGCCACTTTATTTAGACTACAAGATCTTTGTGGCAGACACACTCTCTCCATTCTGTAATTCCACAAAATCGAACAGAAAGAGGTACTAGCTCCTGCCTGGGTTTGTTATGTTATGACAGAAATGGTCTCACAGCCAGATCTAAGCACTGTGCACAGGAATTCTGTGCAAACTATATGGATTCCCAAATCCTGAGCCTGGACGGATCAAAACCTACCATTTTGTGAATTTTTGTATCTCAGATCCTCAGACAGGAATCTTGCAGAGATGTAGTGTCATGTTTCTCCAGGAAGGAACAGAACTTACCTCAACTTTCCTCCTATCACATTTCACTATGTGAGTACAAGCACAGTGAACGCTTGAGGAAGAGCACACAGTGTTTGTCATTAAGCCCCAACCATATTCAGCAGTGCTATAGATGAACACACAAATTCAGGATGCTTTCTAGCTGTCAGGCCAAAAGTTTCTTGAGGCAGTGGCTCATAAAAGCAAGGGGAAACAATTTTCCAAAAAGAGCTACTCAGGATTTATAACTTATTCAAATGATTCAAGCTTTCTCTTTTTTTCTGTTGAAGAAAATGAGTTTGACACACTACCAAGCTCTCAGTATAACTGCTAAAGAAAACTTTGAGAATATTATCACTGGGATTTTCAAATGGCTTCATCCTTTATCTTTAACATGAAAAGAATGAGGTCACTTTGTGCACATCTGCAGTGAATGCTCTTCCAGTGCATCAGAATAAACTCTACAGACTACATCACTGATCTGGCAAGCATCTGTCTCCTGTACCACTGAAATAATCTGCAATACACTTTTGACAAGGGTCAGCTTGCCTGCAAAATCTCTGCTCTGCACAGGCCCCGGAAATAACAGATTTTCCTCATCAGAGCAACGAAAATGTTAAAGATAACAAGCTGCAAGACTGGATACATACCACAAAGAAAAGAGGGCACAACACTAAGCTCTTACAGCAAGCTGAGTTTTACTTGACATAGCATTCACAGTGCCAATACAGTCAGATCACAGCAAGTTGGCTAGTAGTGACGCTATTGAAGCTCCTGTCCCTGAAATGCTGAGTGTTCCTAGGTTTCCCTCCAGTCAAGCAAGGATGAATTTCCAGAAGTGCCCCAGCCTGTAGACAGTTCACAGTGAATTCACTGCCAAGCAGGTTGCTCTATGAGGTGAACGATGTAGCCTGAAGGGGAGGTACTATTTATCAGTACAAGTCACTCTGCCTGTGCTTTCCACAGTCCCTGAAAATCAAATGTTCTGCCTGTTGTCAACAGGGATGGGAAGAGGTAGACCCAGATTCAAAGAACAACCCGTTTTTTGCAAATGGACCTGTACTCATAGTATGCAAAATAATAATAAAATATGGACATCCAAAACTCAAGGCTTTTACTTTTTCTATTGCGTATTGTCATCATGGCCCTACTTTGGCTGAAAATGCAATGCATTAGTGTTCCTTGGGGACACTGAAGAGTCCCCTTTTGTGAACAGATAGCTTGCAAGATGAACATCTGAATGTCAGGATGCCATCCAGAGGGACCTGGATAAGCTCAAGAAGTGGGGCCATGGGAATTTCATGAGGTTAAACAAGATCAGGTGTGAGGTGCTGTGTTGAGGAGTTTTTGCTAGAATCAGGGCATTTGGACCTGCACAATTCAGCCTGTAACTTAGCTGAGTAAGATAAGGGAGAAAGGCAGAAAGGTCCTTGAAATGCAGCTGTGGAAATTAACTACCAGGCATAGCAATTCTAAGAATGTAGATAACAGAGTGTGAGAAACTGCAGACTGTAAAACTTTAGCATAACAAAGAGGCACCATCGGGGGTTTGTGTGAGAGACTACCTTCACTTCGGTGATTTGCTTAGATGTGTAAACAAGTAGGCTAATAGCCAATGTATTGTTTGAATGCAGCGACATAGAAAAATGTATTTAAGCAGCCTTCGAATTTGGAAAAAACGGCTTTCACCTGGTCACATTGGTCTGCGTGTGATTGACTCGAGCACCTGCAACAGTGCTGCACCCGGGTCAGGACACTCCTGGTATCAGCACAGGCTGGGAATGAAAAAATCAAGAGCAGCCCTGTAAGAAGGACTTGAGGGTGCTGTGGGTGAGAGGCTGGACATGACCCAGCCATGAGCACTCCCAGCCCAGAAAGCCAAACGTGTCCTGGGCTGCATGCAAAGCAGCGTGGGCAGTAGGGGAGGGAGAGGATTTTGCCCCTCTGCTCTGCTCTGGTGAGACGCCTTTGGGAATACTGCATCAGCACAGGAAGGACCTCAACCTGTTAAACTGAGTCCTGTTACATTAGAGGGATGAAGCACCTTTCCTATTAGAAAAGGCTGATGGAATTGGGATTGTTTAGTGTGGAAAAGAGGAGGCTGCAGGGTGATGTAACTGCAGCCTTCCAGTGCCTGAAGGGACTCTACAAGAAACATGGAGAGGGAATTTTGACAAGAGCATGTAGAGACAGGACAAGGGGGAATGGATTCAAACTGAAAGAGAGTAGCTTTAGATTAGATACTAGGAAGAAATTCTTTACTGTGAGAGCTTGTCTGGAAGTTCTGGATGTCTCATCCCTGGGAATGTTCAAGATCAGTCTTGACGAGGCTCTGAGCAACCTGGTCTGGTTAAAAGTGCCCTGGCATGGTGGTCGGGATGAGATTATCTTTAAGATCCCTTCCAACCCAAGCCATTCTATGAATCTATGATTCTATGACTTCCATGAGCATGAGAAGGGTATAGGATGTGCTGGTAACAATCAGTTTTACAAGCCCTTTCATAATTCTAATATCTGAAGTGGCAAATTGCTGGATTCCACTAGAGGATAAAGTGTTTTTTCTGTAGATGGCCACATTTTCTATGTCTGGGTTTGTTGGGAAAAAGAACACTCAACCTCTTGCTGCCCTCCAAACAATCCAAACTCAGACTATCTTCCATTTAGCTTTTGCTAGTGAAAACAAAACCTAAATCATCATATTCCCCTGACTAATGTGCTACATAGGCAAAAATGCAATTTGTAATTTAGGCTTGTACTAAATACCATTAGAAGGAAGAGTCTGAAGAGAAAAAGAGCTTTGAGTCTGCTTTTGCCAGGTGTCATAGAAAGCATCATAGCATCAAGGAGCTCCTTGTGGAGGTATCTTTACACAAAATCTGGCTCATGATTCTGTGACTCGAATAAGCCTCTTCCTGCTCACCTTTATGGTGAGCAAAAGCATTCAAAACCACCACTGATGAAGCACTTTTTTGGAAAGAAGGGGAAAACCCCTAAACGCCAGGAAAGAGGGTACATATCATAAAAGGAAGATTTTCAACTAAAGACTAGGAAACCAGAGTTTTTCCACCAGGTACTTCCAGGCCCTAGATCTGCTCTGTTCTGTACTGTAGTAAGCATGAAAAAAAGCAAGACCTTTCCTTTTATATGTCTTTCAGCCCAAGAAATTCTACACAGGCACAAATGTTCCCATATAGGACCTCTTCCTCCACAACTTGTTAGACATGTTTGTCACAGTCCTTACTTATAAAAATTCAGCATAACTCTGCAAAGCACATATTCAATTAATCATTTTTCTCTAAAACTATGCAGAAGAGTTACAGGCAGCTGGAACACAACAGGATCTTTTTTGCCACCAGAGAATATATAGTTTGCTCCCCATAATCTAATCTTTTTCTTCAGGAACTTCAACGGCAGAAAGCCAAGGGAGAATCCAGAGCAATCATCTTTCAGGCATGAACTACAGGAAATTTTTATGGCACAGGAGCTGGTAGCAGCAGTTGGTAGCAGCAGCTGGATCCCATGTACCTTCCCTGGAGAAGGAGTATATCGCAAAGTACAACTGATCATTTAGCTCTAGATTATACCTTGCCAGGCTGTCATCACATGGAAGGCAAAAGAATAAGGGATTGAGGATTCTCCGCTTTTTTGTACAAGTTATTCTGGCATCAGGAAGTTGCAAACAATGAGAAGACCTGCTGAGAACCATGCTGAATTCTTTTCGTCACACAACAGCATGGCCAAAGGGAAGTATCCTGAGGTATCAACACTGCAGAGAATTTGAGCTCTGAAAGGGAATCAGTGGCAGCATTTGATCTCCTAGTATAGGTAACTCAAAAGAAATTCTGATTCGTGGAGTCGTGATTTCTTTTCTGCTATGCTGTTCCTTGCATTGTAGGATTGTATGTTAACAAATATAACACATACAAAAAACCGACGAGCATAATTTCTTCTGAGTCCCTCCCCACATTATTATTCTTTAGGAACCAACGTAGTTAAATAGGTTGGAGTTAATGACGATCCATAGAGTCTGCTTCCTGCTGTTGGTTTATCACTTCTACTATTTTTAGCACTCTTCTGAGAATTGGAAATATGTTTTGATAAAGACACCATCTTCTAGGCAGGGATACAAACAGTGAATCAGTCTATTCTTATTAATGTCACAAGGATGACCACATCCAAGCCAATACAAGGCAAAGGTCTCTGAAATGCATGTTTTCTGTTTGTTACTAGCAATTTATTTATTCTGCTTGTGTGAGACAATCAAGACTCTCAGGCCATGCATATGTCACTTAAACCCTGTTGCCAGGGTTTACGCATCGAGTATGTACTTTACTGGAAGATGCCTGTTTGTTTTCCTGTAACTAGCTGTGGTCAGAGCTGATTACTCTATAGATCACGTGGCTCACATTCCTCCTGGAAGTCATTTTGTGAGCTGCAAGTTTCAGCAGTAGTCTCAAATAAAAGTTTCCACAGGCAAAAAAAGTTCTGGTCCTGCTCTGCTCATCTTAATAGATGCCTATTTTATGTAAGGTTTTTTGTTTGAGGGCCTCCAAATTTTGCAAATGTTACGATGGGGAACATTAAAGCACTTTCAAGAACAAAAGATTCAGTTTAGACAAAAGAGACTGTCAAATACTCTTGCTTTACAAACGTCTGCTTTATGGCTCACGTCTCAAAATAATATTTTTCCTCAGTCTATACTTCCTCCTAGTCTTCAGGCAACCCCTTACTCTAATAAAGCTTACTAACTGAAGAAAAATTACCATGGACTAAGACACATTGTCCTTGAAGAACAGCATGCAAGGACAGCAAACAAAGCTGTGGCAGATTTCACAGCATTTGTCAATTTTCCCAATGGCCTACACTGTAATTCCTTTACTTAAACTAAAAATCCTTTTCAGTATTTATCTCAGTAACACAACTCAGGGCAATGGTTCCTGTGTAGCCTGAAGTTTACTTCTTCCCTTTTACCCAAATAAGGTCTTGCCTGCCCTTTTTGTTGTTTGCTTTTTGTTGTTTGTTTTTTCTCCAGTAGTATGAGCAGGTCTAGTAAACTTTGCCTCATTACCTACTGTAATGTGGATATATATGTGCTCAGGAGTTAATATGCAGATGACACAGAAGTCCTTCCATCAAATTGCAGAATTACTGTCCGCCTATAGATGCAATATCAGCTTTTTTTTTCTCCTTTTTCCTATGAGCAGAATTAATCCCTGATAATCTGCTTTAAATGCTGAGAAGAATCACTAACAGTCTGCAATAAAAGATAGCTGTGCTGACTTCTGAGTACCCACCTTCACTCAGAGACCACTGAACTGATCAAAACACAGCCAAGGGCTGAATCCCTTTCTTGCAAATTACCTGTACTCACAGTATGTAAAATAGTAATAAAATATGGACCTCTAGAACACAAGGCTTTTATTTTTTCTATTGCATATTGTGATTATGGTCCTACTTCGGCTGAAATGCATGGGTATCCCCTGGAGACACTGAAGATTATTATGGCATTCTTTGTGGGCCACCAGGCAGTAGTATCCAAAACACCACTGCCAGCCCACCATTTGTTTTTCCAAGACAAAGACATTGACTTTTAAAAATCAAAACAGTCAAAACAGCAGTGCCTTGGCAGTCTGCAACACTACCGCTATGTCTGCAAAAATTGCACAGGTCACAGGAAAAGTGACATAAACCACTGCAAAATATGTCACTTCATTGTTTGCTATAACTGCACAACAGAAATTTGGGCTGCACAAAAGATTTGTAGCCATACTGATATACTTGAACAGTCATTTAAGAAATTGATTAATTCTGCCAGATGTTGGATACATGCAACTTCCTGTGCATTGGGTCAGGGGAGCAGGGAACAAACAAAAGTAGCATGTCGCTGTCTTCTTTCGATCCATGCATTAGAAACGGTCTACCTACTCCAGCTGTATTAGTATTTGGATCAAATCCTGTGGAGTCTTTTTTGTAAGCAAAGATGGCATTGGAAAGTGGGGGAATTATGCTGGACTCAAGTAGAACAAGGAGCCTGCTGATGCCCATGGTCTGAGTGGTGTTGATGGAGATGCCCAGAGCAAATGATCTCACCTGGAGTTGAAGAATGATGCACTATATTTTCATTTCATTATTTTGCCCTAGAAACAGTGCTTGTTGTCCAACTCAGCTTTGTCCTCAATTTAGAGATAAAATGGGAAATGTGAATTTTTTAATTTGTTTTTCACCCTGCAACACTGGAGACACACTGGAGACACTAGAATTGGAACATCTCTTTTCAGGGACCAACAAATAGAAACTGTTCTAAATGTGGTGTCTGCAAAGCAGTCATGGCTAAGTGGCAAACTTGATTCACTATGTCAATATATCAGGGCCTCTGCCAAGGGCTTAAAGCTCTGTGAGAAATCCATTATTTCCAATGAAGTTGGAGCCAGGGCAGCAACATGCCATCCTTTTGTACTCAGTCAACAGGAGTCATTCTTCATTTCCCTTTATATCACAAATAGGGAAAGCTGGTTTAGATTTAGTGTTATCAAGGTAGACACTAAACCTAGAAAATGTTACATTTCAAATACATAACCTATCTTTTGCCTATAAAGAGCCAAAAGTAGGGGCGTAGAAGGAGAAGGAAGGGCATAGAAGGAGAAGGAAGGAATGGTGAAAGAGGAGATGTTTAATAGCAGTTAAAGCAGACAAAAGGGCTCTGTTGCAGAGTACAAATGAAGCACAGCTGGTTTACAGCTGCACTGTACTCCCCTAGAAGGTAGGGCACTAGGGAAATGCCATAATGCTTTTGTTACTATCAGAATGGCACAACAGACTGGATGGACTGAATGGCCCTTTTCTCTGATGCCTATAAAAATGATCATAAAAAATCCATTAGTTCCCTGCAGCCTTGTGCATCCTGAGACAGGATGTCATGCCTAAGATGGTAGGCAGACGGCTGCTCTGCTTTCAAGGAATTCACAGCAAAAGTCTTGGAGTAACACCCCAAAATCTGAAGCATTTCACACAGGGATTTGAAAGCAAAGATGAGCGTATTAGAGCCTGCTGCAAAGCAAGCTGGAACTACTGACAATCTACCCCTTGACTTGGGTGGGCTTGAGCCCAGTCTGCCCACCATTTTCTTAAGATCACGGTTTCAAACCTGGCTCTGTACAATTTTTCATCTTTTCCTTCCCTTACAAACTGATGAATTATTGCATGAGCCTCCTGAAGACTGCACACCAAATTCACCATTATACCTCTCTCTCACTTTTCTTGGCCCACACATCCATGTCAATACCTCTGTCTACAATTTCGTCTTTCCTGTGATAATAATTGAAATTTACTGGGACTAGATGGGATGATTATGAGTTCAAAAGCTTTTAAAAAGAAGCATCCTGCTGTTTGTCTGCCCCATTTAAGGAAGCCCTTGCACATTTGAGTCAGTTTCTCTTGTTTCTCCGAGATAGGTGTCTGGCTGCTGCATGAAATGGGGCATGCAGTAAGATGAGAGGCAATACCAAACCTGAAAGCAGGCTCCCTGTGTATGTGTCTGTTGTCTGAGATGAGAAATGAAAAATAATAACAGTGAACAGTAACTATGCCTCAGACACAAAAGTCATTGCAGTGGAGGCAGCAGAGGATTTTAAACTTTGGCTTCAGATTGAAGGCTGGAGGCTCCTCCTTTGAGCTGTTAAGCCCTTAGCACTATTCCTGATGTGATACAGTAGTCTCCCTCTAACTAGGATCACATAAGACAAATTCTACCAGCTGTAAAAAGCTTCTAAAAGTGCAACTATGAAACCCAAGAATGCAATTTTTTTCCCACCAGAAGTACATCATGAGCCACTCCAAGTGTAGATGTCAACAGCTTCTTTGTTGAATTTCTTCCAGAAGACTCAAAGCTGGGAAATATCGAAGCCACCAGCCTCCTCCTTCTGAAGTTTTGCAAGAGCCTTTGAGGTTTTGCTATTAGCAGCCTCCTTTTGCAAACTGTTTTTTCCAAGGAACATTCATTCCCCACATTAAGGTCAACCAAAGGTTTTGTTAAGGCAGCTGAGCCATCGCCATCTCTGCTGGAAGGGCCCAGAGAGAGATGCAATATTGGGATCACTATTACAGACGTGCTGCAGATGTGGCACAAACCCAAAATCTAACTTAGAATGTTGTAGTGCCAAGGGAACCTCGTGTTTGACTCCAAAGATAAATAAATGCTTTCCGGTCATTTCCAAAGGCATGATAGACATCTCTATGTCCCACTAAGCTCATCAGGGAAATAACTGAATAACTGGTTTATCTGCCAACAGGAAGAAGTTATGTATGTGGTAGTAGGTTACATTCTTAAAGATGAGCTTGAAGGCTTTTTCCTCCGTGCTTTTCACATACTGCTATAGCTGTTTGTGCAGCACAATATGTGACAGCAAAATTTTGCAGGTAGATATTGTGCTTTCCACCACAGCCAGGCTTGAACATGTCCCTGAAAATAGATCTTTTAAACTAAATTAATTGGCTCAGGAATAATAAAAATCCCCAGACCCTTCTTTTTAGTTGCTTCACAAATGAAAACATACAAAGAGATTTCCTTAACTTACTTTCTCTGTGGCTGGGAATTAACTAACACAGAGCTGGAGGTTTCTGCATGAGGAGAATGTATGGATGACCTAGATAATGTTATTATATAGACATGTGATGGTCCTGGAGTGAGTCCAGCATAAGGCTACAAATGATGAGAGGACTTGATCATCTCTCTTATGTGGAAATGCAGAGGGAGCTAGTCCTGTTTAGCCTGGAGAAGAGACAACAGAGAATGGATCTCACCAATGTCTATAAATATCTGAAAGCAGGGTATTGAGAAGATGGCGCCAGGCTCTGCTCAGTGATGCTGAGCAGTAAGATGAGAGGCAATGGGCAGAAACAGGAAGTTCCACCTGAACATGTGGAAGAACTCCTTTCCAGTGTGGGTGACAGTGCACCGGAACAGGTTGCTGAGAGAAGTTGTTGAGTCTCCCTCACTGCAGATACTCAAGTATTATCTGGACACAATCCTGTGCAATTTGCTCTAGTGGAACCTGCTTGAGCAGAGAGGTTGGGCTAGATGACCTCCAGTGTTCCCTTCCATTCTTTTGCATTCTGTGACTCTGTTATCAGAGACAGCCACGTGGAATCAGAAAGGCTTCAACTAGACAGTATGTTGAAAACCAACAATTTTTCCATGGATATCATGCAAAGAAGCTGTCTAACAGCTACCTGTGCATGAAACACATTTAGCTATACATAATGATAACTGCAAAGCCCTTTTTGCCACTCAGTATAAGTCTTAAAAATGACAACAAATGAGGGCAGCTACTGTAAAGATATGGTATTCTTTTCATCTTCTATATCAAGTTTCCTGTGCTGCTTTCGCTTTGCAAATAATTTCCAGCAATCAATCAAAAGACAAGTCTGTGGAACATTATCTTCTGTTTTCCAGATGTTTCCAGTCAAACTAACACTTTAATCTGTCCATCTCCTATTTTCTTGCTAAGTTTTGCTATTTGGGCAAGTCCACCTTATATTGGGTAAAAGCAGTCATGAAGAGGAATCGTGGATCCATAAATCCTTTAACAATCATTTGAACTCCATTTTATACACAATGTACTGATAGCACCCCCACAGCAAAAAAAAACCCAATCCCTTCTTTCCTATTATCTTATAGTTATCATCAAGTATGTTGTCTCTCTTTTCTCTTTTCAATTTGTTACATAGGAAGAAATGTTATCTACTAAAGAGTTTCATTTTTAAAAGTGAAATTTGTCATAAAGTTTTACAAAAATTCATGCAGTAAACACAGGACATTGCCTGGAATCTCAGTTCTCACCTTCCAAAGCAATGATCACTTTAGGACCTATGTGAATGTAAGCACAGGCTGGTATCTGCTTTCTGAAGGACTAGACTGTTGCAGCAATTACTTCTTTCCAGCTGCTTGCAGCTGCTTTCTTCCCAGAAGCTACACCGCTCTGCAGTTTTGTGTCTGCTCTGAGGTGCCTTTTTCTGTGCAAAGTCAGCCACCTTGATTTAAATGGAGGAGATGGGTTTTTCATTCCATTAACTGCAGAGGCTCTAGCAAAACATTGTCCAGAATGTGGCTGTTGTCACCTCCTCAGTGCTGCAGCTGTGTCTGGAGCACCTGACTAGACATCTCTGCTCCTACACACTTTAATTGCATTTGTGTAACATTCTATAAAAGCAGCACATGAGGTATTCCTTGAAATTGCTGAACTTAATCCTATCCTTTGTGGGTCTGCTGGACCTACCACTTGTGCAGCATTTTTCTCCACTTTGGTTCAGCTATAAAGATCTTAACCAGCATTAAATTCTTCTAATTATATTTTTTTTTAAAATTAATTCTTTTACAGTGCAATATGAGCACAGAGTATATTTTCTTCAATCATTAACGAAGCAATATTGGAGTCTCCTTTATAGCACAGGTATGTACCACTCTTCAAGGCATGGCTTTCCAGTGTACAAAAGGAGCTTGCTGTTTCCCTCTCCTCACTGTCCCTTTTGAGTGTTTGCATAGTGTATTCAACCAGCCAATGTGATTAAAAGAAAATAACAGCAGGGCAGCCAACAGGTGCCTGCTCCTGGTGTCTTTCAGAAGCCTTCTGAAACAAGCCGGAGATCATCATCTGACACCAGTCGTGTCAGCAGCCTGAGCAGTACAGGGGCCTGGGGCATACACTGCACAGCTTCTGGCCAGACAAAATGCAGATGAAATCCTCTAAATACTTTTTCATTCATCAATCCCGCAGATACTATAAAATGGCAAGTTTGCTATTTCTTAATGAATACTGCGGACTTCAAATAATTGAGCTTTCCTCTATTAGAATTCCTGTCTGATCCTATTAAAAATTAAGCAAATTTTATCTTTGTTATGATCTGGAATTCATAAAAGGTTGGATTCTCTAGCCTGCCTGCCATGCTTTTTTAGCAACTGCCAGTTCCTGTCTATCAGGAAAGCAAAATTGCATTGGAAAGGACATCTCTGAACCTACAGCGTCACTGGCATATGAAACATTGTTCATTGTGGGGTTTCTATACCATTCTGACCCATCACTGCTCATGGCTGGCTAGAGTCATGAGGAGTGACATCTTCACCAGACCCAATGGCGCTCATTGATCTAGGAGATAGTTCTATGTAGCTACATAGTACTTTGAAGGTCTGTTTTAGAGTCTGTGCCCTCTTTAGGTGATGTCTGCTACAGCAGACCTGCAAAACAAAATGACCTGCGGTTGACATGCAGCCCACAAATTCAATTCTCCGTTCTGTCATATGGTTCTTGCACAGTAGGGAAATAATCTATGTGTCCATTTTAAAAGACGGGCTGACAATGAAGAGCTATCAATGAACACACAGTGTGACTCAAGTAGGGGCCACCGTAGGAATTAAAAATTAACATTTTTATTTTTAAGCTATTCCACAAAGCATGTTTGTGTTTCATATCTAATATTATATTGCCTGCTCAAATATTAATCTGAAACAAAGAAATTATTTTTAATAGTACAATATTTAATCAGATTAAAAAGAACAATGAACTTTCACTTTTTGGATTAAGTGTTTCTTCTTCATTTTTGAAAGGACACTTCAGAGTTTTTGAAAACCTATGGAATGAGAGGAATTCTTCCCCCTTACTATGTCTAGTCACCAGACCACACATTTTAGTTTAAGAATGCACATAAATTGCACAGTCTTTTCCTGCAGCTGCACAAAATAATAAAAGGAGCTGCAAAGAATAATTTATTCACTTTTCCACAGATTCTCAAAAAGCAGGTTTTTTTCCCCAACCAATTAGAAAATTTTGTCTAAGTATTCTTCTTTACAGAAACGTCTCCTTTCCCTGCTTTCTACCAGATCATTTGGCTGTTTGTGCATTGCTAATATTTCCTTATGGTGGCTTCTAAAACCCAATCAGCCAGCTGTGAACGACAGTGAAGTAACTGGTTCAACACAGAAAGAAACAACCCCGAACAGTCAAATTTCCTGAACTGCATGTTGCATCCTTTTATGGCAGGGTTGCCTGCCCTTTGTGATGGTTCTGTAGGCTTTCCAAGACCTGGCACAGATACCTTGGCAAAAATCTTTGGTAATTGCAGAGTGCTATGATGGGGATAACAAAAAACGCTATTATTTTTTAACAGGTGGCTAGAAGAGGTTGCTGATGGCAGGAATCCTCAGCCAAGAGTTGGTTTGCAGTGGTCAACCTCTCACACTTGGCATGAGATTTTTTTACTGAAGGAGCAGCCCACCCTGTCTCTGTACTAGTAGCCAGTCAAAAGAGGTGCTGTTAAAGGATTTTTAGGCTGTCCTTTGAGTATTCTCAGGGTAAGTGGGCAGTCAGTCACCTCAGTGCTGTGTGACAGATAGTACATAAGAATGGTCTAGCTTTTAAGCAACAAGGCTTTACATTCCACACAGAAACTTAAATGCTGGTACCCACCATTTTCAGTAGGAACAGAGCCATGAGATCTTTGTGGGTCTGGATATGAATGCATACATAGAAGGGTGAGTTGGTCTTACTGCCCAGTGGTCATCTAATGTTGTGAAGCTCACCTTCCAACACTGTGTGCCTACCATCTTGGTGTCACTGACCTAGTGCTACCCAGCTCTGGTAGGCAGGGGAACACTCAGGATAGCAATATTTACTTGAGGCGTCAGATAATACCTCCCTAACGCTGCTCTCTTTGACTTGAGTGATACGTTGCCAAGCAAAGGAGTCTTAGCCTCTTCGACCATTGATGCTTCAGGTAAAATTCAGACCTCAGCACTTCTGCAATACCATCTCCCTCCTGTTTATCTTGGATAAATCAAAATATCACAATTTCTGCCTGTCTCTGTGCCCTGTTACTGCTATGCTTGTCAAATCCTGCAGATTGTGGGTGGTACCATACTCTACAGGACAGCTTTGAAACACTGTATGGTTGGAAGTTGTCTCATTCTTTCCATTACACCATTCTGCATTACAGCAATGCTCAGAAGACTCTCAAAACCAGAAAACAGAATTGCCCAGTTACACAAAATTTTTTATAGATAGCATGTTGTACTTGCCTAGAGCCCCCTTAAATGCAATGAAACAAGACTTGCAAGGCCAAAGAGCATTCAGACCAAAATTTGTTCTGGTTTTAGAAAGGAGAGATGTGATTTTTCTGTGAGATGTAAGAAAACAGAATGCATATTCCTACTACCTTGATCTCCCTTCCTGAGTGAGCAGATGTCATGTGGTATTGTCACAGATGCTAACTTGGAAAACCTTCCCTTGCCAGTTATCTCAATATTAAAACCATACTCATGACAGAGGAGCTGAAGTGGCTTCTCATGGGGAGCAATCAGCTCTCTTACACTAGGAAAGAGTAAATTCTCCCTCCACCACATGTGAAAAGTAGTCACCAGTCTGGGTTAGCTCTGCAGATACACAAGGCTTTCTAATTTTTTGTAGGTAGACATTATTTCTCTAGTTCTTCCACATCATTTGTACATACCTGCAGAGCCCTGCAAAGAGTGTCATATGCAACGTGGCATCACAACACTTTCCAAGTCACAGTGCTAGCAAGATCATACTTTGTTATGCTAAACAAATACTTTGAGAGAGGAGAGTGCATTCAGCCTTCTATGAGATGATAAACTGGAGCAGGGAGAAAAGCGCAGATGTATTATCTTAACAGGGCACTGCTAATTTTTAATATCAAACTTATCATCACCATTTAGTTGATGTGCAAGAGAAATTAGTTTTGTATTTTAAATCTTGAAATTTTGAATTACTCGAAAGCAACAGTGAAGCTTATGAGTAATAGGTACTCCCATCTGCACTACTACAGTAATACCAAGAAGACGACAAAACTTCAGATTCATTTATATAAGCTATCAGATTTCCATGTGAAACCACAGCAATCTTTACTCATATGTAACCTCCATCATTGATGCAATTCAATGGTATTTTATCCTGCAAGTGTTATTTTTTAAGGTGTGGTCATTCTGAAAGCAGTCTTTTTCTTAATTAACTGCTTTTGAAAGCAGTTAATTGTGGCTGCAGGCTCTCCATCTTAACTTTGCATCTGCTCTCAGTTTATTTCTGAAAGAGTAAGTTTCTGATACTTAACGAAACTTCTTGTTAAAAGGAGATCACATCCTCTGCAGATCTGCTAGTAAAAATCTTAAATGTCACTGTGGCCTCTGCACAGGAGGAGTAGCAAAGCCATTTTGGCTAGCTCCGTTTTGCCAGTTCTTGTGATTTTGTAATGAGCTCCACAATATTCCCCATTTTTCTTAAAACCTTCGCTGTTGCCTTATATGGCTATATGGGAATCTTAGTTTTCATATTAAAAAAGGAAATTTGGAGTCCTTATGAATGCAGGGAAGAGATGGAAGTACGATCCAACTGAGTAAAAGAACAAAAAAAGTATATCAAATATTGCAGTGAGTTTTTTTATTATCTGTATTTTACAAGCCGAATCTCTACTTCACAATGGAACCAACATATAATCATGTTCTTCCACGCAAACTGGTCAGAATTAACATTCCTCTTTTACTGTACTGTGTCCCTTTTTGTTCCCCCAAGTAGTGGTAATGTTATGACTACGCAGCTCCAGCTGGGCCCTTCAGTGTGCATCACAGTGTCAGAGGCAGATAATTTCTGCGAGATGACACTTTATTTCCTAAATTGGTAATATCTCTGCCATCAGCTTAAGCTGATGTCAGTAACACATTGTCATCAGGAAACAAGAATGAAAAGTTTAAAACAATAGAGTTGTCAAGGAAGTGACTGAATGCAAATTAAATTTTAACTCTTGCACAGATATACATGATTTTCTTTTCCAAATGTCCATAGCAATTTTACAAGTCCTCTGCATCAGTTTACAATCTAAAGGTGGAGAAAACAGTAGCCTCTACTAAGCTCTCCCTCCCCTCTCTTCTTCCACTAACTTTAAGCAATACTTATAATAGTAAACTTGCAGAGAATTTCTCTCTAGAATTATTTCCTCTTAAGTGCGAGATGACAGAGATTTATCTGGTAATTGCTATAGATGGTTCTTGTATCTTGTAGTTTATTCTTCAAAAACAGAGTAGTCTGAAGAGACAATTACAGGAAGAAAAATGTTAAGTGGCAAGTACGTACAAAAAAATTGTGTCTTATTTACCCTATTCCAAAGGAAAACTGAGAGACAGTTTCAAACACGGGTAAGACAAACAAGAAGGTTAAGTTTTAAGTTAAAGAAAAACTTGGGAAAAGATCAGAATTTCAGCCTTGGCATTTGCATTTGCATAGACGGACATCAAAGAGGACATGAAAACGAGATGCTGGGATAGGGTGTAAGGATGGGTACATTCATAACTTTCTTTTCCTTTAGGTTTCTAAAACATTTTCTTATCGTGTGGAAACAGATGGGATCTACCCACCAGGAGAGTATGTAGACATGTTTACTACATTTAGAGATATATTATGAAAATATAACCCATCCCATACAAAAATGTAAGGGACTGGGGTTACAAAAGAGTCTGTATTTTCAAGAGTGCATCTTTAATTGAAACCCTTTTGCTATTATATGCTTGTCCTAGGTCACATGGAAGGTGTAACCAAATGTATATATTCTATTACCATCTCCATAAGCTGTTAAAACAGGTGGGGCAGTGCTCTTTGTGCTCAGCATGACCCAGCCCTGATAACACCATCGGGGGCTATCTCTGCTAATGGGCCATCAAGGGCTCCAGGAGTGACTCATAGGATTACATCAGCCCATTGTGAGATGCCCCGCCCAGAGGGGAGGAACTGAACATTACTACCTGCATATAAGAGAGAGACTCTGGAACACTGGGCTACCTTTTCCACTGAATTCCCAGAGGAGAAGAGCTCAAGAGCCACCGCTGGACCTCCAGAGACTGATGAGATCTTTCTACAGGATCACCACTTCAACCAGACTACATCCATCACCCCAACAGGACTGCAGCCACCATCTTTAACTGGACTGCTAGCACCACCCTAACAGGGTGGCAGGCTGTATTCTAACTTTATCTATCTAAACCATTGTTTCTGTATTATTGCCTTGCTCTAAATAATAGTGTAAAACTGTTACTCCTTCTCCCATACTTTTGTCTAAAAGCCCCCTTAATTCCAAAGTTATAACAATTTGGAGGAGAAGGGGGTCACATTATCCATTCTAAGGGAGGCTCTCACCTTCCTTAGCAAGACACCTGTCTTTCAAACGAAGACAATGCTGAATGCTGGATTCTTCTGCAAATCTGGTCAAGAGTTTTCATTATGCAGAAAATCTTCAAACCAGGTTGATCATGGGGGAATAAAAGAAACATCACAAACAGTAAGAATATTAAAAATGTGCAAGTACACCCATACAGAGTATGAAATAGGAGCTATTCAAGCTCTTCAGTTTTCTTATCAAGGGGAAGGAGAGAACCCTTGAAGAAAGTTCAGTGCTAAACAATGGATTTTTCCATAGCAAGGTATCTTTTAGCCACTGTACATTTCTACTTGATATAGTTTTGTGCTGCATCAAGCTGGGTCCTGACAGCCATATAAATATGACAAGCAACCGTTGACAGGCCCAGAACATCAAGCAGTATTTGCAAAAGATGAATGTACTCGTCTCCACTACAGCCCACTGCCATGCTAGTGCAAACCATGGGACTGCTATAATTCAAAGACAGAACAATGACAGAAGTAAAGAAGAAAAGTAGAAAAAATCTGATGAAGTCAGCCTGATAATGAAACAAACACAAGTTCAGTCACATTTGCAAAGAGTTAAACTCTGGAGCTTGATAATGAAATATCTAGTAGAGGCCAAAGACTAAATCAGTATGGATTCATTGAAAAGGGAGAAGGTTTAGAAATACTTTTCTAAAACTGTTAACAGCATGTCTTGGCCCACATGGAGTGTTCAGTGGGAGTGGCCATAATACTTCTTTCTCCCATTTATAAGAAATTCTCTGTAACAGGAAGCGATACAAAAAAAGAATCTTCTGATGCAACTTTTGCCAAGTCAGTCTGCCATAATGGTCTTTCCTGCAGTCCAGTGCTGAATGATTGGCATTCAGGATATACAGATATATCTGAATATATCTGGTATAGATATATATCAGATACACATACTAATAAAATATGATTCTTTTACCACTGCTTGTCATGAAGGTGCATCTGTGTTGAGCAGCTAGCTGGCTGACAGTCCTAATAACTGCTGGTGCTGGAAAATGCTCTCTTCCTGCCATGAGGATTGCTAGGAAACTAGTACCAACACTTCCACCTTTTTGGTTTTCTTCTCTGAATCTTAACAGCCTTAAAACCCTCAGAATTTCCCACCACCTGTCCAAGATCACAGCTTAAAAGTCAGAGGCAAAAATGATCCATTACACCGCTAAGATTTTTGAAAATGTATGCCACAGTTATGTCGTTTGTAATGACTTGGACAGAACAGTTCTGTACAGCTGAAAATATTTCTGCCTATGCTTCTCCTTCCTAAAGTCATTCTTTACTCACAGCTTTAATAAATTCTTTTTCTAATGGCTATTACTTTCCCAGGGGCAGTACCTTTGAATACATCTGCGAACAAATATGGAAAGGGAGAGAAATCAAGCTATATCCACAGGTGCTCTTGCTGCAGAGCTGGAAATGCAAGTTTCCTAGGTTGTGTTACACTGTGAGGGGATGTTCTTGCTTTGCTTCCCTAGAAATAAAGAGACATGGTATTCAGAGAATCAAAGAACGGGTTGGGTTGGAAGGGATCTTACAGATATCTAGCTCCAACCCCTCTGCCAAGTACAAAGGCACCTTTCACTGCACCCAGTTGCTCAAAGGTCCTCTGCCAAGTGCAAAGGTACCTTTCATTGCACCCAGTTGCTCAAAGCCCCATCCAATCTGACCTTGAACACTTCAGGAACAGCGCATCCAAAGCTTCTCAGGGCAGCCTGCATGAGTGTGTTGCTACCCTCACAGTTAAAAATTTATTCCTTCTATCTAATCAAACCCATCTTCTTTCAGTTTAAAGCTGTACTTCTTGTCCTGTCACTACTAGCCTTGGTAAAAACTCCCTCCCCAGTTCTGTTCCCCCTTTAGGTACTGGGAGGTGCTATAAAGTCTCCCTGGAAGCTTCTCTTCCCCAGGCTGAATGCCCCCAATTCTCTCAACCTGTCCTCATGGGAGGGGCACTCCAGTCTCCCAGTCCTCCTCATAGCCTCCCCTGTACTCAAACCAACAATTTCATGTCTTTCTTATGTTGGGGGCCACAGGGCTGGACACAGCACTCTAGATGGATCTCACCAGAGGGGAGCAGAGGGGCAGAATCCCCTCCCTCCCTTGCTGGCCACTCTGCTTTGGATGCAGCCCAGGACAATTTTGGCTTTCCAGGCTGTGAGTGGACATTGACAGACCATGCCCAGCCTCTGATCCACCAGCACCTCCAAGTCTTTCTTCTAGAGGCTGCTCTCAATCCATTCTCTGCCCAGCTTGCACTTGTGCTTGGGACAGCTCCAACACATGCACAGGTCACGGCGAAAGCTGTAATACACATCCTGTGTGAGGACTTAGCAGCTTCTCAACTCTATCCCTTATTGCAAAAAAAGCCCTGCCCCTATGCCCACCAAACTGGACTGGAAAAGCAATTACAGTGATCACGGACATGAACAAGATGGAGAACAGCCACATCAGCAGGGCTGAATCTAGGTTTCTTCCTGTCACCAGGTGTCTCTCTGTACTGGCATCACCAGGCAGATATTCAATGCAAATTCTGGTCCTCATACACCTCTGAAGGATCTCTGAAAGTGTGTTATTGGTACAGCTGCTTGCATGCACGAAGGCAGTAAGGAAGAAAACTGATGGGTTAATTGATTATACACACTGTAGTCACACAATATACACAACATGCCTGGGGAGCAGCACTGCAGCACATGTAGGAAGATTCAGTCTATTGATGCCAACTAACCAAAATGCTTGAAAGCTCTACAGAAGATGTTCTGCTGAAGGCATGGCTGGCATGGCCTTTGGGCCACTAAAGGATCAGAGCATCCTGCAGAAAAGACAGGTAGGGCAAGACTCCTGTACCCACAAAGGATCTTTCAGCACCCAAAAAAGAAGCAGAGCAGTGGACTGTGTGTTTTAGTGTAGGCTGGGAGCCTTTGACCGCAGCAGTTAACATGGACATGGGCAGTGGGGTTCAGTGTAGAGCCCACCACTAGGTGAGTGAAAAGAGGGTTTGGCTTCCTGAATGTCTCTGATAAACGATTTCACCTTTTCGTGCTCATTTCTCATCTCCCCTGCTCTGTGCTCTGTTGGAGACTGACACTGGGCACACATGCACTGCTTTTCTGGCACAACAGGGTGTAGACTTCAGCTGGCACTGCTCTAATGCCAGTAATGAGCAATAGAGATGCATCTTCTCCATTGGCAAAACTGAAAGAGAAGTACTCTGAAACTATTCAGGAGGTGTTTAATGGGGTTTTCTTTGCCTCCTTTGTAGCATCAATTTTAATCAGCTGCTGCAGATTTAATAAAGCTCTGGGAAGCACTTGGCCTGAAGTTCCATTTTCAAATCACCATTTAGACTTGATGCAGATGGTTTTCACATTGTTTCTGTGCCACAGTACCTATCACAATTCACCTTTTGTAAGGAAGAATGGGGCCACAAGTTCAGGTGGCATCAAAAACCTGTAACTCAGTGGCAAACCAGAACTATTAGACAGGTGGTTTTGGTGGGCTTTTTTTTTGCATGGCCAATGCTGTTGCCTCCAATGGCATGCCTTGTATTCCTTACTACTGAGTAAATTTACTTCCTCTCCTTCCTTTTATCTGTCTTTTAGAAGAGACACTGAAACAAATAAATGCTGATTTAAAAGTATAAAGACCAAGGATACAATCAATGTTTAAAGGGTAAGTACCACCAAGTTTTCCCAATCACAAACTGTCTACTGCTCTTAAAATTGCCACTTGTGAAACTGTCACAGTGATTTGCTTTGGATTTCTAGCAGGTGCAAAAGTCAGATGCACTAAAGTTTCACAATGTCTTTCAGATCACCACAAGAGGTATTCTGGATATATAAAGCATTACACAACAACCTGCCTTCTGAGAAATGCAGGCTTTGAAAAAGTCACAGCCTGAGTGTTAAGAGTTACTGGATACTTTTGACAATTTTGATCTTACTCACATGTCAGAGAAAAACTTGGTATATAGCTAGTCTACATCAAAACAACAGAATATTAAAAAAAAATAAAGTAACAACTCAAGTTTGTGATGGTGGTTGGCTGGAAAAAGATGTCTGAATAAAGACACTAAGGAGAATAATAAACAACTGTATTGCCTCTTTTCTACTTCTCTTTTCTAAAGAAACATTTAAACTTCATGCTGAATTTACTCAGTAAGGCTCTTTGGCATGTATTTTTGAGTCAGATAGGGAGCTAATGCATGCCATAGATCACATTACAGTGCAGAGGCAGCTGCACTCATCCTAACGGCTCTCTGCTTCTCTCAACTGCTGATCTTGGAGCAAGTTAACAGCTTGTTTCTATTACCTTTGATACCTGTTGTACATCTATTCCAATAATCTGATTTGTTACAATGAGGACATGTTTTGTATGCCTAGCAGACCCAAAAGCCAGATGTGCATCTATGTATGGATGTGGGTACTTCGGCATATGACTTAGACATGCTCTAAAGGATCATAATTATTCTTTTAATGTCTTTTAGCCAAGGAAAATATTTCGAACATTTTATAGATGAGATACTCTCAGTTTGGAAAGACAATACAATTTGAAATCCGAATGACTTTTACACAGTGAATTTTTAGAAAGTGATGCTCTTCACAATAAAAAAAAGCTCAACTCTTGGAACAGCCAAAACCACTGTTGATATTTCTCAGATAGCCAAAAGAGTGTTTTGTTTAGTTTGTTTGTTAAAGGGAGAAGAACTGGTCTGACAAGGAGTGAAGTTTTTAAGTCACACAACAATGTGATAATTGTAACACTGTAAAACTCCGGAGGTAATTTCCACTACAACACAGTAAGAGGCTGTCACCAGCTTTGCCACCTTTGCCCTCTTTAAGTACCCAATATCATCAGTTCAGGATTGCACCTGGAAACTTGTAGTGCTTCAGTAATATATCCACAAGCAAACCAATTGCTTATTGTTGATTGTTTAAGCGGGGCTCTATTAAGACAAAAAAATTCTCCTAAAAAAGGACAAACAGCTTGAAAGGGAGTGCAATATTAACAGTGCACCAGCAGTGAAAGCTCTCTCTGATCAGTTTCTTAAATAAGTGAGCAGTCTTAAAGCATAGGAATAGAGAAAGATAAATCTGTAAGGCTGTGTTATAAGATGAGAACCTGTTGCTTTGCCTTGATGCATGTTGAAAGGCTTTCTGCAAACACAGGTCAAGAGGCAGCCACAAAGAAATATGCCTGAAGGTATGTTTTCTAGAGGCCTTTGACAATTTATGTGCCTGACAGATTACACACTATTTGTTTCCCAGCCCCCAAACAGGTCCTAAGGACCTGCTCCAATGTTTCAGTGCAAAGTTTTGCATTGTTTTACAAAGCCAACTCAAAGCCAGTTTGGGTTGGATAAAAACAATGAAATTCAATCACAGTATTGATGCTTTAATTCTGCTTGCACTAACTGAACTGCAAGGTTCTCATCCCCTTTGGCTTTAGACTAGAACCTCAGGGAAATTTCAACCTTTTTTTTTTTTTTTTTATTTACATAAAAAGCTGAACTTTTGATCAGTGAGTTTAGGCACTTTCTAATTTTGCCTCCATCCTGCCAATACGCATATGTGACAAATGGTAAAGCATGCTACTCTCAAGTTTAGACAAATGGTGAATCTCACTTTCCCTGCTCATCCTCATCCTTATACTTGATCCTCGGAAGTCTGATTTACATGTCTGATCTGGCAGAGATCTGGCGTTTTTTTGTGATGATAGAGTCAGAAATGGTGTGAATACCTATGGAGGACAGTATGGGCCTATTCCGGCTCACCACTGAAACTAGCAGCAAAATTCCTATAAACTTGATTGGAAGCAGAATAGGGGCCTGCTATAGAATAGAATAGAAATAGAAATAGAAATAGAAATAGAAATAGAAATAGAAATAGAAATAGAATAGAATAGAATAGAATAGAATAGGTGCTGGTGGTTCTTCTACAGGAAGAAAGGCAATTTTATGTTCTCAAACATGATCAGGTTACCTGACATATCTGAACCCCAGTGCCTGACTACTCACACACCTAGCCCATTCAAAATGCAAAGCAGACCAGCTCAGCCTCATATTTCCACCACTGTAGTTGGGTTAATTGCTCTTGTGGGTCTGCAAGCATCCATACATCAGCTGTCAAATCCCAGGGAAGCACTGTGCTTGGCATTGCAAGGAAACTGATTGGCTGCAAAAGTACCAGGCTGCAGACTAGTGTCTTGGTTTGAAAAGACAGGCGTCTTGCTAAGGAAGGTGAGAGCCTCCCTTAGAATGGATAATGTGGCCCCCTTCCCCTCCAAATTATTATAACTTTGGAAACAAGGGCTTTCAGACAAAAATATGGGAGAAAGAGTAATAGTTTTTACACTAGAATTTAGAGCAAGGCGATAATACAGAAACAGCAGTTCAGATAAATAAAGTTAGAATATAACCTGTCACCCTGTTAGGGTGGTGCTGGCAGTCTAGTTAAAGATGGTGGCTGCAGTCCTGTTGGAGTGATGGACGTAGTCTTGTTAAAGTGGTGATCCTGTAGAAAAATCTCACCGATCTCTGGAGGTCCAGCGGTGGCTCTTGAGCTCTTCCTCTCTGGGAATCCAGTGGAAAAAGGTAGCCCAATGTGCCAGAGTCTCTCTCTTATATGCAGGTGGGAATGCTCAGTTCCTCCCCTTTGGGCGGGACATCTCACAATGGGTTGATGAGTCATTCCTGGAGACCTTGATGGCCCATTAGCAGAGGTAGCCCTGATGGTGTTATCAGGGCTGGATCACTTCCACAGACCTTGATGGCGCATTAGCAGAGATAGCCCCCCCTATGGTGTTATCAGGGCTGGGTCATGCTGAACACAAAGAGCACTGCCCCACCTGTTTTAACAACTTATGGAGATGGTAATAGAATACATACTTTTGGTTACACCTTCCATGTAACCTAGGACATTATCCACCCCTTATTCCATACCGTCTTCGTAACGCGCGGGTCAAGACTCTCACTGCACACAGCTCTCACTAAAAAATTAGGTCCCCTTGTGGTATACAATGAGTTTCTCCGTTGTCCTGCATTACCCACCAAGTGTATCCAGGTCCTTGTGCAGCAACAATCCCATGCATGGGTTTGCCTTTGCCTGAGGTGGGATTAATCCAAACAGTCTTTCCTAAAATACCTCTCATGTGCACCACAGGGACTTTGTCTCCATCTACTGTGTGCAGAAGTTCAGAGTGGGCAGGACCAGCTCAATTGATGGAGCCTCGGGTATTTACCATCCAGGTGGCTTTTGCTAGATGTCGTTCCCAATTTTTGAAAGTTCCTCCGCCTAGAGCCTTCAAGGTGGTTTTTAGCAGACCGTTGCATCGCTCCACTTTGCCAGCAGCCAGGTGCATGATAAGGAATGTCGTACACCCATTCAATGCCGTGTTCTTTAGCCCAGGTGTTTATGAGGCTATTTCTGAAATGAGTTCCGTTGTCTGACTCAATTCTCTCAGGGGTACCATGCCTCCAGAGGACTTGCCTTTCAAGGCCCATGATGGTGTTACAGGCAGTGGCATGAGACACTGGGTAGGTCTCCAACCATCCTGTGGTGGCTTCTACCATGGTGAGCTCATAGCACTTACCTTAGCGAGTTTGAGGCAGTGTGATGTAGTAGATCTGCCAGGCCTCACCATACTTATATTTGGTCCACCTTCCCCCATACCACAGGGGTTTCACCCGCTTGGCTTGCTTGATGGCAGCGCACGTCTCACAGTTATGGATCACCTGGGAAATACAGTCCATGGTTAGATCCACCCCTCGGTCTCATGCCCACTTATAGGTGGCATCTCTGCCCTGATGGCCTGAGGCATCATGGGCCCATCGGGCTAGGAACAGCTCTCCCTTGTGCTGCCAATCTAAATCTACCTGTGATACCTCTATTTTCACTGCCTGATCCACCTGTTTGCTGTTTCGGTGCTCCTCGTTAGCTCGACTCTCAGGAAGATGGGCGTCCACATGACAGACTTTCACAGG
>VZRL01003370.1:6737-19837 GCA_013397895.1 Origma solitaria
CCACCCTTCACCCGCCCCACCCTGCCCCCGAAATTTTCTGGGAATTTTTTTGGGATTTTTCTGCCCGCGGGTTGGGGTTCACCGGTACCCCTGGTAGCCGTAGTAGTTCCTGTAGTACCGGTCTCTGTCCTGGTAGTAGTTCTGCCACTGGGGAGGGGTTAAACTGGTTAAACTGGGAGCCACTGGGTGCCTGAAACCCCATTAAAAACCCCCCAGAATTTCCCTGATTTTACCCCAAAATTCCCATTTATTCCCTCATTTTACAACCGTTACTGGGAGGGTTTTACTGGTTAAACTGGGAGCCACTGGGTGCCTGAAACCCCATTAAAAACCCCCCAGAATTTCCCTGATTTTACCCCAAAATTCCCATTTATTCCCTCATTTTACAACCGTTACTGGGAGGGTTTTACTGGTTAAACTGGGAGCCACTGGGAACGTGAATTTCCATTAAAACCCCCCCAAAATTTCCTTGTTCTGTTTCCCCAAAATTCCTAATTTTACCCCAAAAATCCTTCATTTTCAGCCCAAAATCCCCATTAAAATCGGTCATTTTAAATCCCAGTTTAACCCCAGTATGAATCCCAGTTTAACCCCGGTGTAACTCCCAGTTTAACCCCGATAAAATTCCCAGTTTATCCCAGTTCATCCAGTACCTCGCGGTTGTACTGCCGGTAGTAGTCGCGGTATCTGTTGTAATCGTAGTCGCGCCCATAGAATCGATCGTCATAGCCTCGGTAGCGCTCGTAGAAGTTCCGGTAGCCCTGGGGGGCAGCGACACCACTTTGGACCAGTTCAGACCAGTTCTAACCAGTTTAAACCGATTAAAACCACTCCAGCCCAGTTAAAAGCAACGAAAACCAGTTTAAACCAGAAAAAACTGGTGACAACAAGTTCAAACCAGTTCAGTCAGTCGTGGTTCCCAGAACTCCCTGTGTTTTCTCCATGTGTTTTCCCTGTGTTTTCCTGTTTTTCCCATGTTCTTCCCTAGGTTTCCCCCCATGCTCTTCCCCGTGTTTTCCTGTGTTTTCCCATGTTTTTCCCTATGTTTTCCCCATGTTTTCCATTTTCCCCCATGTTTCCCTGTGTTTTTTCCTCGTTTTTCCCCCTTGTTTTTTTCCCTGTGTTTTTCCCCCGCGTTTTCCTCATGTTTCCTGTGTTTTTCCCATGTTTCTCCCATGTTTTCCCTGTGTGTTCCCCACGTTTTCCCCTCTTTTCCCCTCATTTTCCCCACATTTTCCCTCTGTTTTCCCCCAGATTTCCCGGGTGTTTCCCCCAAGAGTTTTCCCCACATTTTCTCGGTGTTTTTCCCCCATGTTTTCCCCATGTACTTCCCATGTTTTTTCCACGTTTTTCATGTTTTCCCTGTGTTTTCTTTGTGTTTTCCCCCGTATTTTCCCCATTTTTCCACGGTGTTTTCCCCGTGTTTTCTCGGCATTTTCCGGTGTCTCACTCACCCCACGGTTCCCGGGCTGGCCCCAGTACTGCGGCTGCTGCTGTCCCCCATAGACTCGGCTGTCGTAGCCCCGGCGCTGTCCCCCCACTGCGGAGAGACGGAAAATCCGCAGGGATTCCCAAAAAATTCAGGGAATAACAGCGGGATCAGGGTAGGAATTCCCACCAAATCTATCCCAAATCACTCCAACATACCAACAAATCCAGCCCAAATCGCCCCTTTATCCCATCCCAAACCCCATCTCCCCCATCTTTCCCTGTTTTCCCATTTCATATTTTATCCCATTTTTTCCCCATTTATGCCACTTTCCCCCCGTTTTTTCTCATTTTTCCTAATTTCTCAGTATTTTTCCCTTTTTTCCCATACCCCTGGCCACGGCTGCAGTTCCCTTTATTCCCATTTTCCCGATTTAATCCCATTTTTTCCCCATTTATCCCATTTCCACCCCATTTTTAAAATTTTTCCCATTTTCACCACATTTTTTTCCCGTTTTTCCCCATTTTCCGGTATTTTCCCGTTTTTACCATATCCCTGTCCGCAGTGTTGGTTCTGGCGGCTCCGTTCGTTCCCTTTTTTCCCAATGTTACATTATTTAATCCCCTTTTTCCCTGTTTTCTCCCTATTTTAACCCTGTTTTTGCCCATTTTTCTGAATTTTTCCCAATTCCTCGCTGTTTTTCCCCGTTTTTACCGTATCCCTGGCCGCGGTTGCGGTTCTGGCGGTTCCGCTTGTTGCGGTTGTTGCGGCGGTTGCCGCGTTTCTCCGAGGGCGGCAGAAGCTTCCGCGCCTCCTCGCGGTAGCGCAGCACCAGCGGCTGCGCCTCCTCCCGGCCCAGCTCCCCGAACAAAACCTCCTCCAGGTACTCGTTCTTCTCGGGGATGGAGTGGTTGGCTGGAAATGGGGAGAAAAACAGGAAAATTGGGAAAAAGAGGGAAAAATCGGTGGTGTTAGTCCTGAGATACGGGGAAACAAACACAAAAAAATGGGGAGAAAAATCCCCCAAAAAATGAGATAAAAATCCTCAAAATTGGGAAAAAAAGTCCCCAAAAAATCCTCAAAAAATTAGAAAAAAAATCCTAAAAAAACCCAGGAAAAAATCCCCAAAAAAAGAGAAAAAACCCTCAAAAAACAACAACAACAAAAAAATCCCCCCAAAAAAGGAAAAAAAACCCCAAAAATGAAAAAGAAAACCTCAAAAAGTGAAAAAAAATCCCTAAAAAATAAAAGAAAAATGAGAAAAAAATCCCCAAAAAAATCCCCCCAAAATCCCCAAAACCCAGGAAAATTCTGGGATTTTTTCTCTCAATTCCCGTGCGATTTCTCCCAGGTTTTTCTCCCATTTTTTCCCATTTTCCTCACCTTTCATCTCGAGCATGACGGAGTCGGGCACATCGTCGCCCTCGGCTGCCCGGCGCAGCTCCAGGCGCCGCTGCCACTCTTCCTCGGGGGGAACGATCACCACAACCTTCCGAGAGAAACCCTTGAAGGCCGAGAGCTTCCGGCGCTGCCCCGAGTTGTACACGTTGCACTGCGGAGAAAAATAATGGCATGATATGGGGAAAAATTGAAAAATTAGGGTTAGGGTTTGGGTTAGTGGATTTTTTGGGGGATTTTCCCAGGATTTGGGGTACCATGGTCGAGGATGAAGTTGCGGCGGGCGTGGGGGGCTTATCCCAGGATCTTTCTGGGGATTTTCTTGGGGATGTTTTTGGGATTTTTCCCAGAATTTTTTTTTTTTATTTTTCCCGGGATTTTTTGGGGGTTTTCCCAGGATTTTGGGGTATCTGTTCGAGGATGAAGTTGCGGTGGGCGTGGGGGACTTATCCCAGGATCTTTTTGGGAATTTTCTCGGGGATGTTTTTGGGATTTTTCCTGGAATTTTTTCGGGGATTTTTCCCGGGATTTTTTGGGGCTTTTCACAGGATTTTGAGGTACCTGGTCGAGGATGAAGTTGCGGCGGGCGCGGGGGGCGATCTGCACAAGCTTGCTAAGGCACTGCGCCGCCTGCTGAGTCAGCAGATCTCGGCTCTTGGCGTCCATCTCCTCCTCCGGCTCCGGGCCCCGCGTCTGCCAGGGGATTGGGAATTCGGGAATTAGGGATTCAGGAATTTGGGGGTTCAGGGATTCGGGAAAGGATTCGGGGATTCAGGAATTTGGGAACGGATTCAGACATTCGGGAAGGGATTTGGGAATTCGGGAAGGGATTCAGGAATTTGGGAAAGGATTTGGGAATTCGGGAAGGGATTCAGAAATTCAGGAAGGGAAAGAGGGAATTTGGGAAGGGAAAGAGGGAGTTTGGGAAAGGATTCAGGAATTCGGGAAAGGATTCGGGAATTTGGGAAAGGATTTGGGAATTCAGGAAGGGAATTCAGGAATTAGGGCTGATCCCAGCTCTGTCTGGGCTGCACACCCCATCCATCCCATAAAAATCCCAGAAATCCCATAAAAATCCCCGATACCCCATCAATCCCGCAGATCCCAGCCCAGAAATCCCATGGATGCCACAGATCCCCTTATCCCACCCCAAACTCCATCCCATCAATCCCATCATTCCCCCCCGATCCCGTTCTCCTGCCATTCCCATTATCCCATGGATCCCATCTATCCCATATAGGATCCCACAAATGCTCCCGTACCCGCAGCTGGTGCAGGACCCGCTCTGTCCCTGTTATCCCATAAATTATCCCATCAATCCCATAAACTATCCCATAAATAATCCCACAAATCCCAATAATTAATCCCATAAATNCTCCTCCAGGTACTCGTTCTTCTCGGGGAGGGAGTAGTTGGCTGGAGACGGGGAGAAAAATAAGAAAGTTGGGAAAAAAAAAAGAGAAAGATCGGCAAAGCGAGCGCTGAGAAATGTGGAAATAATTCCCAAAAAATGAGGAAAAAACCGGAGCCTCATCCTGGCCCAGCTCCCCGAACAAAACCTCCTCCAGGTACTCGTTCTTCTCGGGGATGGAGTGGTTGGCTGGAAATGGGGAGAAAAACAGGAAAATTGGGAAAAAGAGGGAAAAATCGGTGGTGTTAGTCCTGAGATACGGGGAAACAAACACAAAAAAATGGGGAGAAAAATCCCCCAAAAAATGAGATAAAAATCCTCAAAATTGGGAAAAAAAGTCCCCAAAAAATCCTCAAAAAATTAGAAAAAAAATCCTAAAAAAACCCAGGAAAAAATCCCCAAAAAAAGAGAAAAAACCCTCAAAAAACAACAACAACAAAAAAATCCCCCCAAAAAAGGAAAAAAAACCCCAAAAATGAAAAAGAAAACCTCAAAAAGTGAAAAAAAATCCCTAAAAAATAAAAGAAAAATGAGAAAAAAATCCCCAAAAAAATCCCCCCAAAATCCCCAAAACCCAGGAAAATTCTGGGATTTTTTCTCTCAATTCCCGTGCGATTTCTCCCAGGTTTTTCTCCCATTTTTTCCCATTTTCCTCACCTTTCATCTCGAGCATGACGGAGTCGGGCACATCGTCGCCCTCGGCTGCCCGGCGCAGCTCCAGGCGCCGCTGCCACTCTTCCTCGGGGGGAACGATCACCACAACCTTCCGAGAGAAACCCTTGAAGGCCGAGAGCTTCCGGCGCTGCCCCGAGTTGTACACGTTGCACTGCGGAGAAAAATAATGGCATGATATGGGGAAAAATTGAAAAATTAGGGTTAGGGTTTGGGTTAGTGGATTTTTTGGGGGATTTTCCCAGGATTTGGGGTACCATGGTCGAGGATGAAGTTGCGGCGGGCGTGGGGGGCTTATCCCAGGATCTTTCTGGGGATTTTCTTGGGGATGTTTTTGGGATTTTTCCCAGAATTTTTTTTTTTTATTTTTCCCGGGATTTTTTGGGGGTTTTCCCAGGATTTTGGGGTATCTGTTCGAGGATGAAGTTGCGGTGGGCGTGGGGGACTTATCCCAGGATCTTTTTGGGAATTTTCTCGGGGATGTTTTTGGGATTTTTCCTGGAATTTTTTCGGGGATTTTTCCCGGGATTTTTTGGGGCTTTTCACAGGATTTTGAGGTACCTGGTCGAGGATGAAGTTGCGGCGGGCGCGGGGGGCGATCTGCACAAGCTTGCTAAGGCACTGCGCCGCCTGCTGAGTCAGCAGATCTCGGCTCTTGGCGTCCATCTCCTCCTCCGGCTCCGGGCCCCGCGTCTGCCAGGGGATTGGGAATTCGGGAATTAGGGATTCAGGAATTTGGGGGTTCAGGGATTCGGGAAAGGATTCGGGGATTCAGGAATTTGGGAACGGATTCAGACATTCGGGAAGGGATTTGGGAATTCGGGAAGGGATTCAGAAATTCAGGAAGGGAAAGAGGGAATTTGGGAAGGGAAAGAGGGAGTTTGGGAAAGGATTCAGGAATTCGGGAAAGGATTCGGGAATTTGGGAAAGGATTTGGGAATTCAGGAAGGGAATTCAGGAATTAGGGCTGATCCCAGCTCTGTCTGGGCTGCACACCCCATCCATCCCATAAAAATCCCAGAAATCCCATAAAAATCCCCGATACCCCATCAATCCCGCAGATCCCAGCCCAGAAATCCCATGGATGCCACAGATCCCCTTATCCCACCCCAAACTCCATCCCATCAATCCCATCATTCCCCCCCGATCCCGTTCTCCTGCCATTCCCATTATCCCATGGATCCCATCTATCCCATATAGGATCCCACAAATGCTCCCGTACCCGCAGCTGGTGCAGGACCCGCTCTGTCCCTGTTATCCCATAAATTATCCCATCAATCCCATAAACTATCCCATAAATAATCCCACAAATCCCAATAATTAATCCCATAAATGCCGTACCCGCAGCTGGTGCAGCACGTGCTCCGTCCCCATTATCCCGTAAATGATCCCATGAATCCCATAAATAATCCCACAATTAATCCCATACCCGCAGCTAGTGCAGGACCCGCTCAGTCCCTGTTATCCCATCAATAATCCCACAAATCCCATAGTTACACCCATAAACGATCCCATAAATGCCGTACCCACAGCTGGTGCAGCACGCGCTTGGTCCCCATCAATCCCATAATTAATCCCATAATTAACCCCGTATCCACAGCTGGCACAGCATGCGCTCGGTGCCCATCAATCCCATTAACCCATAAATCCCACAATCCTATAAATAATCCCATAAATCCCATCAATAATCCCATAATTAACCCTGTAAGTCCCATACCCGCAGCTGGTGCAGGACCCGCTCGGTCCCCATTATCCCATCAATCCCATAAACAATCCCATAAACAACCCCACAAACAATCCCAAAGTTAACCCCGTAATTAACACCGTAATTAAGCCGTACCCGCAGCTGGTGCAGCACGCGCTCGGTCCCCAGGATGTTGTAGCGTTTCTCGCGGTTCTCCTGCGAATGTTTCTGCGCCCATTGGGTTTTGCCCGAGCCGGGGAGGCCCACCATGAGCAGCACCTGCAGGGGAGCGCAGCGGAGTTGGGAGCGGGAATTCCAAAGGAGCCACCGGAAAAGATCGATCCTGGGATTCCCAACGGATCAATGCTGGGATTCCCAAAGGATCAATGCTGGGATTCCCAACGGATCAATGCTGGGATTCCCGGTGGATCAGAACTCGGAATCGTTTAAATTCCCCCCTTTCCCTGCATTCCCCCACATTTCTCGGGTGTTTCTCCCATCCCCTCTGACTTTCACAGCTTTCCCTCATTCCCGACAGGACATACACAAAGGTTTTCTCTCGGGATGCTTTCCCAGATTTTTCCCAGGCTTTCTCCTGATTTTTCTGCATTCCCCCCACAGGTATTTCCACATCTCCGTCTTATTTTACTTAATTACATGTATATCTACAGAAATACACACATACATACAAAAATACACATACATGTGTGTAGGCCTGTATGCATATGTATATATACATATAAATACATATGCAGGAGTATAACATATATGTATACGCATGTACGTGCATGCATACATGCGTGTCTGTGTCTCCGCACGTGTATGCCTATATGCACATATATGTGCTTCCATATATGTGGACGTGTATATATATGCGTATGTACATGCATGCGCGTATATGCATGTGCATATGAGTCCATACATATATATGTATAGACGTGTCTACGTATACATATGCATATGCATACGCCTGTATCTAAGTGGATACATATGTATATACACACACACATATACGCGCATGTACACGTGTATATAGATGCGTATATGTGTATACATGCGTCTACATGTGTACACATATATACGTATGTATGCGTGTACACGTGTTATGTGTCTGCACGTGTACGTGCATATATGTACGTATATATATACACGTATGTATACGTGTACAAGTATATGTGTATATGAACGCATACGCATATGTATGTCTGTACACACATGTGTATGTATATCAGTATACATGTATGTGCGCATGCATACGCATATACACGCGTATACATGTGTATGCGTGTCTATTCATACAAATATATACGTGCATACAAACCCGTGTATATACGTATACACGTAAATATCTACGTAAGCGCATACATTTGTGTGTACATATGTACGTGTATATATATACACGTGCGCATACGTGCGTGTGTATGTATACGCATGTATACACGTGTGCATACGTCCACATACGCTTACAAACACACATACAGAAATTTTTAAATGCCGTGATGTTTTTCCGGATTTCCCTTATTTTTCCAGACTATCTCCCTGATTTCCCCGGATTTTTCTCTACTTTTCCCATATTTTTCCGCACCTTTTTCTGTATTTTTTCCCCTGATTTTTCCTGCATTTCCCCCCCGATTTTTCTGCATTATTCCACATTTCCCCCCCAATTTTTCTGCATTTTTTCCCACATTTCCCCCCGATTTTTCTGCATTTATTCCCCACTTTCCCCACAATTTTCCCGCATCTTTTTCCACATTTCCCCCTGATTTTTCCACATTTTTCCCTGCATTTTTCCCAAGTTTTCCCCCGATTTTTCGGCATTTTCCCCCATCTCCCCTGTACCTCGCACTCCTGGGTGCTGGGTGGCCCCGGTGGCGTGCGCACCCTGTCCGGGGCGGGCACGGCGTGGATGAACACGAAGCCTTCCGGAACGTTCTGCAGGGGCTCGGGCCGCTGCCCGAAGTTGAGCTCCACAGCGCAGCCCTTGCAGAGCACGTGCGGCAGCAGCGCTCGGTCCCCGAGCGACTCCTTGGGGACGAGGAACGCCGTCCCCAGTGCCACTCCGTTCTTGGAGAAGGACAGCGCCACTGCCTCCGCGCCCTCGAAGTCCTGTGGGGACACAGTGGGGGACGGGCTCAGGCACACGGGAATGCCCAGCGGGGGCTTTCCTACTTGTCCCTGGCTTTTCCCAATTTATTCCAGTTTTTCCCAGTTTATTCCCACTTTTTCCCTATTTTTTTCAAGTTTTTTCCTGATTTTTCCCCCAGTGTTTCCCAATTTCCCCAGATTTTTTTCCCAGTTTTTCTTGATTTTTCCCCAATTTATTCCCACTTTCACCCCAATTTATTCCCACTTTCACCCCAATTTATTCCCGCTTTTTCCTGGCTTTTCCCAATTTATTCCTACTTTTTCCCAGTTTATTGCCATTTTTCCCCAATGTATTCCCACTATTTATTTTTTCAAGTTTTCTGATGTATTTTCCAGGTTTTCCCCAATTTTCCATGATTTTTCCCCATTTTCCCCAAATTCTCACCGCGAAGCAGCCGATGACATCGTTTTCTCCAAAACTTTCCCCGAATTCCTCAAATTTCCCATTTTCCACTTTCAGCCCTCGGCCATCGAAGCCATAGGAGAACTCATCCTCACCTGGAAGGGCAAAAAGCTCCGAATTCAGGAATTTTTGGGGAAATTTGGGAATTTTCAGGGAATTTTCGGGGAATTTTCGGAGCATTTTCGGGGAACTTTTGCGGCATTTTCGGGGAACTTTTTGGGAATTTGCAAGGGGTTTGGGATGGGCAGGGAGGATTTGGGGATCCCAAAGGGAATTTTGGGACAGAAAGGAGAAATTTTGGGGATTTTTGCGATCCCAAAGGGATTTTAGGACAGATTAGGGCATTTTTTGGGGATGGATTTGAGGCTGGATTTTGAACAGCCTAAACAGATTTTTGGGCTGGATCTGGGGATGGATTTTGGGATTTTTGGGATAGATTTGGGCTATATTTTGGGCTTAATTTGGGGGTTTTTGGGCTGGATTTTAGGATGTATTTTGGGCTGAATTTTGGGATATTTTGGGCTGGATTTAGGGCAGAATTTGGGGGTTTTCGGGCTGGATTTTGGACTGGATTATTGACTATATTTTGGGCTATATTTCAAATTATATTTGGGGCAGAGTTTGGGGGTTTTGTGGCTATATTTTGGGATTTTTTGGGCTGGACTTTGGTCTGATTTTTGGGTTTTCCGGGCTGGATTTTGGGACAGACTTTAGGACATGTTCTGGGCAGATGTCGGGATTTTTTGGGCTGAATTTTGGGCAGAATTCGGGGATTTTCAGGGCCTTACCCAGCTGGGAGTGGGAGAAGTCCACGGACCATCCGACGCGGAGCAGAGGGAGCTCAGCACTGCCCTCCTTCCCCGGCAGGTTCTGTGTCACCTGAACGGAAAATTCGGGAATTTGGGATGGAAAATTCCGAAACGGGACACGGACAGGGACTGGAAACCCCAAACCGTCCCGAAAAATCCCCAAAATACCTTTTGTTCCTCCAAAATTCCCTTTGTTCCACATAAATTCCCTTTTTTTCCCCCCCAAGCCCCCTAAATTCCTGGTTTTTTCCAAAATTCTCATTTTTCTCCAAAAATTCACTTTTCTTTCCTGAATTGGCTTTTTTCCCCCAAAATATTCCCTTTTTTTTCTACAAAACTCTCATTTTTCCCCTCTAAACCTTCCTGAAATACCCATTTTCCTCCCAAAATTCCCATTCTTTTCCCTAAATTCCCAATTTTTTCCCATTTCTCAGCCAAAATCCCATTTTTTCCCCAATATCTCGTATTTTCCCCCCAAAAATTCCCATTACTTCCCCAAAATCTTTCTTCCTCCCCCAAAACTCCCATTTTTTTGCCCTAAACCCTCCAAAATTCCTGGGTTTTTTGACCAATTTTTTTTTCCCCCCAAAATTCCACCTTGGCCTTGAAGCAGACCCTGCCCTTGGTGACCCTGTGGGTGCTCCCAGTGCTGGCCCACAGCCCTGGGAACCCCAAAACCACCCCAAAACCTCCCAAAATTCCCGTTTCTTTCCCCCAATTCCTTTTTTCCCAAATTCCTTTTTCTAAAATTCCTGTGTCTTTTCCCCAAATTCCCACTTCTTTCCCCAAATGCTTCTATCCCCCAAAATATTTTTCTCCCCCCAAAACTCCCAATTTTCCCCACCAAAACCTTCCCAAAATTCCCTTTTTTCCCCCAAAACTCCCATTTTTTTCCCCCTAAACCTTGTAAAATACCCATTTTTTCCCCAAAATTCCCATTTTTCTCCAAAGTTCCCATTTTTTTTCCAAAATTCCCATTCCAATTCTCCTGAAACCCTCCAAAATTCCCATTTCCCCCCCTCAAATTTCCATTTTTTTCCCCCCAAAATCCTGGGTTTTTTTCCAAAATTCCCGGGGTTCTACACCCAAATCCCGTTTTTCCCATTTCTTCCCGTTTTTCCTCACCTTGGCCTCAAAGCAGACCCTGCCCTTGGTGACGCCGTGGGTGCTCCTGGCGCCGGCCCAGAGCCCCGGGAAGCGCTCAGAGAACAAAGGCTGTCCCCCGTAGCGATCGCGGCTCGCGCGGAACTGCAGGTCCGACGTGTCTGGGGGAGATTCCGGAAAACTCAGCGGGGATCGGGAAAAATCCCAGAATTCCTCGGAAATTGGCCCAAAAATCCATCGGGAATTGGGAAAAAACCACAAAATTTCATCGGGAATTGGGAAAAATTCCATCGGGAATTGGAAAAACCCCAAATTTCATCAGGGATTAGGAAAAATTTCAAAATTTCATTGGGAATTGGCCAAAAATCTATAAAACTTCATTGGGAATTGACCTAAAATCCCGAAATGTCATTGGGAATTGATCCAAAATCCACAAAATTTCATCAGGAATTGACCCAAAATTTCATTGGGAATTGATTCAAAATCCACAAAATTTCATCAGGAATTGACCCAAAATTTCATTGGGAATTGATTCAAAATCCACAAAATTTCATCAGGAATTGACCCAAAATTTCATTGGGAATTGATTCAAAATCCACAAAATTTCATCAGGAATTGGCCAAAATTTACAAACCCCTCCCAAAAATCCACCTGGGAACAAGGCGGAGACAGATTGGATTGGAAATCCCAAAAATGACTCAAACAATCCCAAAAATCCAACTTGGATTGAGGAAAAAACACTTTAAATCATCCCAAAAATTCCCTAAATTCATCCCTAACGCCTGGAATTATCCCAAAATGATTCAGAGTATTCCAAAATCTGTGAAATTCCTGGAAATATCTGGCTGTGAACGAGGCGGAGTGGAATTGAATCGGAAATCCCAAAAAATGCCTCAAATCCTCCCAAAAATTCCCATATCAGCCCAAAAAAATTCCCAAATTCCACAAAAATTTCCCAAACCCCACAAAAAAATCCATTTGGCCTCAAAACCGCACCCCAAATCCCACAGAATCCACTCCAAAATGGCCCCAAATTCATTAAATCCTCCAAAAATGCCCCAAATCCCCAAAGAAATTTCTCCGCCTGCCCCAAGAAATTGCAAAAAATTTTAAAAATCCCAAATTTTCCCTACAGGTGTCGAGGATCACGAGGGTCTCGTCCTCTTCGCCCTCCCGAGGTTCCTCCTCCGGCGGCGGCGGCGATTTGGATCTGGGGTGGGGGAAAAAGTCACAAATTTCAGGAAAAATACCAAATTCTGGGAGGGGAATCCCAAATTCCGGAGGGAGAATCTCCGAAGTTTGCATGGCAAATGCCAAATTTTCAGAGGACATCCCAATTTTTGGGGGGGAAATCCCAAACTCTGGGGAAAAAATCCCAAATTCTGTGAAGGAAGTGCCAAAAATCTGAGGGAAATACCCCAAATTTTAAGGGGAAATCTCAAATTTTGGGGGGGGACATCCCAATTTTGGGGGGGAAATCCACAATTCTGGGGGGAAAATTCCAAATTTGGGGGGAAAATTCCCAAATTTTGGGGGCAAACCTCGAAATCTGTGGGAATTCCATTTTATTGGCACCGTGGGATTCCAGGCTCTCCAATCCTTTGGGATCCCAATTGTTTTGGGACTCCAGCCCCCCCAAAATGCCCTGAAATTCCTATTTTTTGGGGGACCTTTTGGGGATCCCGGGTTTTCAGGTATCCCAAAGCCTCCGAAATTCCCAAGAATTCCCAAAAATTACCAAATTTCTCACCGGCTGTTGTAGGCCTCCTCATGGAACTCATGCAAAGCTCTGCCGTAAGGGCCCCAGAGCCCCAAAATCCCCAAAAATTCCCATTCTTCTTGGGTTTTTTGGGGCTCCCAGGTTTTCAGGGCCCCCAAAATTCCACATAATTGTTAAAAATTCTCAAATTCCTCACTGGTTGTGATAGGCCTCACCACGGAACTCGTGGAGAGCTCTGCCGTGAGGGCCCCAGATCCCCAAAATCCAAAAAAATCCCCAGAAATTCCCTTTCGGGGGGGGGGGGGGGGGGGGGTTTTTGGTCCAC
>VZRL01003372.1:800-89632 GCA_013397895.1 Origma solitaria
AAAAGAAAAGAAAATAAAAGAAAAGAAAAGAAAAGAAAAGAAAAGAAAAGAATAGAATGGGGGAAAAGAGTACTTGTGTTGCTGTCACCTTGGAGAGATCTTTTCTGTCCTATGTATGAATTCTCCAGCAAAGAGACAGATGCTGAATTCATGTTACATCGTTGAGGCCCTGTGTTCCAAGAGAAGTGGAGCATTATTGTCTTGTTTTCATTTATTTTGCCACGCTAGTTCAAAATTGAGCTCATAGGAACATACTTCATGGGGCAGGCAGAATCCAACACAGGGAGCCAGATTTATTACCTGGCTTGGCCATCCCAGCTCACTTCTGCAGTACCTAGGGATGCTCTCGAGGAGGGCAAGGTTCTAGTTAAGTTGTGGGAAAGTTCACAGGGACCAAACATGCCCACTTGAAAGCAATGCCACACAAGGATAGGCAGTGGGCATGGTTGCCTCCTGGCTGGCCTGGATCACATAGAAAAGCAGGACAACCAGTTTCTGTTCTCAGTCACAGTCTGGCCCTCAGAAGAGAAGATAAAGAGAGCATTTGTTCTCACTAAGAAGAAAGATCTGAACCCTTTCAGGCAGGAGCCAGCCAGTCCAGACTCCTCTGTGGGTGGGAGAAGGGTAGAATTGACTATCACTTCCCCAGGCAGTGGGCAGAGGGGATTATGGAGCAGAGGAATCACTGTAACTCATCCCCACTTGGATTTGGAGCCATGGTTGTACTTGCACGCAAAAACAAACACATTGCTGAAAATGGAAGTAATTGTCCAGAAGAAAGACTGGGGTGAAAAGCAAAGATTTCTTAGCATTAGGCTTGATATTTCCCATTGTTTTTCAGGATGGACACAGCTCTCAGTTGCAGCCAGTGGAAAGCTGCTATCTTGGGAGGAGGTATAATGCCTCCTTGTCTTCATGTCCATGTGTCATTAAATGAAGGTGATAAAAGTTAGGCAATGCTACACTGGGACAAAGTTCACATCTTACAAAAAGCAGGTACAAAGAGCAAGAGGCTGGACTGCTGTCATAGCTCAACCACCAAGTGAAGCAGGGATAGTTATCTTCTGTGTCCAGACCTCATACTTATGCTATGGAGGCGTAAGACATAAAATTGTTTCCTTTCCTGTAAAATCACTTCCTAAAAATAGGATATGCACTGCCAAAACCTTATGTGAATGAAGGGCATCATAGCTCATTAGAGGTGCAGAAGGGATCCAGGGAGTAAGGATGATCTGTGGGATAAGTAGTTTTAAAGCAAAAAAAAATCAAAATTCTCTCCTGTGTGATGGCTCAATACCAATGTGAATAATCTCTCAGGATTTCAGTGGGGTGATATGGAAGAGATGGCTGAAGAGAGGGTCTCCAAAGGACTGCTCATCTTGGTGAATTTCAGGTGTCAGTTTAAACTTCAGCATCAGAGCTAACCAGTGACAAACTAGATACTCCAAAATATATTCTAGCCGCAAGCTACCAGATATTTTTCTGAGAGTTACAGATGGATACTTGGGAGCCACAACACACGCTTTAAAAAAATGGAAAGCAAATATTCTGCTAACCACAAGTTGGCAGAAAGAACTGTTAAAAATCCTGTCCCTGAAGAGCTCATGAATAAAGGAAAGAAGCTCTTTGAAAAGAGAGACAGAGCATGTGAAAGTCGAGGTGAACCATGTCTTTATTTGTTATCACCAGCCTGAAGAGCTAAACGCCCTTTTATTTTGTTACAAACACTTACATGTAGAAAAAAGGAAACTACTCCTCTGTGAAGAGTTTGTTTTATTTTATTAAAGACAAATTCCATTTCAAGTTACCATTTGCTGGTGTTAGCTTTATTTCTCAAACAGAAGCAGGGAAGCCCTGTGGTACTGAAACTCAGCTGATACTGGGTACTTTTAGCAGCAACATGTAGATGGTATTTTATTCAATTTACAAAATCAGGTGCTTCAGGCTTTGCAAATGCAGATCTGCAGCCTTAATGCATCCCCTTGTGCCAACAGGCTGGAATCAGCCTTTATACATGCATAGTTTACAGGAAGAGGCAGAAGGAATAGATGGGGCATATTAATTAAAAATGAAAAAGTGAATTCATTAATTATACCTCATTATACATAAAAAGGAAGGTAAGACCAGATGTATCAAGCCAAGTCAAAGATCAAAATTTGTGTAGTCACAGATAGGTGAACACACAGGTGAACACACAGGTTGTCCGGACATTTTCAGCCACGTCTCTTACCAAGAGTAATTCTCATGGAAGCAGGACACAATCCTCTGTTAGAGGAATTCCTGCCAGGAAGGGTGGGAGGATGAAAGAAGTTGTGATGATAGGAGGCGCTCTTTATGCAGAACAGCAGGTGTGAGAGGGTAGGTCAGAGCATACAGGGCTGGGAAAGCAAGACACAGGAACATCATCAAATATGGGAGTCATTCTCAATGACAGGGACAGCAGGCACTGAAGGTGGAAGATTTGGAATGACAAGACATGGTTAGCAGGTCTCATAAACATCCCATGTGGAAGAAGAGTGATTAAATGGATCACATTCCCCCTGCACCTAGAGCCCTCTCATGCCCTGCCAGTGGAAATAGCCAGCATTGCTCCTGCCACTTCTAAAAATGTCTCTGGGTTGGACATTGCTCAGTGCAAAAGAGAACTGGTCTCTTACAACCTGTTTAATGTTTCTCATGGGTTCTGGGCCTATGCTCCCCCACTTTCTCCTGGATAGCTCTCCACCTCAGCAGTTAAAAACATGATAATGCTGTCACCTTAAACAGGCAGACTACAGAACACCACAAATAGCAGAGCACCATCAATTCGGTCACTAAGAGACATGAGATACTAAGAGTGATGAATCTTTCCTACATGGACAAGAAATGATTGATTTGAATAATTGCCCAAGAATATTTACATGACACGCAAACACAGTCGCTGTCATGATTACCAATGTCTCTCTTCCTCACAGCAAGTCTATAATTGGCAGGAGTGTCTTAGATAATTTATACAGCAACAAGATTTTCACACTTTTCCAGTTTTGGATAGTTGCTAATATTTCATGAGACAGTCACTTCGTCATACAAGGGAGCTTTTGGCACATCTGTTGATGTCAACTGTCGTTGGATTTCTCCATTTTCCTGTATTTTTTATTCATTGTCACTAGTACCCACCTATTCCTTTTTTGTATTGTGGAGATTTATGTTTAGTCACAGTATTAGATCAGTGCAAGTCTTTTTGTGTATTTAACAGGAACATCTACTTGAAGTCCATATACGAATAGATTTCCTTTTACAAGGAAAAATTCCTTATTTCTTAATAGTTTGCCTGTGCCATGTTATTAAATGAGTGAATGGCAAAATAAACCAGGTGTTTGCTTATCTAACTGTCCTGCATTCCAAACTAGGCAGGCCACACCAAAAACCAAGCAGAAGCTGTCACTACTCCACAAGGAGCTAGGAAAGAGCTACTCTCAATGTTGCTTTGCTGTCATCCTAGTGCATATTGCCACATGCTGCTCACTTCTGTGCTCAGTGGGATCTGATTGCTAGCAGCAGAAGCAGGGGTCAGCACCCTGCGTGTGGGACTGGAAGGTCTTTTTGCACTCTTAGTATCACCATGAAACTAGTGGATACCTTTAACTGCCATCCTTAGAAGATTTTTTTCTCTCTTTGTATAGAATTTTTTATCTCTCTTTGCATAGAATTTTTGTGTTTGCTTACCTGTTTAAAAGCACATGTACTCATTTCACCTCATTTTACTTGCAACAAGATAAACAAAGCTTTAACCTTCTTTGGCAACATCAGCAATTACCCAGCCCTTGGGCTCAAGGAGTGAAACACTGGGATCAGAGCTGTGCCTTCAGAACAGCCAGTGTCCTCACGTCCTCACAGGCACAAGTCATTTCAGTGGCAGCATTGCTCAGCAGCAGATTTATTTCTTTTTTCACTCCTGCATGTGCTCAACATCAGCGTGTGAAAAATTGCTACTAGAGGGCAGGTACTGATCATGATACAGCTATTACTGGCTGCCAGGTACTGCAGAGATTGGGGTCACTGCTTGCTTTTTCCAAAAGAGAGACAGTTTAATGAAATCTTGCTCTTTGGAGGCACAAAAGCATTTATCCCCTCCAAACAAATTCATAATCCTGAGGTAGAATGACATGAATATGTATAATTTCTTTAGTGAATTACATGAATTCGTAAGAGAGGTTTGAAGCATATAGCAGTTTTAAAGTCCCTCATTCAGCTCTCTCTGCTGCCCGCATTTAGCATATGCCAAGCGGATGTGCAGAGAGTTCCACAGTGCCTTCAGTCCCAAATGGCTTCACTGATGTTTTTGGCTGAAATGGTTTTCCTTGGCAGGATAATTAGGCAACAGCACACTCCACGAATGTTTCTTATTACCTCTTACAAGACTGGTGCTCATCCAGTTTTATATACTGGCTGGTTGGCCCGCAAGCTCTGCTGAGCTGTGATTATACCACAGGCAGACTGCCACATCCCTGGGGCTTGTGTGTCCCACTACCCCCACCAACTGCATTTTACAAAGCTGGCATTGAAAATAATCTGAGTGGCTAAATCCCAGCAAGATCCTACCAACAACTCATGTAGATCCTCCTGTCTGTCCTGCTGTGGAAAGGTTGAGAGCACAAGTGCCCACAATTTGTGCAGCACACAGAGGTAGTGAAAACCAAGGGAGAGCAGAGGCATTTGGTAAATGGCCAAAAAAACTGAGGCAGCATCACACAGAGACATACAACAAGAAGCTGGTGAATCTAGCTGATTTCAGCTGAGCAAGGCTTGGTGTGCTGCAGTCCAGTGTGTTGATGTTCATGAGAAGGCACATCAGTGACTCTGCTGGGTGGAGTCAGCTTCCAGGACCCAGCCCTCAGAAATCTTCTCATTCAAAGAGGCTGCATATACAGAGAGAGCTCTAGCCCAAGTGTAGAAGGTGATGTGAGGAGAGGATGTATGCGTTGGAAACATTCCAGTGTTTGCTTCAGGTTGGAGATACAGCTCTGTCTATTAAGCTGTAAAGGGTGGCTCAACTGGTCTAGCTCCCAATTGTGGGCCCAACCTCTGTCAGTGTCTGTAAAAGCTGATTTATTCCCTGAATGATCACATCAAAAGTGATTTGGGCAATATAACTGTTTGATGCTATGTTGAAGCTCAAGTTCAGGCCAGGCAGTGTCTTTTAGGTCCCATGTTGTATCTACCAGCCTTGCGTAGATGTCTTGGGCAACATAACTGTCCAAAATTGCACTAGGCACCTATACCTAGGCACCTGAAGGGACTGTCTCTGCCATTAGCATGTTCACACTGCTTCCAGTAGGTATGCCCTGAAAAAGGGGGATAAAAAATACCACGCATTAAGGAAAGCACATCCCTACCCCTTATAGACAATGCACTCAAACAGACGTGGGTCTACAAACTTCTTACTCAAGGAATAATGAATGAACTGTTTTGCATGAAAAGTTTATCAGATTATGCTCTTTTTCCCATTGCAGGTTATTCGGAAGCAGACATGACAATAAATCACCACAATCCTATGAATATTTCATAGAAACACATTTCAGCTTATGGGTGTTCTTTTTTTCTGGAGCGATTATGTCTGTGTCTTTGGCCATTCATTGTCTGTGATACGTGACTGGCCACTTAATTCAAATTACTGTAGAGTCTGGCTTTTGACTTGTTCATTAAATATTTCATAACAAGGAGGAAAAGTAGCACTGTGGATGACATTTATGTGAATATGCAAGCAGGCATTTGTGAAATCTTAGTCAGGATTTCTACTCACAAATGCTTTAGGAAGATTAATAGATATCTCTAAATTGTTGAAATTCCAGTGAAAATTCCAATGAAATAATGAAAATTATCATGATAATTATTATTTGGCACTGTTGTTATAGTTAAAGGGATGTGGGTCCAGCATTCTGAAGTCTCTCCGAGACTGGACTATAACTCACAAACCTAACAAGAAACAGAGGAGATGGGATCTCTTGCAATGGATTTCATTAGTGTAATAGTTCTTGAACAAACTGGAAAACAAATCTCAGAAATTTGACATTTACCTTGTCAGTCCATGGGAGCTCAACACTAGAATTCATAGGGACTGTAACAAAATTAAATTTTAAGCAGCAAAAAGCATTTCCAAAAACCCTCAATTACTATGCGTATCTCTTGCAACACAAGACAATTCTTCAGATCATTAGTTACAAAAACTGTAAGGCAGAAAAAAGAGGCTGGTGGAAGGAGTATTAAGCTTATAAATTTGATTTCCTCCAAATGACTACCATCTTTTCAGGAGCAAACTTTTCAATGGTTAAGCTCTTGTATTAAATTCCTGCATACATGTTTAGCAATCCTGTCACTCCGGGAGCATTTAGCTATGCATACAAACACCAGCTAATGTGAAAGATGCTACCAAACCACTACCTGTCCTTCCCATTGAGTGAGAACTCTGCACGAGCGTGGGAGTGGGAAGCTCCCAATGGGAAACAAAATCCTCAGCGAAGTGAATGACAAAAGCCCCATTGACTTTTGGGAGAGGCTGAGAGCAGAGGTGCTCTTACACATGTGTGTCCACCTGCTCAGGTGATTCAACCTCCCATTGCAGGCTCTGCATGCTGTCGGTGGTTCACTCAAGCTGTAATGGTCTCTGGGTTGCTCTGGTGAGGCAAGCACCTGAAAGAAGGCTGCAGTGCGGTGCGGGAGTCAGTCTCTTCTGCCATGCCTGGAGCGAAAGGACCAGATTCAGATTAGGTATTAGAAACAGATTTTTCACTGCTAGGGTGGTCAAGCATTGGAATAGGTTGTCCGGGGGCGTGGTGAACTCACCATCCCTGGAGGTGTTGAAGAGACGCTTGGAGCCGGTGCTGGGCGAAGCGGTTTAGGGGTGACAGTGGTAGTTCTGGGTGGACAGCTGGACTGGATGATCTTAAAGGTCTCTCCCAGCCCTGATAATTCGATAATTCTACGATTCTGTGCAGGCTGGAGGAGATTTGGGAGAAACGCGAGGAGCTGCAGACGGCTGGGAAAAGCAGAGGGCTCCAGCACACCGATCAGCAGAGGAGGCAAGGGCTGGGCAGCCCGGGAAGAGCCGTGAGGGGAACCCGCCGGGCTGCGGTGGGAGCAGGGCCGGGAGCTGGGACCGGGGCAGGGTGTACGCTGAACACCCCCGGGCAGGACAGGGTGTACGGTGTGCGCTGGATGTGGCGGCAGGGGCGGGACACGGTGTGCGCTGGATGTGGGGGCAGGAGTGGGACACGGTGTGCGCTGAGCGCAGGGCAGGAACAGAACACGGCGCACGCTGAGCCCAGAGCAGGACAACCGCCCTGAAGGGCCCGCGAACTGCAGCCTCCACAATGCCCTTCGCCCGCACCGGGCATGCGCAGCCGCCGCCTGCGAGGGCCGCCCACCCTGTCCCCTCCCGGCGGCGGGCGGGGACACNGGCGGGGGCCGGCCCGGGAACCCGCAGGGGGCGGTTCGTGGGGGCTGGCGGCGGCTGTCGCCTCCCTCCCGAAGGGAGAGCGGGTGATGGGGAAGCGGGGGGAGCGGGGTCATGTCCCTCGTGGTCGGCGGCGACCCCATGGCGGGGAGGCGGACAAGCCGGGGAGCCCCCCGGAGCGGAGCTGGCGCCGCGGCCGTGGGCACCTCAGCCCAGCCGGGCAGCGAGAGCGCTGCGGTCCGGGCCGGCAGCCCGCCGTGAGGGCGAGCGGTGCCTGCTCTTGCAGGCAGCTGTTCAATTACAACTCTAATAACCTCCCCAGAGGTCAAAGGCGCTGCAGGTTTAAAGCCTACTGGCGCAGGTAAAGATGTAATTATGTTCTCCTGACAGTTTTCCTTGATGGCTGAGTGCCTTGGGACACCCTCCCCGACACCTGTCTTCAGCTTTGAAAGCTTAGCACTGAATTTATGAATTTGGCCCCAGTGGATACGGATGCTGCGTTTATCGCATCCTGCACCTTTTAAATTATTTTGATTAGTGCTGACTAAGCATGGTGGAAAAGTTTCTCTTGCCTGTGTCAGCTCGGGGTGCATTGCACATTCATGTTCTGAGGTTGGGCTCACCGGTGTCTGCTGGGTCCCCTTGCTTCCTTCCAGCCCCTCTCAATTAACCCAGTGTTTAAATGGGCTATGTAGATAATGGCTGCATGTTTGGAAAAATAAATAAATTGGAGAGGCACACTCTCCTCTGGTGATGAGAATGAGGACTGTATCTGAACAGCTGCTCAAGCCAAGGGAACATATCAGTGTTTTCACACCAGTGCCATAGTTGGGTAACTATTGACAAATGCTGACTTTTAAACTGTGACTGCTGACTTTGGTAATAAAATAGAAATGGCTCCTTTTAAGAGCGATCTCAAAACACTTGAACTGATTGATTGGCTTGTTAGCTCAAGCCTTGACTTAGCTGGGAACCAGAAGAGCTCTTCTTGTCTGCAAGGACATTCTGCCTGAAACAAATCTGACTTATGCTAAACACATCAGACAGGGTGTTTATTTTGCAATGTCATTTTCAAAACCGTGGTAGATACCAAATGCATGAACTAGATACAGGAAAGCTGCCTTGCAGTCTGCTTTTCTGCCAGAGTGCATTTTGAACGGTTTATGATTGCAAGGTGGCAGTTTTACTTGGAGTCTCACTTTTGTGTTTTAATTAGCTGTCATCAAAGCTGGAGTTCAGTTTCCAACACTTGTGAAGTGTGCCATGAACATGCACTCTAGGTGCCTGGGTAATGTTTTGGGACTAATTACTTAGAGCCCATTCTCTATTAAGCAATGTGCAAAAAGGATTGACTATATGGAAATCTCTTTCCGGTTAAATTTCCAATCTCCTGAGTTGTATCTCACTGTGAACTTACTGAGATTTGCTTCTATCATCTGGAAATTGAATATTCTCATTCCCTTTATTCTCACCCCCTTTCTCCTAAAAATTGTTGCTTGAAAGTGTTCCATAAGTGCTGTGGGTTTAAATGATTCCCTATGACAGCAGCCCACATTCAGTTACTGCTCTCCAGAGTTTTTAATGTATCTGGCCTGTGCTCTAGCATAGGAAGGTCTTCAGGAGGTGTTTTAAAACACAGAGGCTTAGAGGTCTTCCACGAGTAAATCTATCAAATGATCAGAGCCATAGATGACTTTACTCAGCAGAAGAAGCTGCTTTCTATTTAAAATGGCTTTTCCAGTCGGGTAGTATCTAGGCTATGAAGGAGTGGATTTTTCTAGGAGGTAGTGGGAGGCAGGAAGAATAATGAAAAAGAAGGTGGCGCAAGGGAGAGCATTAAACTGCAGAGCTAGAACCAGACCAGAGGTCCTCAGCTATGAAGATAAAATTTCTTCAAGAAGACAAAGAGTCTTCTCGCACTCTGGGATGGTATTTTCTTTGGCTGTGTTCCAAGATGGTTTCAGAATTCAGCTTTGTGGTTCACATCAAGAGGTAGAATGTGTCTGTGGGTCCACAAAGCTCAGGGAAGAGTGGCTAGGAAGGGTCAGTGGAGTTTGGGAAAAACTGCTGCTGCTTCCCCTGTTTTGCTGGCTACCTTCCTGGGAAAGCCAGTGGCTGTCGCTAAGGAACTTTGCACAGTCGGCACAGAGCACTGACTGAGGGTTAGCATTTGTTGGTGGTTCTGCTGTGCTGGAAGAAGGCATGACATGGGACCCTCTTCCTTCTCCTTTTAGGTCTCCCCCCCTTTCCTTCACCTTCTGTGGTAGGACGTGTTCCCTTCTCCATCAGCACACCACCTGCTCTGACACCACTCTGCCACCTTTCCTACACAACTGTCCCCCTGTCCTGGAAGCCAAGTGGTAGGTGTGAGGTTCTGGAAGAAAGTAGGTTTCTTTCTTTGCCTTCCAAGTAGACAGGTTGGGCCTGAAGGCATGGGCAGGGGAGAGAGAGATGGCTGCTCACACTGGATTGTGCCAGACAGTGCCTGGCTCTGCCTGTGTTTGGCTCAAGCTGTGAGCAGGGCATTGAGCTCAGTGTGGGGGAATCTCATCTGCGAGTGTTCAAAGCCAATTACTGGATGCATTCTGTGTATGACAAGCTTCAGTTTCATTAGCTGCCTCCCAGGAGTATTGAGCTGTGCAGCTCACCTTTGCAGAGATCAGAGTCTCCTCTGTGATGTTATTAGGTGTTTTTAAAAATAGCTTCATCAATCCACTTTAAAAGAGCTGGTCTGCTCTGATAACAGTGCCTGCTGGTGCTTTTCCAGATAAGGAACTTGTCACTTTTCCTGCTGTCATACATGCAGCTTCTGCCCTATTTAGAATACAGTGTAAAAAAAGACTACAAAATAACCACCAGTCTTGAGTAAAGATTTATGCATTTAGTTTAGGAACAACTGAACACTCCTTATTTAACTGTTTTAGACAGTATTGGTTTATGAAGAAGTTAGGATCAAGCTAATTGCAGAGTTGAAGATAATTTCACATACCACTGTTTTGAGGAAATCTTCATGATAATGTCTCTTATATAACAAAATGACAACAGGCTAAAGAGACCTTTTTTTTTTTACTGCCCCAATTAGAAATTCAGTGGCTTTAAAAAGAGTCTGAAATACTACATTATGCATGTATGTGTATCTATACAATGAATAAAAAGCAACCAGATGAAATAGTGTAAAACCGATTTCAGTCTCTTTTGGGGGTCTGAAAAGTAGTTCCCAGCAGTATCATGAGGAAACTGCAATTGCAGGACATACCTAGTAATTCATTCTATAATGGTGTAGGCAGGAGCAGTGTTCTAATTTACACATTTCTTTGATGTTTTGTAAGCAGATGGCATTTTTAAAAAGGTCTGTTAATTCTGGGGGAATTTGGTAATGGCTAATTGCTGGGGGATCAGAAGACAGTAGTAGTCAAAGTGAGGCTCCCGACTTCTTTGCTCTCAAAAGAGAGACAGCCCTCTGCAGCCTCATTTTTAAACTACTATCCTTTCAGAAATCCTTGTGTAAGAATATTCACCAGTGCCCTCAGCATAAATTTGGAACCTGTTGATTGGTCTTCATTAATTTGAGTGTTCTCCAGGAACCGGTCACTTGTTATTACAGGTAAAAAGTATTGGGGAGATCATGGCTTATTATGGGACACAGTGCACTGTGAATTTTCATAGGAAAGCTCTACTCTTTCCCTCTTTCCCTTTTTTCTCACTTGTTTCATGGTTCCTTTCCTTTCATTTTTCCTTTCTCTGGTTCTGTCTCTTTCATCACACCTTTGACTTGTTCACATACTACAGGCATCTGCCTAAAGTGTTTGCAACACAGGACCTAAGTACTTATTTGCAATGTGACATCAAAGGATCACATTTTGAAATACAACTTTTCCTTTGAACAAGAAGAAAAAAAGGTTCCTGGTTGCTATGGTGATGAGTGCTATATAAATGCCTATAAATAAGTAAAGTAAACAGCTGATTCATGGACTTTGATTTGCACTATTTTTTGCTTTTCCAATGATATATAATTAAATATCAGAATGGGAGGAGGTGACATTCTATCAATTTTATTAAATGTGTTTTATTCTTATGCCTTCTCTTTTTATGGTATTTAGACTGAGAACAATTAAATAGTAAGAAGTGTATTTTTCTCTCTGTAGGAAGTTGATGGTTTGGAAAATCATAGCCTAGTATTTATGGAAAAACTTTTAGATGCCAAAAGGCACTCCAGTAAAAAGGTGGTGTCCATTTTCAGTTTAATCAGAACATACATTTTGAGCTAAATGCCTATTTTTCTTATGTCTAAGAGACTATTATTGCTATCGCAACATTTAAGTTCCAGTCAAAAGTGTCTGTAAATGTAATTAAGTTCTTCTGCAGTATTTGAAACCCCACTGGTACACAACAACAAAACTTGAAAATGTCACTGACTTTTTCTTTTATGTTAAAATGACAAAGGCAGAGTGAAAAATCATATATTCCTTGTTGAAGTTCAAGGAGGAAGGGAGAACTGGATTTTTCATAAGCCTTTTGTTCTCAGGTCCGTGATGTAAAAGTAGCTTTCTCGCTGTGCTAAAGGTGCTAATTGTAAAATGGATTAGATGGAGACAACAAACTGCTTCTTCAGAAGTCAGGGAGTAGGCATCAGCTAAAAAGGTCCTTTTCATTATTAACCTCTGGCGCCAGTCCCCTCACCTGCAGTTTCTGGAGCAGGACTGCAGCCCACTTCCCCAGCAGTGCACTGGAGTAATCCCCCACACGGGTGTTTCCCACGCAGGAAAGGGGTGCACTTTGATTAACTGCAAAAGGGAGTCTATAATGGAAGGAGCTGTCTTCAGGGGAAGGAAAAATGTATGTATACAGAACTATTCCCTGGTTAAAGGATCAGTCTAGTTTCTTGGTAGAAACTGATTTTGCCACAGTGGCCTGAAGAGAGATTTCCTCAGCCATAAGCTGTGGAGTGCAGCTTGTGCACTGACGGAGTAGATCTGCTTTCTACCGCAGTCACAGCTTTGTATTCAAAGCAACTGTCAGATTTCCAAAGAAATTTGGAGCAGTATCTTGTCCTATTAAACGATGATAAAGTAAGACCATGTCTTTCACTGTCTTCCTTCCCTTCGTGCATTTAGATTCATGTCTATTTGCTTTTACCAATTAAAAATATATTTGACTAAATGCATTTTATTTCTAAGGGTGGGTCATTGGGAGGATAAGGATACATGGTAGCTGCAGTTACACACAACTACTTCTCACAGAGCCAAACATGTATCTGCACACAGCTGTTGAAGGCAGGGGCACAACAGGGGCAAAGAATGGTGTGCCTGAGGGTCTCACTTGAGCAGTGACAGCCTGCTCCAGTTTGATTTATGTTTCATAGGCCTGTCACTCTTGTCGCAGCTGAGCTGCTACTGTGGCCAGGCTGGTGGTGCTCACCTGAAGAACAGTGACAGCTTCAGTGAAATAACCATAGAGCTGCTTCTGAACCTGGTGTTTTTTGCCATGGGACTGTGCTGATCTCTCAGAGGGTGGCAGTGTCCTGACCCTGACTCTGTGCCTGCCACAGCACTGTTTCATGCGGGCCTGAGGCCAGAGCAGGTTGTGCCTGCTGGAATGTGGTTTGTGCTTCACATGTATCAAAGGCAGTTTTACCTGGATTGAGGGTAGGTCTGGTCAGTCAGTGTTTGACCTGCAGGTCTCAGCTACCTTCATGGGGTTACACGATTGACAGTGGATGAGGCAATCCAAGGCTCTCCTAATAGGGTCACTGCACAGGCTGATGCAGTTTGTAGGCAGCCTGAACCCAAACAGAATCTGCTGCCTGCAGGAGCAACAGGGAGATGGGAAGGGTGGCAAATAGGGTGTCTTGAATGTGTTTCAAGTTTGCAGCTACTCCCAGGACTAACCACATAGTTTTGGTGTTCCATGTTGGTGCTGGAGCAGGACCAGGCTCCAGAGTCATTGACAGAATTTTCTGAATTGAAAAGCAGCATTATCGGTAGCACATACTGCCTTTAATGGAGAGGCATCTTAATTTAGAAGTCTTTTTTTGGGGGGAGGAGGATGAAATATACATATAGATATTAATGACAGGACAAACTGTTGAGGACAAGCTGGAGCTGTTGTGTATTTCCTTTTCTGGCATGGTTAGGACAAAGGGTGAAACAGTGCATATACCAGAATTTTTTTCTTCCTCTTCAGAAGCTCTGCTTTTCTGTGGTTAGGATTTTTTTTTTCTGTAAGAATTTTTTTTAATGGATAGATATGATCCAGGACCATCTGGTGGAATTTGCTGTTGTCACATCTAGGTTTTCTGATGTATTGCCTGTCAAGTTATGTTCTATGTTCAGATGAATTTCTCATATGATCTGCTGACAGCTACTGACAGCCCTGAGATGGGAAGTTGGAAGCCTGGGGGGAAGAACAGAGGGGCAGTGCTAGCTTTAAAAATGTAACTTTGATTGCTTTTGATTGGTGGGCTTTTATTTCTGGTATTTATGAGTGACTTTTTTAGTGAAGAAAGGTGAATGAGTTAATTTTAAACCAAATGCATCTAAGTGCACCTAAAGTACTGTAATTTTACTTGGAAGGTCTTGGAAGTCTTCCTGTACTTTAGTTGCTGAGTTTTTTTCTTTGACATCAGGCTCCTCAGTCTTTCTCTATCCTTAACTCTCCATCTGTAGACAATCTCACACCTCCTTAAACTGCAGCCTTTTCTTCCTCCTCTACTCCTCAATCCTGATCCAGTCCCTCTTTAGAAAGATCTCAAAACATTTTTGTATTTATTAGGATACCATTAAGTATCGTAATAATCATAGTATCTCAGTATGCTAATCCTAAATCCTAATACCATAATAATTCTGTAGTAAAATAAACTTACATTTCTGACAAATTAGTATTAACCTTTGCAGACAGATGACATGTATAAAAGCAGTAAGTAACTCTGAAATAACTACAGTAATTCTTTTCTTGCTGGTGTAATACTCAAATAATTAATTAAAGTAGATGATTTTTGATGTAGAGGTCCACAGTGCAATTGCATTTCCTCACACACTGACTAAGATAATGCTGTACTTTGTAAGTTAGAATCCAAACAAGCCATAAGCACTTCAGTTTTGTTCTTCATTTTCTTCTGCCATAATTTGAAGCTCCAAGTACCAATTACAGGCTGGTGACAAGATAAATTTCACAACTTGTTGTCATTCGACATTTTTTAATTGGCCAGATCAGAAAAGAAGTGATTTGTGTTTGAACTTAAAAGGTTTTTTGTTTATATAGTACTGGGAGAAAGATAGTACACACATTTCTGAATGTCTTGGGAGGAAGCCCGTTCATAGACAGAGGTGGGGTTGCACTGCAAAGGTCTGTCCAGGTGTGGCTCTAAACAAAGACCTCCCCTCCTCTCTGAAAGCTGTGCTGGTTATACTGGGCCTCATGCTCATTACATCCTGCCTAAGTGTCGGTGAAGTTGGAAGTCACCCTTGGAAAGGAAAAATCTTCTGTGGGAATTTGGATCTTAAGATGACAGTCCCCGAGCTCAGGGGACTCTTGCTGAGGAAGAAGCTGGAAAGCATTTACTTGCCTCTAGTTACTCCTGTGACTCCATGAGGCTACTCCCTGGTCTGGGGACTGCAAGTGCCCTTCTGTAGCAGTAGAGAGAGACATCATATTAAGCTGACCAGGCCAGTAGAACCTAAATATAGGGACCATGGTTGTATACTGCACTCTTCTTCCATACTTCTAGAGTATCAGATACGGAGACTTGGAAGTGATCCCACTCCTGTGCTGTTGTAGGGGAGGGATTGGATATGCAAGGGTCAGTGTAAAGATGCAGCAGCTCTACATGGGGGTGGTGGTCTGTGTTGGAGGGATTGCTGTTCTCATGCTGCTCAAGCATCAGCTCAGCTATTTTCAGAAGTTTTTTTGAAGGAAACCCTGTAGATGGAATATGGCCAAATCCTCGGCCTGTAACATGCTTGATAGCACTGCAGGGTGGCAAAGCTGGTCTTCAGTCCTTAAACGCATTAAATTAACTCTGGGCGAGCTTGCTGAGAAAAGGGTAATGAAGCGGGTCCAAAATGGGGTGTGTGCGCTCAAGCGCATGCAGTGGGCTTAATGCTCCAGGCAGCATTCCCGCAGGCACGTGGCTAGGAGCAGGCGTGTCATGGAGCACACTGTGCTGTTTGTTAAATGTATCGCAGACCACAGGTGCAGCCAAAGTCACTCAGCCAGGCATAACAGAGAAAGTCGGTAAGGAGGGAGAACAATCCCATCAGGAGAAACTTGTGAGAGGAGCTGGATGCAGGCTGGCAGAATGCTGGCTGTGGAGGATGTGTTCTAGTCAGCCTCTCAGGACCTGCTTGAGCCCATTGTAGCAAAAATTTCAGCTTCTGGTAATGGAGACTGATGAGGATCTCAACACATGGATTGTGTTGTTTCAGGTCGAGGCGGTGTCCGAATAGATCTCCAGCATGACTGACATTGTACAGTCTTCATCTTTACTTCATGCAAAAACATAATTTGTCAGAGTTCATTTGTATGGAGGAGTACACAGCCTATATATAATTTAGAAACATGTTAAAAAAATAGGGAGCTGTTGTCTTTTAAAATCAGTGAGCACTAAAGTCTGTTGGTTTAAAATCTTGCATTATGTCTGAAAGGTACCAAGAAAGTGTGTATAAGTAGTACTGATAAAACTAAGCCCTTCATAAACTCAGAATAATGTGTATTTTCCATGAAAATATTTCAGTTTAGGCTGAAATACCTGGAGCTGCCCATGGATTTATCCTTGACAGTTCTTCTGAAATCACATTTAATAGACATGTTCTTTTCAGATGTGATCTGTAAACAGATTTTTTTGTTTGTTTATTTTGCAGTAAAAGTTGCTTCCCCCACATTTTTTTCCTTGTTCAAGTCTTTTCTCCCATCTTCTGATTTAAACCTGATGATGTTATGCTATAGTTAAATTATCAGAGAGGGAGAGTGATATCTATGTCCTCCACCTTGTTGTAAAAAAAAAAAAAATCTATATTTTTGTTTTCTGCAGTGTATTGAGAGCAAGATAAACGAGCAGGGTGTTGCCATCCTTTATCATAGTCAGGATGATAAATGACATGTCCTGGAAAGTTTAAAGATGTGTAAGAATGCAAATCCTTGGCCCACAAGGATGTGTGGTTGAAAGTGCTGATTCAGCCAGGAGTTAGGCACATCCTTAAATCTAAGCAGAAGCAGTGCTTCCATTGGTTGTATATACCTGGCACCTTGCTGTGTGGGGTAAGCAAAGCTCATTCTGTGAAAGGGGGTTTGACTTGTTTTAGTGGCTTGAAGTGGGATAAGAAAATGAGCCTTCTCCCATCCTCTGGAAAAGCAGAGGGTCATGCAGATGTTGCTGTTCTGTGTTACTGTCCTCAACTCAACAGTGTGAACTGATGTAGATGGAAACCCTGATGGGTTGGCATTTGCTACCTTACAGTGCATCCCTCCTCACTTTTCACCCTCTGCCCATGTCTGCTAACCATGAGTAGAATGCCTTGTTTGTAGCAGGTGATACAGCACTGCAGCACCTCGGCCTAGCGGAGTGGAAGCACTAGAAGAGATGGAGGATGTTACACGGGAGTGCATGACTTTTCCTCCCTAGCAAACATGGAGATATGTAGAAATTTTCAGTAATTCACAATTCAGCCAAGAGGGCCAACAATGTCCTGGGGGGCATCAGGCACGGCATTGCCAGCCGGTCAAGGGAGGGGATTGTCCTGCTCTGCTCTGCACTGGGGCAGCCTCAACCTCAGGTGCTGTGTGTAGTTTTGGGCACCCCAATGTAAAGCAGACATTAAGCAATTAGAGAATGTTCAAAGGAGGACCACAGGGATGGTAAAGGGTCTGGAGGGGAAGCCTGGTGAGGAATGGCTGAAGTCACTTGGTCTGTTCAACCTGGAGAAGAGGAGACTGAGGGGAGACCTCTTTTTGGTCTTCAGCATCCTCGCAGAGGAAAGAGGAGGGGCAGGTACAGATCTCTTCACTCTCATTACCAGTGACAGAACTCAAGGAAACAGCATGAAGCTGACTCAGAGAATGTTTAGGCTGGATATCAGAAAAAAGTTTTTTACGCAAAGGGTGGCTGAAGACTGGAAGAGGTTCCCCAGGGAAGTGGTCACAGCACCAAGCCTGATAGAGTTCAAGAGGCATTTGGACAATGCTCTCAGGTATATGGTGATTCTTGGGATGTTCTGCATGAGACCATGAGTTGGACTCAGTCCTGATGGGTCCCTTCCAACTCAGCATATTCTATGATTCTGTGATCTTTTCTCTGTCTGGTTCTTTTTCTGGTTTCCTTTAGCGGACATACTCTTTTTGGCTCTGTTTTCTTTCCTCCCCTTTACTTTGTTTTCATGCCATGTTTCTTGCTCCTTTGTATTTGATGTCATGTATTTCTGAGGATGCCGTGTATTCTCTGATCTGGTTGCTGTCCACATATTCTTGGTAGTGTGAAGTCATCTATTTCTTTCCTCGTGGATTTGAGCTTGCTTTCTAACTGGGAGGTGAGACATCATTTTTTTGTACAGATGGAAATGTTTTTATTGGGCTTTTTTTGGTACTGAATTAGATGTCATCCCTCTTGCATCCTTGAGAATCCAGAAGAGAGATGGAGGCTGAGTTTTCCAGATGCACTGGTTTTACAGCATCAATTTCACTGAATTACCACCAACTGATCCCACAGCATTGCAGCTGGTGCTGAAATTCTCATACTCATCTCCTGTGTTTTAAGTGATTTTGTTTACTTCATACAGTGCAATGAGATCTCAAGCTCATGACTGGAAATTTCTTGTTATTTTATTGATCAGTACAGATCAAAAATATAATCTCCCCATCTGGTCTTTTTTTTCTTTTTCCCTAGAGCAGTCTTTGCAGGTTGCACCTTTTTCTGTTTTACATCCTTTGTCCAAGTGTGTCTTCGTTTTGTTCTCTGTTTCCCTCCTGCTTGTTTCCTCTCTTCCTTTCATTTAGCTTAGTCCTAGGTCTTCTTTGTTCTTTTGGGTTGTTTTGTTTATGTTTGAGAAGAGACACACCTGAGTTTAAGTATAGTTGGCTGTTTGGAGTTGGAAGTTTTCATTACAAATGCCGTGTAAGCAAAGAGCTCAGTAATTTGCCTCTTCATCTCCTCAAGCTTTTTCTGATGTCAACTGAAAAGTTTCACTAATTTTTCACATCCTGCCTCCAGCTTTCATTGCTATTTGACCATCTTGTGCTCCGAAGCTTGCTTTGTCATACCTGTGACAGGCTGTGCTCCACAATTCTCACATCCAAACCAACTGTAAATGTTTCAGCTTTTCGAAACACACATGCAAGTGTTCTCTCCTCTGGCCTTTGACTCTGCCTTATAAAACTGAAACTGAGATCTAGGTACTCACTGGCAGCTGGACTTCTCTGCTCAATTGCATCCAGGAGCCTCTTCTTCAGCTGCTAGATGTTCTGAAGGCCACATGTGCATAAAAAGGAGACAAGGGGCATTTTGATGTTGAACAAGGGTTTCTTAGTTCTTGTGTGGAGATGGCATATATGGTGCTTGGGATTAAAGATGAGAGGAAAAAGAGTTTATTTGATAACAGAAGGGGTTTTATGTATTTGTGAAAACGTGGGTTTTGTACCACCCAGCTTACTTGCCAAAGTTCAACTGAGAAAATGTTATTCTCAGTGAAAACAGATCCTGTGTTTTCAGTTGCAAAGATTTCCTTGTATATGGTGTTAATTGCCTTTCCATCTTCTTACTGTTTTACCTTAACAATCTGATTACTCATGTATTTTTGCTCTCGGGAGACAGTGGGTGTGATACAATCTCTGTTTTAAACTGTTATCATGTAATTAGCAGGGAAAGATGTCTCTAAAGTCAGATCTACTGGCTTCTTTGCTGCTCAAGAAGCATAGAGGAGCTGAATTACGGGATTTGAGTCCTTGACTGGAAGTCCTTGTTATGTAAATTTGGTGCAAGTTAGTTCTGTTTCAGAGAACCATCTCTTTCTTCAGCCTAGAGCTGTGTGTTAGGGCCATGCTTTAATGATATCAAGAAATTACAATGAGTTTCCTGGTTATTCTCTATGTACCCCTTGTACAAAGTGGGTTTGCACATAGATCTTTCTTATTCATCTACTTATGCTCTCTGATAGTAAACCGTACAGGCTTTTAAAGATTACTCTTGTGAAGTCTTATGGCTAATACTGAAAAGTAATCTTTGCTCTCCCTTCTCAGAGCTCCCTGTCTTCTAAACCAGCCTGTTTGGGTGGTTTTGCTCCATTCTTCTCAAAGCCATGCTGTGAGTTTTTAATGTCTTTTGGTGCTAAAATTTCACCCATTATGTTTTAGGGCTCAATTTTGCATACTGTTCTCTGGATAACACTCTTGGCAGTTCAATTCTCTTCACTCATGGACTAGTGTGAATGTTTTGTTCTAAGCGTGGTACACAACTGAGAGTTTAGATCTTCGTTTCTTTAGGTTCAGAGACTCACCTGCAGCTGTAAGCTGTAAGTGAGTTTTGAATCACTGGTGACCAATGAAATACTTAAGCACAGTCTATGTAACGTACCTTAGAAATGCCTTGAAGGAATTTGAAATCAACTGCTTCTGTCGCAGGAATAAAAACCCTCCTGAGTTTGTGTGAGGGGCTGCACTCCCTCTTCAGAAGAGGAATGTGCTGTGTATTGTCAGTGATTCCCTGGATGTGGTGGGGTTTTGCATGTGCTTCTGGCAAGCAGACAGTCAGATGTAGTTACAGAATGACCACAGTCCATCACATAGGACATTCACTGGTGAGCCTTTGATGCATTGGAAATGACTGAGTTGTGAATTGCTTCGTGTCTGACTTTGCTGTTGTTTTCCCCTCTCCCAGCTGGCCACATGTAATGTAAATTGAGTGGGATGGTAGTGGATTGTGAATTGAAATCCCTTTGCACTGGAAAATTAGTTTCCCTGAGCAGATGAGGCTTTCATCTGTAGCTATGTGGACAAAAAGCCGTCTCCAAAAAGGTGCGTGACAGCACTTTCATGACCTCTTTATTTGCACGGACTCAATCATATCATAAACTCACTTTTGTGAGCTAAACCAGACTCAGGCTGTTCCTGCTGTTGTCATTTATTTCAATTTTAATTTCAATATTTTTCTGCTTACCTTTCACAACGGATAGGAGGAATGGAAGGAGGGAAGAGGAGGAGTGGTGAAAAATAAAAAGGTGCACAAAGATTAATTTGCTGTGAAATTTTCTCTATTCGAAGGAGGGGGAGACACACTTGGGAAAATAGGTTATCAGACCTTTAAGCACACAGATGAAATACTGTCGTTTCTGGCAGACACTGTGGTGTTGCACTGAGGCAGTCACTTATTCAGCACTAAAACTATATGACCAGATTCATTTTGAGGAGGCATGATGTGGTTTTCTCTGTGTGTCTGCATTTTTACTGCCTTTAGCTAAGTTAGGGCCCTTGGTGCTTATCACTTTTTAATGATTTGTTCTTACCTCTGCTCCTTGCTTCTGGCTGTTTGTTCTTTACTACGTAAGTTGTTACTCATGTTCATGTAGAGACCTGAGAGTTAATAGGAAATGAAGATTGGAGTTGCTCTCACCTTCACTTCTTCTGTAAGGTTACCTGGAATGGTTCCATACACATTTATATATGGCTTTGCAGCATCTTGGCTTCTGACTCTGTTATGGTTGTGTCAAAGTATAAAGCTAAAGCTGGGAAGCTAGCAGCTCATTGAAATTAATTTCTTTGGATTTATAAAGCCACTGATTAATCATCTTTTAAAGTGCGTATAAACTTAGAAGAAATATGTAATCTCTGTCTTAATTGTAATCTTTTATATGAATTTTGCAATAGTCATACATATGCATTATATACAAATATATGTATACTTAGCACAAAGGTCACAAGGCAAGCTATTATACACAAAGTTCTCTAGTCCTTGCTTAATTTATGTGCATGTATTGTCCCATTGGAACACAGGACTCTTACATATATGCTTATTTTTAAGCATTAGATATATTAAAGCAAATGAGAGAAGAGGGTTTTTATTTCGGTATATTTTGGAGTTTAGTTTGGTATATTTCATCATCTCAGTGGTAAAAAAGGGTGGTTATTTTGTGTAACTGTAAGTCACTTAGCAAGATGGTTATTTTCTAGTCAGTCCTCAGTCCCTGACTTCGGTGCTTTCTCCTTTCACATACTTGCTGCAGTAATACAGGTGCAGATTTGGGTCTTCATAGTTGCAAGAGAAGCTTTTAGTGCTGTAGCTTTAATCCCTTTGCCAGGAAAGAAGGGTTGGCTACCTCAGCAGATTGTTCCTGTCAGCCGCCAGGTCATATTATAAGCACATCATTCTGCCACAGAAGGGGTGAAGGAGGATGAGCCAAGGCAGGAAGGTTGATAAATGTCCTCTATCTCTGACCTCTCCAGACCTGTGATAGGATTCACTGCCTATGGCCAATACATATGTATATTTTAGTCTTGTCTTCAAGGCTACAAGAACCTTCCTCTTTGAGGCTGATGAGTGTGACAGCGCATGTGTCTTTACTATGGCTCACCTTGGGAACGCTTTGTTAGTGAGAGGGTTCAGAGCTGCTCCAACCCTCCCTGTGCTTGGTGGCTTCTGTGGGGAATGGCTGCATCAATGCCAGCAGAAGCCTGGAAAAGCACATTGTGATGTAGGAAGCTATCTGGAGAGCCCTTGATGTCTTGAAATACTCTATAAAGTAGCTGAAAGACCACTCTATTCTCGGCTTTGCAAATATCAGCATATGGATCCAGAGCTGTACAAAATGAATGAGGGCAGATGCTTTTAACTGGAGCTGTCTTAAACAGCAGTTGGTTTATCAGGCTGACGTTGCTCTTCTCTCAGTGACAGGTTACACTTCAGTTATTTGAAGAGGTTCTCATTGCCAAAGACTTGACTCAGCATTTTATGCAACAGAGGCAGCAGATCTTGCTGGTAGGGAGGAAAGGGACAGAAATGAGCTGCTCTGGCAGGGTTGGGTAAGGAATCTCCAATGAAGGGCCACAAGTGAATAGCAACAGTGTCAGTCGTTTTGCAGATGTTGCTCTTTCAACAGATACTTTCTACTTTTTCTCTGAAACTTTCACATTCCTGTGTATATTGAATGTCATATCATCTATTTGTGGGGATGTTAAAACCTCTACACAAGTGGTCACAAGGAGGGCTTGTAGGGAAATGGTACACTGATTTATTGGTGGGAAAAAATGGAGCAAAAATTAACCACCTTGGCTTTTATTACTATTCAAATAAATATAACAGCAAGTCTAATACAAAAATATCCCCTCAAATCAGCTTGGACTTCTTCCTCTTGTTGCTATGCCTTTGATAAATATGCCTAGTATATAGTCCTTCCATGAATTTTCAAGCTGCTGAGGGCATGAAGAAGCTCTTCTTAGGTATTGAACTGTAAATTGTTGCATATGACACCTGGAGGAGTTGAAATGGGTTTTACAATTAATTCAGTGTATTCATCACACTTTCCTATTGTGTGCAGTGGTTCATGTTGAAGCAGAAAAAGATGATTCATTTGCTCTCTTCTCCCTCCTGTCAGTAGCAGCAGTAGCCCTCAGAGCAGCATTTGAAACAGTAAATGCCTGGCCTGCAGCCATGTGTTACTACTTCTCTTCTGGGCCTTCTGATGATACTGTAATCAAATGAGGGACAAGGTAAGAATTCTTTTCTGTGGGGAAAATGAGATTGGGGTATTTAAGTACTAATCAAAACCCAATTGTTATGATATTTTTAAATTGGCCAGCAGATATTTTTCAGTGCTATGGCCTGTGCTGGCAGGAAACACCCTTTTTTTAACCTCCTGTATAAATTATTTTATGATTTGTGAGACCTAATGATATGTTCTGAAATTTCATGTGACTATCAGCACCCCCAGGATATTCTCCCCACCCAGCCCATGGATGTTTTGTGCTCCCTTAGCATCAGTCTAAATGGTTACACTACAGGGAGGTTATCTGTGCTTGTATCTGTTGTTAATATTGCACTGCTGTCCTAGGAATGGGGTTGTGTTGTATGCTGGCTGCATCCCTTCAGAATGTGAGGATGTGCTGTACAGGTGTGGCTGAAGGGGGCGTTGGAGGTAAAACAATCTGTTTGTAATTATGGGACTCAAAATGGCAGTAAACCTTTTTATTTCCCCTGATTTGATTTAGATTCTCTTTTAGCTTGGCTCTGAGCTATATTCCTGTCATGCTGCTGTTCTAGCTACTTCCAGGCATTTGTCAGAGACTGGCTAATTGAAGCACACACTCCAGCTTGGATCGAAACTGTTTTGATCAAGACTGTAGATGCTACTGCTGCTTCTTTCTTGTGGAATTCTTTCCATGAAGTACTAGGATGTTGGTTTGTAGGTTTGCATTCTCCATGGTTTTTAGGAAAGCACAAAGTCTCTGAACGCAGAAAAAGTGGAAGGTGAGAACAAAGGAAGCTTCAGGGAACGGTCCTATCATAGAATAGTCTGAGTTGGAAGGCACCCACAAAAACCATCAAAGTCCTGGACCTCGATCCTTGAAGCCTTCCTGTAATCCTGCTTGTGAACCGAGATGTTCTGATCAGTTCTGGAACAACTGCAGCCCACTTGCAAACCAGTTGCATAATCCAGTGAAGGCAGTTAAATTCTTGGACATCTTAAGCCCTATCCTTTGGGTACTTTGACACACTTGTTATCTGTTCACCACTAAAGATCTGTCTGAGGGCCTGACAGTTCCTGAAATGCAATTTTTGTATTTCTGTTACGTCTCTTCTTTTCCACATCTTGGCACCCTTATGATATATGATTCAGGGCTGTTTTTCCTTTCAACAGCCATATTTTGCTGAGATATTAACATATGAATTTCCTAAGACATCTGTGAGACTTGCTGGTTATGACTACCATGTTTGTCTCAACAGACAGGAAGAGGGGCTCTCTTCCTTTTCCTCCAAAGTTCCCAGCACAAGGGGGAACAGGGCCTCCAACTTGAGGCTAAAGTGTGGGTCCAGGTGTGTGTTTCCCAGGCATGCAGGAAGCTGCAGGGCCCTCTGCACAGCAGGTGCGGTGGGAATAGAAGATGGCAGGAAGGTGTTTGGGGAGCACAGTGTGTCAGGCTTGTGGCTACTCCTCCAACAGCTCTTTGAGAGCAATAGTAACAGAGCTGGTAACTTATTCCTTTCTGTCCTTTACCATGTTTACTCTGTCATCTGTGGGCTTGGAGGCCTCAGCTTCTGTCTTGAGCCCTGAAGCCCATGAATACAACCTTGGAGTACAAAAGAGGTTTTGATTATTGGTGGATTTTTCGCAGGAAGCTGCTCCCATATTAATGAATGCTGGTGTGGTGCATCCCGCCCAGATCCCTTTGACAGTTTCAGTCTTTTTATCTGTAAAATGGGAGATGTGTTTCTTCAGGTGAGGTTGTGGCTTAATATTGAAGTGTCATCTGAGAGGGGCAGATCTTTCTGCTGCCTGGGCAAAAATAATTAACAAATAGCAGCTGTGGGAAGCACCAGGGCAAGGCCATGAACAATACCCAGGGATCTCACAGGCACCGTTTTACCCTTGGTTTCTCATGTCAGGTTTGGTGAGCATCACTTACTTACCAAACTGCTCTTATGAGCATGAATTATCTCAGATTCCCTTGCAGGCACATTGGCACTAATTACACTTGCAGGTGTGCAGTTGGCAAAGCTGTAGGAGAGGGAATTGGTTTATCTCTGTCACCCTGCTGACCTGTCATTACTGATGGCAAAATGGGAACTTGAAAGAGCACAAGTGACACCTAATTTGAATCAGAACAGCTACCAAAGCCATCTCCTGCCTTGAAAACTGGCAGGTGACTCTCCCACACCATTCCTCTCCACACACAGTGCAGAAAGCTGCAGGAGCAGGCCAGTGTGTCCCTGCAATGCTGCTAGGGTGCTAACTAATAGGGATGGAGGGTTTATTAGAGTGAATAGTTTAGCATATGACAAATTCAGATAGCAGGCAAGTATGTATTTTATATGTATAAAACATGCACATATCTGCAGAGGAGAATAAATATCTATTAATTTGTCAGGTTGATGTCAAGATGTGTAACCTAAGTGTATGTGTATGTGTGTATGTAAAATATATTTGATCATACTTAAACCTTTTAAAACCCAATATTTATATAAAACTTGCATCCTACATCTCTTAAGCCTTGAGAGAATGTTGTTCTTGAAGCAGTTGAGTAAAGTGGGGTTTGGCCCTTGAGATATTCTTAAAAAAATACCTTTTACCCTGTAAAAGTATACTCTTGCTTAGGAATTTTCATTATTTGGCTGAGGTCCTGGTCCTTTTGACATGAGTTTTAATGTTAGCTTCTGCAGAATCAAAATGTCATCCTCTCTGTGTGAAGTCCCAATTCTGGTGTCCAGAAACCAAATGCTTCCTTTGTCTCCTTTTGTATTTATCAGTACAAAGACTTTTTTTGTTAGTTCAGGCATAATTTTTTTTTTGTGCTCTCAAACTGAAATGCGCTTTTGGTTCAAAAGCACTGCAGGAAGAACAATTTCTTGTAGAGAGTCCTTCTGGGACTATAAATAATAAATGCTGTGACTCAGAGTGACACAGGCACCCCTGCAACATATATGTGCAAGGCAAAGATTCAGTAAATAATGATTTACCTGCTCTTTGTCAGCCCTAAACCAAGAGGGATCTATTCAGACTTCTTTGCTAGCTTGATGAGTTTTGTTTGTGCTGTACTGCTTTTTAGAAGTTGTAAAATGTGCTGGTTTTGAAGGCTGCAACTTTATGAGAGGTATTAAATATTTACCAAATTCTTAGTTCTGAGCCAAGACCTCCTATTCAAACCTTATCAGCTTGTCGTAGGTGCTGACTGTTTGTGAACAGCTTGGGACTGCCACACTTAGTGCCTTATGGTGCAGCAGTAATGGACAGTTATTATTTCAGAGTTGCTGGAATTATTTGTTTATGGTCCCTCCCCCCCCACCTTAATGATGTAGTTTTGTACTTTGTGGTGTGGCAGATTGACAACAGGACCCTCTTCAGGACTGGGGTTAAACTCTTCAGTTCTGTGCAATTTGATAAATTGAACCTAGGGAATCTATGCATATAACTCATTCCAGGGGTAGAGAAAAAGCTTATTCATAAATAGAAGACCAGTCTGTATATGTTGTCCTTTCTTCTCTAGTAAAATAAAAGCTTGTCTAAGGTAAAGAGACTAACATGGTGTGTCTGGGTTATCAGGGGTCCTACTGATGAAGTCTCTAACCAGGGTCTGTGGGGTCAGTGGAAAGGTTCCTATTAACATCAGTGGAAGGTAGGTTATGCAGTGGAGCTTTCTGAAGTGCAGAAAACACAAAGTCAAGATGTGTTTTCTCAAGTCAGCTCCAAATCTAACTTCACTCCTAGAGTTTCAAAATACAGAGGAAAAGTACCAGACTTGTTCTACACAAGGCAGCATCTTTGTATTCAGAGGGGCCGGGGGACAATAAGATGATCTAAAAAGAGAAGGGTGACTCTGGATTTCCTTAGTCCCAATGGGACAGGCTGATGACACTGGGTGGGCTCACTTCTATTTGCTCTTTTAAAATTATTTATTTCCCCCAGGCAGATGTAGTTGACCAGTGTCTCTCTGAGATCCTCTTAGGAGAGACAAAGGCTCATGCTGTGCTTCAAAGTCCACCTTGAGTGTGTGGGAAGAGGTGTTAGAGAACTTCTCTTCTTTTTCGTCCTTCTTATTTTACCTGTTAGGTCTCAACGGGAAAATCCTTACAGGTAGATAGATATTAAACAAGATGTGTCCTGCAAACATATAATCAACGCATTTGCAGAGTCTCATATGTTTGCTTTTGATCTGCCTGCAAGAATGTCCCTGCAGGACTGGGATCTCACCCCTGTGTTCAGTGGTGTGCCTTCCTGCCGTGAGCCTTTTGGTGGGCTATAGTCTGCATGTAGATCCCATGGTGGCATTAGGACTGGAAGTGTTCCCAGTCAGTACTGTCTGGGTTGCCATCTTCATGAAGCTGCTCAGACCCCACAGGTTCAAGCTCTGCTGCGAAGGTTGGTGTGAGAGACTCGCCTCCATGAGCTTGTGTGCAGTAGGAGATTCTCTTAAAATCTCCTGGATAATTCCTGTGCCTTTGTGTTTAGGAATTACTTGTTTCCATCACAAAAAATAACTTTCGTTTGAAAATACTGTTCCCTGGATCTCTGAAGGAGGGCAATCACAGCCTTGTTCAATTCTAAGCCATTTGCTGACCATCACAGCTGGGAAATTGCTTTCCTGGTGCCAAGGGAATTACTAGAAAGCATGAAGAAAGGCTTTCACGTCCTCCAGCAAGGGGCATTTTTTCCTTTCTCTCCTATTGTTTCCTTCTTTCATGTGAAGTGTTTGGAGTGGGAGTGACATTAATGATCCTCAAAAGCAGGATTTCTAAAATGCGTGTGTCCCCCCTCCCCAAACCAGTTTGCCGCCTGTCTCCCAAGGCGTGCTCAGCTCCGTGAAACAGCACGGTGGTGTTTGTTTCAGTGTGGCCACCCGTCGGGGATTTGCAGGAATACTGCAGCAAATCATCCTGCATGCAAGGCTGACCTCTGGGAGGCTAACAAATTGAGGTGAGCCAGCTGGAGCGATAGGACACTGCCGGCAGACAGAGCATGCTCAGACCTGGGGGAGAAAGGTAGCTCCGGCTGCAGATTGTGCACGGGTTACAGTGCCGAGAGCTCTCAGATGGGATTTTTGCTTTTTCTTTGTGGTGGTGAGGAAAGAAGAGGACTGGAGAGTGCTCGTTCCCCTGCAAAGCATAGCTTTAAGGTGTCTTCTTTTTCTTTCTCCTGTGAAAGAGAGGCACCGGATAGCATTTCCTGTTATTTAGCAACACCAGGTATGCGTGCATGTGCTGAAACACTAATCTGCCAGTGATAGTACTTCCAAAACTAAAAAGGTTGCAGATGCTCTGAATTACTGCATTTCTTTGCTGCGTGTCATTGTAACTGTGCTGTATTTGCTGTGCTGATCACATACGGCTCTGAATTCAGTTTTGTTGGCAGTCCTGGTTGCAGTGTGCTGAGGGGAGGGGGGAGGTGAGCATGTTTTTGATGATATCTCCTCGCTTCCCCCTTCCCTGCAAGTTCACACTGAATCCTTCCTCTGTGTGTGTGCACATGTGGGAAGGGAGTCAGTAGTTCGTTTGTAATCCCACGTCTTTGTAGTCCCTCTTTGTTTGACTAGTGGTTTGCTTTATCATTTTTAAACAAAAGTCTCATGGGGAAAACACCTCTGATGTGGACTAAATTCTATAGGTTTGCAGAAATGTATTTTTTGCTGGACAGGTGCTGCTATGGAGTTACTTTTTTCTTTTCACCCTCCCCTAAAAACATGCCAGTGTGGAGCTTGTGGTAACCAAGGAGGGATTTTCACTGTTCTTATTGGCTGCACTGTGCTCCGAACAATTTTGGCTCCTGCTTAGAATTTGCAGCACACAGGAGCGGTCTTGGGAACCATGCCGATGGAGAGTGGGGAGAGCTCAGGCTGTAAATGCTGCTAAGCACCAGTCCCAGTATCCAAATAACACAGGTACTCTACCTGCTGGAGAACAGAAAAAGAAAGGTTAGATAAAATACAGAGAATAACAAATGGCAGCCAAAGCCCAGAGGCATAGTCGGAGTGGCTGAAGCTCATCTTGTTCACTACTTTGGGATTTCACATCATATTCTTTTTAATTCAGTTTTTCAGCATTAGTAAATTTTCCCTTCAGCCACCCCCGTTCTGTATTTAGGCAGACCACTGAAGCAAGATAAACCTGCTGCTCTCTTGACACTTTTTTTTCTGACGAAGGTATCTTGCTTAAAGACTAAAAGCAAGAGGCCATACAAAAGGAGACGGTTTTGACTCGGGTGACAGGGCTGTTAATGATAATGTAACTAGATAGGTTTCAATGGGTTACTGGAGTGAACAAAGATCAGCTGGAACAAGCTCTGCTTCCCCCTCTGTCTAGCCATGGTTATTTTAAGTAACTTGGGCTTTCATCTTCAGGCTTGGGACTCTCAGAAGGTGAAGAAGACTTGAGGGCTGAGAGAAATACCTTTTTTTTTTTTTCTTTTAGCCCATTTTTCTTACATCTCTCACCTCAAGCTTGTTTATCAGAAATGCACCTTATTTGGGGAATTTTCTGGAGAGCTGGGTTTTGGTTTGGGAAAAGGATTTCATACTCCATGTCATTATGGGTGGAAAAGAGAACTTGGAAATGCAAGTCTTAAAAGCCCAAGAGGTATCCTTTTTAGATTTATACTTTCAGCTCAGTTTTGTGGCTTGCTTCTGTGCATTGATTGCTTAGTGTTAGAATTTTTTTTAACCTGTTATTGTGTAGATCAAGACAGAAGTATCACCAAATATTAAATCAATGGCTGCTACTCATTGTGAAAGTCAGGTTGGATCTCTTCCTGTCCCAGCTGTCACAGACTCTGAAATTAAATGGAAGAAAACTTAGATTTTCTATCCCTGAGTGCAGCTGGTAGGTGTCCTGTAGCCAGCAGCGTTCTCCTGTTCATATTGAAGGTGTGTTTGCAGTGGGGACCATTGCACAGAGCCTCGGTCTCCTTGGTTGCAGTCTTGCATAGAAAGATTTACGGTTTTGCTTTCTATTCCTCACTTATGCTAAACCATAAAAACTGAAGATAGACCTAATTTTGATCACAACTATCTATAGACATAGGCCCCCCTATAAGACAGGGGGCTTTTAAGTATATTGTAATATTTTGATTTCTTTTTTCTGAATAAAGCTCTATTTTTAAAATTCTTCTTGAGACTATGTAGTCAAGATATTCTTATTTTTCACGTCCCCTTTTTGTATCAGGCTTCAATAATGATATTTTTATCTTTAACTGCCGGGCTTACTCCCTCTACAAGAATCTGCTCTTTTCCTGTTTAAAAAGTCAGCAGTTCTACAGTTGGCTGCTTTTTACAAAGAAAATGTTCCAGTATATCAATCATTCAGTGTACCATCCTTTCTTTAATGTGCTATGTACTGTGAAAGATATATGTATCTCATTAAATAAATAGAGTGAATAAGATGATAACAGCTTTTTGGGCTGTGGGGATTGACTTGCTTGTAGTTCTGTGGGAATCTGTGACAGAGATGAGAATAAAAGCAAATTCTTGGCTGCCGAATCCCAACTCCCCCTCCTTCCACTTGGGAAAGTTGGCTTCTAGCAACTTCTGCTTTGAGCATGAATGAAGTAGGTATTTAAAACTGCATGTGTTATATACACTGAATCCTTAGCTAAGCCTCTTGCATCAGGGATGGGAGAAAGAACAGAAGACATTTTGCAGGGGGCGTGTGAAATGCCATGTTTGCATGCTTTTTTTTTTTTCATGTACTGGTCCTGGAAGGCTGGTCTAGCAAGAGATGGATCCAGGGGTAGGGAGTGCTGGTGGGGAAAATGTCCTTGAGGACGGAATATCTGCACCCACCCCCTCCCACTGTGTTACCATAACAAGAATCCCATTTCCTGCCCATGCAGCTCTGCCCTAACTCCCTCACTGTCCTGTGGCAAGGGCAGCCCCAGTCCACTTCCAGTTGTGTTGTGTTTCTGGGAACTGTGGAGATGGTTCTGTTTGGACACTCTGCCACCACTGGCAGGCTGCACACAGGAGCTGACCAGCTGGACCAAACTCAAGCTGGCCTCCTTGAGGAGGCATTTCTCTTTGTGCACAGAGTGGTGGTGCTCTCTGGAAATGTGTCTCCGCCATGCTTTTTGTTTTTCCATTTTATGAGGCTTTTTAGCCTGCTCTAGCTCTGTAAAGCTGAGCATTGGCCTGGAAAATGTTTGGGCAGCTGGTAACAAAAGCTTGTCAAGGCCCAAATAGACAAAACCAGCACTCTGCATTTTGTTAATACCTGCAGGAATAGGTGACCCCTCTTCAGGCATGCTGGTCACCCTGTTCACCTGTGTTCTCCTTAATCAAGCTCTTGGGTTTTTTCCATTGGGGGTCTTAGTAGTGTATGTTTATGTCTTTTTTTGTAGGTTTTGGGTTTTTTTTTTAATGTGGATTTTGTAGATTTTTTCCTTATTTCTTACCTAGATTGTGATTTTTAAAATGAATGAGAGATTTGGAACACTGTCCATCATACTAATAGCTTTAGTGATTCATCGTACTGTAGCTTCACAATTAAAAAAAGAACAACAGAACTCGTCTCCTAAATGAATCCAAACAGTGCTTTATGCCAACTGCCTATTAGTGGAAATTCCTCTCTCTCATCCCACCCACTCTAATCTCCTAGACATGTTAACAGGAGATGGAGAACAGTGTCTCCATCTATGTTTCCTGTGTCCTTACCACTTCCCAAGGATGTTCAAAACGTCAGATGACCTGTAGCTAACAGGCAGAAGGTGCTGCTGTGTCCAAACTTGCATGAGAGTATTGTGGACCTGCAAGACACTGGAGGGCTCTGCCAGAAGTGCCTGCTGAGCACACCGGATGAATGTTCCTGAAGACTTTATCTGCTCACCAACAGCCAGTGCTAGTTAGAGGAGAAGTAGCTGGGCTGTGAGAATGAAACTGTGATGCTTTTGCTAAGTGAATGGGGGTGGAGGAAAAAAATGGGGTAAGCTCTTCATGCCTGTGAACTCTTGGAAAAAGAGTAAAGATGAGCTGACCAAAAATAGAGTCCCTCCCACAGGCTCTTAGCTGCTGGAGCGGCATGCATTGTGGCTGAGCCGCAAGCTTCAGTATATGCTCCTAATTCCATTGCATGGTCTTGAGCTGCCCTCACAGCAGTGTTTTTGTTGAACTCCCCATGTCTGGCTGTTAGTCTGCTGCCCCCTGCCCTGTCAGCATCACTACCAGGGAAATCTGCCTCTTCTGCCTCCCTCTCTCACTCCTGCTGCTCCCCTGCAGCCCACTCCTCTCAGGAGTCCTCAAGGGCACATCCCATTCCCTCCCATGGGACTGCCCTCTGCCAGCTTGGTAGAGAGAAGCTCTGTGCAGCTTTTACATGCACGTCTCCTCTGGCTTGGCTCTGGTCTATCAGCTGTCGTGTCTCCTGGTGCTGAAGGATGATGCTTTAGCATTTCAAAGCAGAGAGTGAAAAAATGTCTGTCCATGTGATTTCCTTGGTAACTGGGGCGTATTACTCACGTGGAGCAGAGCCCTGGTTATGCCAGTGTCACTGGGAAGCGAGAGGGCGGATGAGTCTGTGGGAAGCTGAGGGGGTGACTGGCCTAGAGGCTGCCCTCTATGTAGAAAGAAACAGCACAGAGCACTCTGCTCTTAAGGAAAGTAGCGTTGTGTCTGGCCTGCCACTTTTGCAAGTGCCTTTCAGTTCTTAGGATGTTCTCTGATGACACTGTGGGAGTGGCAGCTCTAGACCCATTTTGTGAAGGAAATTTAGTAATGGATGTTTCTTTTATTGTGAAGCAGCTCTCTTCAGGTGGAAAACCAAATGCTTTCACCTGTTTCAGCGTTACCCTCTGCCTCCTGGGAAAGTTTCCTGTCCCAGGTCTACTGCTGCTGGCAGCACTTTATGACTGACCTCGGCTTGGGGGAACTGAGGAACCAGGGGATGTGGAGAGCAATTGCTTGCCTTTACTCCCTTGGTGCAGTCCCTCCTGAGTATGGAAGAGCAAACAGTGGGATTCTTTGTTACTATTTATATTTTGTCATTCTCTGAGGGACCAAAAATGATAGTTCCTGAAGGTCTGTTTTCACTGAAAGTGTCAGATTGAAAAAAAGGTGGATGATAAAATGTGGGAAAACAGGCAAAGAATTAAGACAGTTCTCTGAGTACCTGTGAAATTCTCCTTTCATTTCTGCCTGTGACACCCCTTCCTGTCCACATCCCCTTGTTCACTTCCATTCAAAGCAACTTTCTGCCAAGCAGCATGAGCCAGGATTTAGGAACTGGCAATGAGGAACAGAAATGAAGATGGATTACTTCAGCATTGCTAACATTTAACATATATTCCTGACACCTGGTTCACTAAAGCACATACATTCACTTCAGCTAAGTGCAGGGAAGTGGAAGAGCTGCAATGAGGGAAAAGGTGGAAGAGGGCCTTGCAGGTGATTTTTACTTAAAAGCTGTGTTATTCATTCCTAGCTATTTAGCAGGTATAGCTATGGCAGAGGCTGAAATGAAAATTGCTAACCTCTGAACATTGGCTGCATCCATCAGGCTGCATCTCTGAAGTGCCTCTTATGCCCTTCCCTTGGGGCCGGAGGGGAGAGAACAGATCGGTCAGGGGTGAAGCATTTGAACAGGCTGTTTTCAAGAAGGCCCGTTTGGCTCAAGGGGTTTTTAATGGTCAGCAGAGCTCTCCGCTACAAAAATGCCCATGAAATGCAGTTGGTATCAGTGGTGCTTTTATGGACTGTGGGCTTATAATGCCTTTGAAACACCCACATACACATACTCACCTCTCCATAATGGAATAATAAGGAGGCCATGTGGTTTTTTCTCCTCTGCCAAATTGTTGCAACTTGCATTGACTCCATTGAACTTGTAGGTGCTTTGTTCTTCTGACCCACAGAAGTTAACTTTCACAATGCCTGCAGACTGGCCTTCCTCTAAGTGTATGCTTGCAGCAGAGGACTTGCTTGTTAAAGGTCTCCTCCATGTACTGATTATCAGGCTTTGCACATGGCTGCTGAGGCTCAATGCTTTCCTTGGTGATGCTGTTGAAGTCACTTAAAGCTGTGCTCACAAGATGAGAGGTTTGTAGTGGAGAGGTTATGTACAGAGTTGGATGATATCATTAGACATCTTTCAAAGGCGGTGAAGAAGTAAAATAAAGCTTTGACAGTCAGTACCAACAAAATAATTTGGGATCTGTCCCCATCAAAAATTTTTCTTCCTGAAAACTGGTTTGATTGTATTAACAGAACCTGAATGATGTACTGCTGTCCCCAGTGGGTTTCCATTCCAGGCTATCCATGGAACAGCCATGGCTGAGAGCTGCAAAGGCATCAGGAGTAGCAGTCATTCTCTGTTGACAGAGGAGGACAGATTGAGATGTGATGTGACAGCCATCATTTTTCTGTGCAGGATATCTGTGGCACCTGGGACAAGACTGGGTTTAAATTGCTACAGTGGAAAAAAATGCTAAGTGATAGAAAAGAATTTATCACAGTCCTTCATGCCTCTATTGATAGAGACTGGCTGAAGAGATGAATGAGATAGAGAAGCATCTTTGGGGCAGGGTTTATGGAGAGTTGACCCTGCCCTGGTAATTAGATGACCACTCTCGGTCCCTTTCCTTTTTTTTCCATGGTTTTTAATTTACTTCTTGCTTTTAGGGAGTTAGTAAATGAAGCAGTTTTTCAGACCACTTGCCAGAGGAGGTGGACTTCATTTCTGTTTCATTTGAGTAGCTAGAAATTGAAATGAATTTGTTGCTCAGATCCCCAGGGATCACCTCTTGAATTTGTGTGGCTCAGAGCTTGCACTCATTTCTTTGGCGTTATTCAGACTCCCACGTACCTTCAGTTCTTCCTAAGACAGATCTCACAGGCTGTTGCGATCTCATGAGCTGTAGGGATCCCTTCTGATTTCATTGAATTCCATGAATGATTCTCCATGCAGTTCCAAGTTGCAGGATCAAGCTTTTTGGTTGCAGTATCTCTTTTCAAAAGAACTCCTTTGGCAGTAGAGGAAGTGTTTGCTTTGGTCCCAAATATGCCTGCCTAACTTTTTCCACTTTGCCATGTAAGAAGTGTCTCTTGGTTAAAATGTTAAAGGATGCTTAGGATGTCAGAACATGTGCTTGAGACATTGCTTTTTTTCCCCCACCCTGGGGAAACTTGCACCAAAAGAAGTTTAAAATTGCTACCTTTAAAAATGGCAGCTAGAAACAATCTGGTGGGGTCAATACTAATCAGAAATTTCCCTTCCTAAAGTTCCCCATGAATCATGGGTGCAATTATTTACAGCCTGACTAGCAGTGAATCTTGATGCATAATGAAAACTGAAACCCATAAATTCTGTAGGTGAATCAATACCTCAATTGAAGTTCACAGTTGAAATGATAATCAATACTCTGATACAAGCCAGTAGTGTTTCTGCATAGAAAGAAAACAGTGGCAGGCTCTAAAAGAAAAAGAATCAGGGAGGCCTTCGAGCAGCACAGCAAAGGTTCTCAGGTTGGGATAGGAAAATGCCAACAACGAAAACCTTCAAATGCATTAGCTTATCATTTGTATAAGGGCTGAGAGAGACTTTCACTAAATGGAGGTTTGATTGCTTTAATGACACATCCGTTCCTCCCATAAAGAGCAGAGCTCTCCTCTCTCCCATGCCAATATTTCTTTGGAAGATGATGACAGTTCCTAGCCTTTGATCCTGGATTGCAGCCAAAGCAACACCCGAGTGACTTGGGATTCTCCCACAGGACAGTCCATAGCCCTGCAAGGCCTTCCCCCACCCCTGGGTAAAATGAAATTGAATGCGATGTTCACTAGTTCACATTCCACACTGGAGTGTAGTGAAATCTGTCCTGCCAATACTCCTTGAGCTATTGCTACCTGCACAGTGAAGGTGAGAGGCACCGGTGAGCGCTCAGCCGTACAGGGCAAGAGGAGGAGCTTCTTCTCTGAGTCCTCTGCAAGTGGCCCAGTGATTGCAGTGCTCTATTTCCTGTCACTGTGGGAGTGGTCTGCAAAAAGCGGAGTGATCCAGAGCCCTGGAGAACATACTTTTTTTCCAACAGATCTTCACCGATCTCATCCTTAAACTCTTTTACATTTTTTTTCTTCAAAAGCATAGATATGAAAATGAGAGAGGAGTCTTTCTATAGAGCAGCTCCCAGTTCTGCTTGCTTTATGCTTTTTTACAGTTTTGGGTAGAGTTTTGGCACTTTTTCTTCTTTCCCTCATTCCCTGGAAGGGGGAAAAATTACGGAAAGAAGCCTAAACTCTCTTGAATAGTCCATAAAATATGATTTACGGCGGAGCTGTAAACCTGACATTTAAATTGTTCCTTTCTTGTTTTATTTTCCACAGGTCTTTGCCCTCAACATGTCAAAGAGTGTTAATGATGTGTTCCGTCTCCATTGCGTTCCCCACCTGTCATCCTGCTAGGATCTAACAACAGAATGAACATAGCAGCTGTGTTCAATGCCCTGCTCGTGTCTGTGCTCGCTGCCGTGCTGTGGAAATACATCAAACTGCGCGAGCATGCCGCCATGGTGGAAGAGGAGTTGGTCCTCACACGCCAGTCTCAGGAACTTTCCGAGGCTCAGATTGACTACCACGCAGCTCTGCAGGCCCTGGTGGAGAACGGTACCAGGATGGTGTGCACTGGCAGGATGCACACCGACCGCATCTGCCGCTTTGAGTCCCTCTGCTACTCTACCGAGGCTGAGGAGTTTGTCTACTTTCACAGCAACTCCTCCGTCATGTTGCCCAACCTGGGCTCCCGGAGGTTCCAGCCGGCTCTGCTCGACCTCTCCTCTGTGGAAGATCACAACACCCAGTACTTCAACTTTGTGGAGCTGCCAGCTGCTGCGCTGAAATTTATGCCAAAGCCGGTCTTTGTGCCTGATGTGGCGCTGATCACCAACAGGTTCAACCCAGACAACTTGATGCACGTGTTTCATGACGACCTCCTGCCCATCTATTATACCATGCAGCAGTTCTCTGACTTAGATCTGGAGGCGCGACTCTTCTTCATGGAAGGGTGGAGTGAAGGTGTTCACTTTGACCTCTACAAGTTACTGAGTAACAAACAGCCACTCCTCAGGGAGGAGCTTAAAACCCTGGGCAGGCTCCTGTGCTTTACCAAATCTTATGTGGGACTATCCAAAATCACCACCTGGTACCAGTACGGATTTGTCCAGCCGCAAGGGCCAAAGGCTAACATCTTGGTTTCTGGTAATGAGATCAGGCAGTTTACCAAATTCATGATGCAGAAACTGAACATGAGCTTGGAGGAAAGCTCCAGTGAGGAGTACATCGTAGTGTTCAGTCGGACAATCAACAGACTTATCCTAAATGAGGCAGAACTAATCCTGGCTCTCGCTCAGGAGTTTCAAATGAAAACCATTTCCGTCTCTCTGGAGGAGCATTCGTTTTCTGACATCGTCCGTTTGATCAGCAATGCGTCCATGCTGGTCAGCATGCATGGGGCCCAGTTAGTCATGTCACTCTTCCTGCCAAGAGGGGCCACGGTGGTGGAGCTCTTCCCATATGCTATCAACCCTGAACACTACACCCCTTACAAAACCCTGGCAACCCTTCCTGGCATGGACCTGCAGTACATTGCCTGGCAGAACACCGACAGGGAAGACACCGTAACCTACCCGGACAGACCTTGGGACCAGGGTGGGATTGCTCATCTGGACAAAGCTGAGCAGGAGCGCATCATTAAGAGCACGGAGGTGCCGCGGCACCTGTGCTGCCGCAACGCCGAGTGGCTGTTCCGTGCCTACCAGGACACAAAGGTGAACATCCCATCTCTCATACACGTGATTAGGCAGACTGTAAAGTCTAAGCCCGGACCCAAGAAGCATAAATGGTCTGGTAGCCTCTACCCTGGCAAAGTGAGGGATGCCAAGTGTCAGGCCTCTGTCCAGGGCACGAGTGAAGCTAAACTTGCTGTGTCCTGGCAGATTCCCTGGAATCTGAGGTATCTCAAGGTCAGAGAAGTAAAATACGAAGTGTGGATACAAGAGCAAGGGGAAAATACTTACATGCCTTATATATTGTCCCATCAGAATCATACCTTCTCAGAAAACATTAAGCCCTTTACGATATACCTGGTGTGGATACGCTGCATCTTCAACAAAAATCTCCTGGGACCTTTTGCAGATGTGCTCTTGTGTAGTACATAACCTGCTGCACTACTTGTACAGCTCTAACCTGTTCACTCCATTTGTGGTTTAAAACTTCTCATCTTGTAGTTTGTAGAGGGCTGAAGAAGACTAGACTGTACCAGTGCCTAAGTGTCCATTTTATTGTACTCCACGTGTATTCTTTCAATGTATTTATTTCCAGTGAGTGTTTGGGAAAAAAAAAAAAGAGAAACCTCTGTGTTCTTCAGAGTAACTTCCAGAGGTTAAATTACATGCTGAATACATGTAATTGAAAACAGAATGGAAGTGAATTGTGTGTACCTCGGTCGTGATTTAAATTTGTTCCTATTGTGTGGTGACTATTTAAGCACAGCATTAAACTGCAGCTAATTCCATGGCTACGTGGGCAATTCTCATCAGCTTTTTCATTGTAACTTATTTTTTGCAGTAACTCTTGACTGTAACTTTGAGTTCAAGATTTTGTATGAGAGCCTTCATTAAACTGCTGTAAACCTCCTCAATACTTTTTTGCATTTTATTATTTGTCAGAAGCATTACTGTGATAGATTTGTCCATTGCTGTGATTAAAATGTGTATGTGTAGCTTTTTATTTTTCGTATTTTGACTGAAGAGAATGAGACTACAGTGTCAACTTCATGTTTAAAATCAGATTTTACTGCACCCCTATTGCAGGACGTTGTAGTAACATACAATGTAGAAGGGATGGAGTAGATAATTTACTGTGTTTTAGGAGTTTTCATTTTGTGAGTTACGTACAGGTTTGTGAGAAAGGAGTGGGGTGATTTGGGAGAGGTGATGGGGAAGAGATTGCACTTACAGCAATCTGCTCAAGAAAATCCTTTTTTTTGGTGTTTGATCAGAATAAGCTGCTACTAATAGCTACTAATAGGTAGGTACATGCTTTGCTAGGGAATAGGCAGGTGGTGGCAAAGGGAAGCTTTCTGGGCACAGGTGTTCCTGGATATTGGTGGGAGGAAGCAGAGTCAGGCAGGAAACAGGTAAGTGATGCCAGAGCATAGGGCGGGACAGTGCCATGGCAGGGATCAGGCTGATGGCATTCATACCTCTGTTGCTCCAGTGAGGGAAGTAGTTTATTCTAGACTTAAATTCATTTTCCGTGAGATCAGAATCTGGCTTCATTGCCAGGGTAACACACTGACTACTTTGGATCTGATCCTGCACAGATCGGCTTTAGCTGGAGACCCTAAATGGCACTGTCTTTGAAAAACAGCTCTGAGTCATAAGTGCAGCTCTTGAAAAGGGGAGAAGGAAAGGGGCAGGAGTGTGAGATGTTACCCCGACAGATGTTAGCATCCTCCATAGTTTATCACCAGTGCTGAAGCAACAGAAGTGCTTTCTTCTCTCCCTCCCCAGTCCACACCTTCCTCCCAAGGTCTGCATGGACATTTGAAGAGTAGGATAAATGTCTTGCTTTCTGGGCTGATAGATGAGCATCTCAAGGCAGGATTACAAACACCAGTTCTAGGCAGTGGGGGAGTAAAACATGTCTGTACAAATTCAGACAAGAAACAGAAGGATTGAAAAATGAGCAAAACACCACAGCACAACATTGGACTTTCGAGCAACTTCCACTTCTATATATTAATTTTCATTATGTCTCACTTTATTTTCAAACATGTTTATGATTTAAAGGAGGGGAAGAAACAGAACATTTGCTTTGCAGTTGTAACCTTGCCAACTAATAGGTTTTGCCTTGATATTTTCAAGGAGCATGTGAATATTCGCATTGTTGTTTTCCTTAGGACAAAATGGACTTCTTGCTGAAGTGAGTATTCTAGCTGTGCCCCGAGGTCTCCATGTGGCTGCACATTCCATGCTGTATATGTCAGAGCTGAGGTGAGAAAAACTTCCTAAAAGATGACAGTGAAGGCAAGCTGTTCAGGGAAGCCTCCAGGACCTGTGGCTCCCCAGGAACTCACTGGCTGATGAGCTCCTGCTCACGGAAGGGTTTTGCAGCAGTCCTGCATCCCCATGTCCATTCAAGCTGAAGGTAGCCCTGTGGCCAGTGGCCATCCTGCTGGCTGTTGCAAGGGTGGCAGTGTTAGTACCCTGTGAGGCTGGTAGTGAATGAGTCTTCAGGCAGCTGAAATTTACTCAGCATTCATTTTGTATCAATTCTCCAAAATAATTTTCTTCAGTTGTGTGAGCTGCCTGTGTTCTAACCAATGTTCATCCTGAGCAGGGTATCAGTCTGCTTTGTTGCCTTCCTGCCTGCTTTTCTCTGTGCTTTTTGTAATAATCCTTTGCCTGTAATTTGTAGATCATCCCATTTTGCTTAAAATTAGTTCCATATGATTGCAGATTTTATAACATTTGCAGATTGGTTACAGCACATTAACTGTTTTCTTTTCATATCCTAATGACTAATCAACAAAATTGGCTGCAGAGCAATGAAGTATCATATATGTGGGTTTCTGTGCTCTTAACTCTGGCATGAAGCAGTCTCTCTGAACAGTGTTCAGAGAGAGACTTGTTTTTTCCAGAAGATGATCAAATATGCTTTCCAAAAATGTGCATTCAGGTTCTGTCTTCCTCATCAGTGCAATGAGTACTTTATGAGGTGGAAAGAAAATGAAAGGATTTTTCCTTTTCAAATCCTGAGATAGCTGAACACTGAAGTTGTGCTGGTGCTGTTGCCATTTGCCTCCAACACCTGCTCAGTGTGTGCTGGCACCTCATTGCTATACCTGAATTCCTCCTCTGTCAGAGCACAGCACTGAGAGCCCCTGGTCCAGCCTGTAGCTGTCATAAACTGGGCACGGTAATGTTATGGTGATTTATACTACCTCAAGAACTGCATTGGAGTGCTGGCATCTTTCCACAGAAAATTTTCTTTCTTTTAATAACTTCGCCATCAGTGCTTTGCAGGTCCATTCCATTTCTCACCCCCATCCCCTGTCCCATGAGCTCTTTGCTTCCCTTCCTTTGCTCTGTCAATGCTACTTCTTAATGGTTTAGAAGGAATGTTTGCCTGGCATCATTTGAAGTTCTGTCCTGGAGTGAATGCAGACTGTGCACAGGGGCTGAGGTTGCATCTCTTTCATGTGCAGGAAGGCAGGGCTGGAGCTGGATTGGTCTATTTCCAGAAGAGCTTCTTCCTTGGGTGAGCCTGTGGGGCTCCTTTAGACAAGTTGCTTTGTCCAAGAGTTATGGAACTTCTAGCACTGCATTGTTTGTTTCTGCTCATAAAGAAAGTACATTAGGCTCTCTCGTGCTGTCCGGCCACACTGTCCTGGAAGAAGAGAAACACCTCCAGAAGGTGACTGTTGATAGTTAATCAAAACACTTGGGTTTGCAGAGTGCAAATTGAGATTTTTCTGTCTCCTTCCTCCCCTCTCCTGATTCTTTTTTGACAGATCCTTTTTTTAAGGAAATTATAATTCTCAAGAGCAGCAACCTGGGACTTTTAAGAACTACTGTGGAGGAAAGGAAAATTAAAGAAAAAAAAAAAAAAAAAAAACAGAAATCCCAAGCTCTTTGAAAGACAGTTTAGGATATATGTTTGCAGAAGAAACTGGACCATTTTTAGAAGATTCTGGTAAGAAATAACGCAAAGGCCTTTTTTGGCTTTATCACCTCAATCTCTAACAGCTAAATACATTCCTCAAGGTAAATATATGAAAGGAATATTTGTTAAAGCTATCTATTGATTTTTAAAATTTTTATTCCTTCTTCCATTTCAGGCCACTTTTTTGCCCCCATCTGTTAAGGTTTTGCATGCCCAGCACTCTGGGATCTGTGGATGTCTTGTTCCAAGACACCAACACCTCACAGGACCCAAATTTAGTGAAGACACTTAGGATATTATTAATTTCAACACCCTGCAGGCTGTTGGTGTAAATGGCTTTGAGGCAGAGGCACACTTGCTGCAGGTGGACAGGCAAGGGCCGTGGTGCAAGCCTTTAGCCTCCTCAGGGCAGGAGTTGGTCCAAGTCCTCAGCAGGCAGTTTGTTGCTCTCTGGGATCCCTGGGTGAAAGGAGCTCTATAAGCACAGCATCATTTAATTTGCACTGAACAAAAGGGTGACTTCAGCATCTCTATTCCTGCATCTCTTCTGATGAGCTGTATAAATAGCAGACTTCTACAATATTTTTGCTTCTGGTGTCTATGCTGGTGTAAGGCAGGATAGGTTTAGTGGATAAAAGAGCACTTAATTTTTCCCTGCTGGACTTGGGGTAGGCACACTCTTGGAATGGCTTTCAATGTGATGACTGACAGTCCATCTGTGCTGTGGGTGGTATGAGAAGCACCACCATCTGCACGTGTGTGAGGCACATCACCGTCCTTATGTAAGAGAAGCCACCTCCCCCAGCATGTCCCTCCTAAGGAGCTTTCAGCCAAACCCTCTGCTAGCGTGGGGCTGGCTGCGATGTAGAAAGCCATGGTGAATTTACATGGATCGAGGGCCTAGCCCTGCTTGTCACCCTCTCAAGTCATCCCTTCAGAATATGCTGATTACTAAATTAATTGTTGGTATGTTCAAACAGATGCATGGAATAGCCTCCTGTTTGCTCGAAATAACTTGGCAACGATCGCCACCTTGAAATGCCGCTTAGTCCTGCCATTTTCAAATGTGTTGCCTTTAAAATTTAATTGAGTTTCCCTTTGTTGGGTGTGTATTCAAACAGCTCGCTCCAATTGCCTGATTTACCTTCTGGGTTAGCCGTGTCCCTGTGTGCATAATGGAGCATCCACAGACATCCACTCAGGGTAACAGGTCTCTTTCCTGCCCTAGAGACTCCCTGCTCCTTTGTCTCTCCTTACTTTAATATTATCCTAGCCTCTAGCAACAGCCAGCCACTGTGTGGGTAAGGTGGATGGAGGTGGGACAGTTTGCAGGCACTCCATCCCCGGCAGCAAAGTTGTTTTCCCACTGTGGGTTTCCAACAGTGTTATCCTGTGGACGTTCTTAGCGGTGTGATGTTTCTGTGATGAGTCAATTCCTCCTGCTTCTTCAGCCTGCCTGGCAAAAACCTGCCAGGTCCCTGTTGCCACCCACAAATGAGTACTGGGACAGCAGCTTTGGACTGCTTTGCGGTGATTTCACCCGTGCTAAAAAACCAGAGCTGGATACTGGCCTTTCCCAACCCACCAGCCCCAGGGACCAGGTCTGCTTGTGTGGGTGGCGAGGTGTGACAGACCTGGGTTAGGAGGCAGAAGCTCATGCTGCTGCTCAAGCTGCCTAGCAGGGTAGAGGTACTGGTGGCCATCTGGCTGAGGTTTTCATGAAATGTGTCTGGTTTTTTTGTGGGATTCACACTCCAAGAAACATGGAGGAGAGGGAGATGGCGTGTGGGGGACTGTAATCTGGAGTGAATTACTGGAAGGTCTCTATTTTTCAGGTGAGACACCAATGGAGAACTGTAGGTCCAAGTCTTTTGTTTCAGCTCCAAGATTTTCTGTTTGTACAAGCCCTCTTCCCAATCCTGCTCCTCTGTTTCAAAGATTTGTATCATTCTCCATTACTTCGTTCTTTTTATTTTTTCTTCTCTAGATTCCATCTTCTGTTTCGCCATTAGAAAATGAAAAATTTAAGCTGGACTTTAGGTAGAGGGGAGCAGGGGGAGAGCTCAGTGAGATAACACCTGTGTGTCTCTAGCTGTGGCCAGAAAGTCCCTGACAGCATTGCTTGTGCAGGACAGTGGAAGATGAATGCTCCCCTCCATATTTCATAAACTTTTTTTTCATCTATTTCCTTCTGACAGAGAAAGGTGCATTCCTCCACACATGGATACTTTTCAGTTTCAGAGCCAGACAGCTGTTAAAAATCTCTTTCTTCTTCCTCCAAATTCCTTCCTCAGGATGGTGGTGATGCTTCAGAGGAGCAATTTGAAATGCCTTTTGCTTAGGGGGAAGAATGGGATTCAGTTGTCTGCAAGTGTGGGTTTCAGATGCTTTGGGGTCTTTTCCCACCTCTCACTTGCTAAATTTTGGGCAAGAGGTGACTCTGTAGGACATCCTCTGGTTGATGCTGATGCCTGGAAGATGCTGTCCTTGGAGAAGGGGGACAAAAAGACATTTCTGCTGCACCACAGTCACATGTCCCAGCTGCTTCTGTGAGAAACCATTTTTTTTCTCTGAAAACTTCCTTCCTCCACAAAAAACCCCCAAACAAACAAACAAACAAACCCAAACCAAACAAAAACAACTGACCAAACTCTATTAGGGAGGCTTTTTGATGAAATATCTAAATTCCAGAGCTATCTTTCCATTCAAAACTGGTTTTGAAATGATTTTCACCAATTGATAGGGTCTAGAGGGGGGTTTCTGATTAAACAGTGGTTTTATTTAGACCATTTTCCTTTTCCTAGGCTAGAGGAAGGGCTGGGAAATTGGTGGGGCTGACCTGATAGTGCTGTCTGCAGTGCAGAATTTTTGGTGGAAATCTCCTGGCAGCCTTTTCCTCCCAAAACTGTGCTGCAAAGCATGTAGGCAGAAAGAAACGACCAAAGAGCAATTAGCATCATTCTCTATATTGCATGTTCCCCTTCTAGGTGCCATCACCTTTCTGAGGAAGAATCTAATTTAAGAGTGCTCTGCTTAAGAAAAAACCCCATATTTCTTACAGCCCAGGTTTGGGAAATCTCTGAGCAGCAGAGTATACTTACCATGGCAGTGGTGTAGGGAAGGGTGGCAGGTATGTAACACCAGGCTGTGATGGACACAGCTGCCTATGTGCTTTTTCCCAAGGTGAGCACCACTGCACTTTCCCTGCTCCTGCTGAGTTAATCCTTATCCCATAAAAAGCAGGAGCATATTGGTGGCCGCTTTGATGCATCCTCACTCGTGGCTCAGGTGAGGGCCACCCAGAGAAGCACCACACACAAGTAAGATGCACAGTTCTAGGCAAGGATTTTGGCTCTGCTTTCTCAGCTCTCTTGCAAAGCAGTAACATTTCAGGGGGGAAAACAAGACCCACAAAATTACCCATGTGGAGCAGTAGTGCTCCTCGGTGCCATTTACCTGGAAATCCTCTCTGCTTGGTGGAAATAAAAAGAGCACCTTACAGCCAAGTCCATATAATCTGTAGGAAAATCAGATCACCATCAGGTGATCAGCAGTTTCAGGAGCAAGCAAACATGCCTGAGCACAGCCAGGTGCAGTCAGTGCATCCAACTGCAGCTGCATGGAGCTTTTCCCTTTCTATCCCAGTTCTGGCCTGAGAGCTCTTTTCATACCCTTTGCCTTCGTGTAAACAACCACACAGGTTACAGCAGAATAAAAAAAATCAGGCCCTTGAATGTCATTGCTTTCTGGGAAAGAGACCAACACGGAGACCATGAAATACGTGTGCAGCGCTGCAGGCACAGCCACCTTTGCTGGGGCTCTGCAACAGAGGGGGGCTCCAGCCACCTGCACTGCCTTGGGAGCCTGCTTATCTTTGCATGGATACACAGCAGAAGGGGAAATCTGAAAGTGGCTCTAACAGGGACCCCTTTAGTGTTTTACTCTGAAGCTCCCTGACTTGCAGTGGAACCTGTTCCTTGCTATGAAATCTAAACTGACTGCAAATGCATGTTTTTAGGCTGAAGTGTTTTGAAACGCTTTAAAAATGTAAACTATCCATAAATGCAAACTAATTGCAAATCTACAGCTTGAAGCAGAGGCAACAAGAAGCATAAGCCCAGTGCTGTTTATTTTAATAGGTTTTGTCCGTTTCCTTTTAAAGCATTTCAATAACCACACTAGTACCTCTACACCCACCTGATGTGCACCTGCTGCTACCCCAGCCCAGCTTTCCAGGTGCCAAGAGCTCCAGGTATTTCAGACCTCGATGTATAGTGTTTATTTTAACTGCCTGCCTACTGGAAGCCACAGTCCTACAGCCTCCCAAGTGATGAGGCTCCAGACTGCTCCTCTAAGCTTGATTTAGTTGCTTGAGACCAGGCATCACCCACACCGAGCTGCCATTGTTCACGTGGAGGTGTGGCTCGGGGTAATTAATTTCCCAGTTGAGCTAAGAAGGCAGCTCAAACCCTGCCAGTCTGTGATCCCACATGTGATGGCAGAGCTTCAAAACAAAATGCTGCTGACAGTGGGCTCACTCTGTTTTCCCATTATCCAAGCTGCATCCGTGGTGACACCAGGGTGATGCTCCAGGGCTGAGGCTGGGAAAGAGCAGGGGGTTGGCACATGGTGGTGGTTTTCATCTGGTGTCCCCTGCCAAGCCCCCCAGGTCGCCTTGTCCCTGAGCCGTGAGCCATTTTCTCCTCAGTTAACTCAGTGCGACAGTTCCAGCTGGTCCCAAGCCATCATAATTAATGCCACGTCTTTCCTGTTTCTCTCTGGCTTTCAAACACGTGCCCAGGCTCCTGCCAGCTCTCATCAGCCACTCCCCTGGTGCCAGTAGAGTAGCAGCAAGCCAGGGAAAGGATCAAGAGGGCTGGCACCAGTGGTGCAAGGCCAGGCTTTGCCAGGTCTGGATGGGACTGGTGCGTCACCTCCCACCTCAAAAGTTTGCTCTTGGACTCTTGGTGGCAGCTTCCCTGTCCTCTTCCACTCTTTTCTGGTGAAGTCAAAGGACTGTGGAGCACCTGTGGGTGTGCTGGCTTTGCTCTCCATCTTTTATCAGAGTTGTTTCCTCCTCAAGGTGTTTCAAGCTCTCCACCCAGAGAGAGGACCTCTGCCACGCAAGAGGGTTATCTCAGTGGAGCCACTTATGCTCCCCTTTATTCTCCATATTTACTTTCTTTCCTCCCATCTTCAGAGACAGTGCAATGAATAAAAAAGGACACCTGATTAAGGGTTTCATTTGAGGGGACTGTAAAAAAAATTTGTGGAAAAAAAAATGTATTACTCTGTCTTGCTAAAATGGAGATAAAGGTTTGTCCAAACCCATGCCACACCTGGAGGTGAGAACTACTCCAGGACTTCTCTGCAGGCATTCAAAGACCTGATTTATAACTACCAGGTTTTAGGTGAAACATTTTGTTCTATCTGACAGCAAAAGTGAAAGATTAAGCCCTCCAAACTCTGGCTCTTCCCAGGCCTATTGAGGAAATGGACAAATTCTTCTCACATTTGGGGACTGACGTTTCAACATCGTGTTCAATGCTTGGGTTTAAGGATTTCTTTGGCATCTTGCTGGGATTTTATTGGGGTTGTAAGACAGAGCTTGTGAGTGTTTTATTAGCTGTTCCTTCACCTTTGAAGGAAACATCTATTGTTTATTAGTTTAAGAAAAGTACAAAGGATACATTGAGTCCTTGTTTAATAACTTCCCCCAGTGCTCCAACACAATGGCAACTTAATCTCAGCGCAGGGTCCTCTCTGGAGCTGGAGAAGATTCCAAAACCATGGAAAAAACCATGCAAACCTCCATCCCCTTTGTGTGGGAGAAGCCTGTGGGGGGGGGGGTTGCAAAAGGGGCTGTGGACAGTGGCGGTGGGGGCCTCCAGGGTGTCAGATAATTTTGACTGATAGCTGACTATGTAAAAAAAATATGTCTGGGTCTCCTCATGGATAATTCACAAGCAGAAAATTAAATATTGTTTTGCTGGGAACAATCTCACCTTGTACTTTTTGTCAGATGTATCCTGTGTATGTCGCCACCTGGCATCTTAGTTGTCTGCATGTGTTTGGTACCGACACCTCTATTAAATCCAAGGAAAATAAGCTGTGAAGAGCCAGATAGCTTTTAAAACAGGAATGCTTTACAGAGGAAAAAAATACAGCATTGAAAAGACATCCAGCAGATACTCTTCTCTTGGGCTAGTTATGTTTTAAAATTTATTTGTTATGGGAATAGAGAAGTTGGACCCAAGCTATTAATCCAAACCAGAGGGAGAGTGTTCAGCTGAGAAATATTTTCCTACCTGCAAAAACTTCCCCCAACATGTAGAAAAGCTGTTTCCCTGCCCATGCATTTGGGTTTAGCTGTACGTTGTGTCTCAAGGGATCCATGATTTTTTAATTTCTCAGTGGGATTTAATCTTAAATTATCTTCCTTTGCAGAGGAAGTAAGGAAGGAGAAATGATGGTGCTTGTGAGAAGGGCCTCAAGTGAAGGATGTCTTGGAGGGATGTAGTACAGAGCCAGTCTCGGTGAGGGTTCCCTGGGCTCCAGTAAGGTGATGGTCCCAACATCCTCCAGACAACACAGGCTCACCTGTAAATAGGTGTGACCCCTCAGTCCCGACATCCTCGTAATGAGACTGGGTTGAGCATCTGGGTCAGGGATAAGGATTTGGGGGTAAGATTAGGGAATAGGAAGACTAACAGGACTTAAATGGAAATATTTGTTTTGCCCAAGCATTTTAATTTCTTTGATTCGCCTGGAAAAACTGCAGCAGGCTTATGAGAAACCAGCTCAAGAATTGGTTTAATCTGCAGTGTCCTTTGCCTCTCTGGAAAGGGGGTATTCCACCTTCTCCCCACCCCACCACAGTTCCACAAACACTACCTACAGAACAGAGATGGGGGAGTTTTTTAACGTTTAAGTTAATGATTTTTAAAATATTTATTCATCACATGTCTGCTGGTGCCTCATTAGGGTGCTGGTTGAATGAATGATTTTATCTTTATGGAAAAAAGATGGGGAATATTTTTTCTTCCTGTCTGATATCTGAGTGCTGATTAAAATGAATCCCAGCACTGTTGGAGGCTTATGCAGTGGAGCCTGGGCTCTCCCCATTAGCTGGGTACCACACTACCCCTTATTAGCCCATTTTTACAAATTAGCTTTGATGCCTTTGGTTCCAGAATTTGCTCATCAGACACCTCATAGCAGCCTCATGAGCCCTGCCCAAACCTTTAGAGAGCTCCAGCCCAAGTACCTCCATGGAGATATCGTGCAGAACAACTCTCCAAGGGTGTGTAAAGGGCAGGAAGGTGGGGGGTGAGGGGGCATTTCCTTTACTGATTCCCCAATTAAATGGTTTCCCCACAAGCCATGCTGCCTTTGTGCCCTCACCCCATCCAGTTAACTCATGTGTGGCCCAGCTTCAACCCTCACTGCACTGCAGAGGTGGGGGGAAAAGATTTTGTGCAAAATGAGTGTTGGCTGCCCCGACTTGTGTGAACCGAGGATGAAGGTTTGCTTCTGCAGTGTGTCAGAAGATACTGACAGGAGCACCTTTCTTCTCCTGTACCCTTGCAAAAGCTAAATTCTAATGGCGTCCAATTAACAAAAATTAATGGTTGCATCATTATAACTGTTAGATTTGTGTTTTGATGAGCTGACAGGACTTGACTCATCCCAGGATATGACTGATCTAACCACACTCCTGTGATGTCATGATGCCCGGTCTGGGAAGATGCACTCCTTTTGTGTAAAATGGCAGGAGTTAGAGGGGAGAGCTGTGGGACAGCTGTGGGGAGCCATCCTGCCTGGCAAATCTCCTTTTTGAGGGCAGAGGAGAAGGGGCAGAGATTTGTTTCAAAGCTGCCAGCAGGTAATGCTGGGCTCTGTCTGCTCTGCCCCGTGAGTTCCTCTGATGGGGGTCAAAACTTGGCAGTGCCAACTAATAAATAACCATGTTTTTAGAGGCTTTGCTAAGCTCTTTTTTGAAAAATAAGTTCACAGAGGCTGTGGATAAAAGAACTGTATCTCCCCACGGACAGGCTGTGATCAGCCTTGCCATTTGTGCTCGGAGGATACTGCCTTTTTAATAAACCAACATGATTTAATGGTATTGTTTTCATACAAGGAAGAAGAAAACAAATTATTGATTCTTTACTCACAAAGACGTTGCTTTGCAGCCTCCCTGTAATACCAGCAATGATTTTGCAATATATAATGATTTGAAAAAAGGGACAAGGACAGTTCACCTGTACTCGTGACCACCCACGTCAGCGCACTTTTATTATTATAGGAATGCACCGTTTGCCTTACAGAGCAATATAAAGGCTGTACAAGATCAGACAGAGCCAGATCTTGTGCCATTTCCCTCCCTGGCTCTCTCCCCCACTGCCCACTGCAACCTACTGCAGCAGTCCTTGGAAAAGACTTCCTATCCACCAGGCAAGCCGGTAGCTGGTGTGAATCGGCACAGGCAGCATGGGAGGAGGTGGCATCTCCAACACCAGCGCCTCTGCAATCCATGGCTTCAGTTTTCATGGAGCAAAGCTGGACCTTGGAGGTGCCACTGCTGGCCCCGACTCGGTGTGTCCTTCGTTAGGGGAGCCCCTGTGCCCACCCTGGATGCAGGAACACTGCAGAGTGACCGTGCTGGGGATGGAGGTCAGCTGGGAGGTGAGAAACAGACCTGCACTTACCTGATCAATTCAGGCATGGCAGGCATTTTCCACCATCAGCCAGGAAATCTGTGAGAGGGGGAGAAATTGGATTTCAGCCTCCTTGGTATGAAGCTGGGGCCCTAATCACTAACCTGTCTCAGAAATGGAAATTTTGCGGAGTAGCTCCTGCAGACCTGGTTTGCAGCACTCAGCAGGAGACAGACCTCTCCCTGAGATGATTAAAATCTGATTTACAAGGCACGGTGGACAGATGGCATCTGTTTTCTGCAGTCAGCTGTCCCTACAGAATAAAAGAGGCAAACTTCAAGGCCGTAGCTCTTCAAAGACAGATAAATTATTGTCCATATCCATGCAGGTGCCTGCACTGGCACGTCTGCTCCCGCCACACCAGGGCTTGAATCCACCGAGCCAGTGGGTATCTGCTCACCCTCCTTCCCCTGCCTCTCAGCACCCTAATGTTCCCTATTTCCCAGCCCTTCCACTGCCCCACATCCCCTAAAGCTAATGTGAGGGCAGGCCAGCAGGAGGGCGAAAGCAATTAAAACAGAGGACGGTGCCTGGCTGCTCTGTGGAGTGTGCAAGAGGCAGCTCCAGCAGGCACGGGCAGGGAAGGGGTAACGCTGCAGGCATAAAAAGGGCAGCCTCTACCTGAACAGCCAAAACACCTGAGGAAGATGAGATTTTGTAGAAGGGTAAGTGCAACAGCATCACTAGGTGGGAGAGGCAGAGAAGGACTGAGCAGCCTTTCCCTCAGCACAGCCGGGGGCCAGGCTGGAGTGCAGCCCCAGGAGCTGAAGCCACATTGCCCACCCAGGGGCTGTCACCACGGCAGCACAGCTGTGCCTTTTTGGAGCTTTTTTCCCACCTCTTGAACTGTGATCAGGCTTGAAAAGGCCATGCACAGCTGAAGTAGAGGTATCTCCAACGCGTTGGTTGTTTCCCATTTCTGGAAGAGGAGGACAAATAAAGGCACGGAGAGGCTGTAGCTGATACGATGCCCCCGCACGGGCACTGAGCGCTGCCCTGCAGTTAAGCTCCTCAGCAAATTGCCCTGGCCTTCAGTAGAAGCCTTTGATCTCTTCCCTCCTGGTTTACATCTTCGACTCAAATGGGCAGGATGAACTCTTCCTGAGCACCTAATTATGGCTCTTTCCGTGCGATGCCATGTTGCATGCTCAGACAATAAAGCAGGAAGCGTCTGACCTAACCTGTCCATTCTGTGCATAGATGTTGTGCCACCTCTTCCCTAAACTCCAAACCAAGGAAAATCATGCTAAACTGCCTTAAATTTAATATAATCATCAATTCCCTGCTCCCAGACTATTTACTGTTGGCAAGGAGCAGAGCTGGCAGACCCCGGTGAACTGAACAAAAAGCCATTAAAAAAGATTTGTCCCAATTGTGGCAAATCTGAGCCTCCTGGTATCTTGTTGGCACGTAGATATGCTTCCTAGAAGCCCAAATCTGCAGCTCAGCTTATTAGATCCCCTTTTTTCCCCAAGATATAACTCAGAGGAGCCAAGAACCTCTTTCAGCGAAGGTCAAGGCAATAAACCTCCAATTGTTTATGTACATAAAGAGCCCTGGGATGTAACATGATTTTCTTACTCCAAGCTTTCCCAGATGCCCAGAATGGGCAATTAAAATCAAACACATGCAAAAATACAGCAACATGTACAGTGTAGCCTGCCCCACTCTATCCACTCACCTCATCCTCAATAAAAACTCCATCCCTGCTTGGATATGGCCAAACATTAAATTCAAGGGAGCAAAACTCACAGGAAAAACAGGACTGGAAGAGGTGGTGCCATGCCTGCTCAAGCAGAAAGCCTGGCCAGCAGCACCTTGGAGCCATGCTCACCCCTTGCCAGGGAAATACCACTGCATGGGCACATCCTGTGCCACTTCTGTGCAGAGTCAGGACTCAGGCTTTCCTTGGGCTCTTCCCTGTCCGTGGTTTGAAACCCCGCCATAGTCACCTGGCTGGACTGGGGACAGGACTGAACCATCGTCCATGGAGAGTTTCTCTTTGCTTTCCCAGGGCTGAGCAGCTAGTGGGAAAAATATTCACGCACCCCTTTCAGGTGTTCCTGAAGGCATCAGCACATGTTGCCTCCTCCAGACAGCTGGGGAAAGGCCAGGCAGCCCACACCCTGCACTAATACCTCTGCAGACTGACACAGGAGCTCCTGGTATGGGCAAGAAAACTCACAGACTGAAAGGAAAGAGCTGATGTCTCGGTCCTTCCTTCTCCTCACCTCTCCTGCCACATGAGCCTCCCTTCTGCCTGGTCATGCAGAGACATCACAGACTGCAGCCTCCCATCCCAAAAGGAAGTAAAATGATGGGTCCAATTGCCTAACCTGGAACTTGGACAGGGACTGAGGAGGGGAAAAAAACCTCACATGGCATCCAAATCCAAGCCACCCTTGGAAGTTGGAGGGACATGCATCGCCTCACTGCGCATGCATGGGGGCATGGGCAGCACCCTGCCTGTGGCTGGCAGCAGCGGGTCCCAGGAAGGGTCCCTAAGGTGTCAGATGCAAGAAATCCCTTTGCAGCCACATCATCTCTTGGATTAGTGATGCTGGGTCCAGTGCAGGGGAGTAAAACCTGGCTCAGCTCAGAAGAGGAGAAAAAGTGAGGTGGTCCTTCAGTTGGGAGTGAAGCAAAAACCCCAGGACTCCCTTGGGAAATCCCGAAGGACCATCTGGTGATAGTCTGGCGATGGAAAACTTTTCCTGCTTGGGAGAGGCTGTTCCCATCTTTAGCTAGCCTTCTTTACAAACCACTGGATTTCAAAGCCCCAGAGCAAGGTTGGATTTGTGTTATCTGCTGGTTGGCTGCACACAGCTCTAAGAGATGTATCGTTTTAAAATCCATCCCGGGGACAACTGCAGGGCCCATTCAAAATGTCCTGAACTTTATGAGTTCTCTGGAACGGAGATAATCCTACCAAAACAGCAGCTATCCAAAATAGCTCTAGGGAAAAACTCTTGGACTTGACTACCATTTGCAATCTTCAATCCAAAAATCCCGTGGGTGCTGTGCACCCTGGTCCACATGTGGGTCCACACTAGGGAGGGAAGAGCCCTGGGTGCTGTGGTATTTCATCCTTCAAGCAGTCGCTTGCTCTGTCTTGCTCCCAGCACGGAGCAACGCTCTGCTTCCATAAATCTAGATATTTGTTGGAAAGAGAGTAATGGGGGGAGAAAAGGTAGTGCTAGTGAAGAGATATAAAGTACAGCTGGGCGGATTAGGCTGCAAAGGAATTAGGGAATTAATGATGCTTTAGCAGCTTGAAATCTGCCAGTCCAGAGATGAAACATTTAAGACGCTCTTGGCAAGCACTGGGAAATACAGCCTGTCGAGCCAATGCCACTTGCTGGAGACAGCACCCGAGACCAAGATTCATGGCACCAGTTAAACTCATGTTTCTTGGTCATCCTCGCACCCAAAATCCCTCTTCGGAAGCTTGAAAACCTGAGCCCATGCGTGGCAGGGCAGAGACCTCAGGAGCCCACAAGCACAGCCCCTCTGCCATCCCCAGGAATGTTTCCTTTCTCCCAGGGTCCCTGTCTCCTTTTTCCATTTGCCTTTTCTGACAGGCAATTATCTTTCCAGAGGTAATTGCCGCAGAAGCCATATGGGATCCATAAGCTGCTAATGCTGAGGGATTTTTTACAAGGAATCGTAACACCTGTACATTATTGTTGTTGATACTGGCGTGACTGTCACTGGTGTAAAAGCAGCCACAATTGCCAAAATGGGTTGTGGGAATGGTTACAGCAGCACAGACAAAAAGACAAGGTTATCATCTCTGAAGTCTTAGGGGTTTTTAATTGGGAAGAAATTGTTCACAAGCTCAGATGACAGAGTTACAGAATAAACCCAGACCTAAAGGGAGGGAAGGAGGAGGGAGGTGAAGCTTCAGTGTGGAGACCACCCCACTGGGATTCGGGAAGCGGCCACTGACAATGTGGCAGATCCGGGGGGGGCTCAGCACTTCTGTGTGTGTGTACATGTTGGTTATCTAATAAGCCATTTCTTAAGCTCCAGCGATACTGCTACTTATAGCATAAATTCAACGATCTTCACTTTACTGGCCATTAATCTGCTTCTTTTCCTGACAATTTTATACTCTTTTGATAAACTGTTTGTCTAACCGTGTGGAAGAAACAATGTCAAGAGCTGTACCTTAGGCGTTCGCCCAGCTAATGAAGAAAATCCATCACAAGGAGAGTTTATCTATTGCTTTTCTGGATGTAAATAAAACATCAGGCTAATTTACTTCCATTAATCTCAAAGACCATCGCTACAACAATAGTCCCGTGTCAGAGCAGACTTTTTTCCCCCTTTTTCACATAAATATTTAAGTAAGTACTGAAAGCATAAATAAATTACTTTCTAAAAGCCAGATTATTTTTATATCCAGAGACTTAACAATGAATTTGGATTTACTTGCTAGCTCTTGCCTTTCAGGCAGCAGTCAGCCCACACTTCCCCTGTCTGGCTCGGGGACGCTTGGGTGAGTTTTACAGAGCATCTTGTGGGGTCTCTGAGTGCCAGCAGCAGTGGCACGGCGCGTGTTTGCGTGTGAGTGCATGTGCTCGGCAGGTTGGGGCCAATTCAGCCCCTGCCTTCCAATCCCCAGCCCTATTCCCTGCCAGCTGAAGGGCTGTGCACAGCCAGGGAGCTGTTAAACATGGATCCTGTCGCTCGGATCACTGCAGAATGAAGCAGGTCCCTCCCGGCGGAAGTCACCTCCATGAAGGCGAGTGCCCGTGCTCCCAAATGCTGCTCTCAGAGCACATTCCCATGGTGCCAACAGTGAGCAGGAGGCTGCCACAGGGGTCCCCCCCCATCAAGGAGCCCTTGTTTCTCCACTGCTTTCTCCCTTGCTCAGCTGCTGCTGATGCCATCTTAAAGCCAAAGCCACCCTGCTGCCGGCTTGGACCATTTCCTTTTCTTGTGACCACACCCCAACAGGATGGTGATGATGTGCAGTGAAATTTGGTAAAACAGCATCCCTGCTCAGATGAAATCTAGTTTGTCAAGCATGGCTCCACATGAATATTTATAACTACAAAGTAGTTATAACCATTAAAGTAACTCTAACATAGGAAATAAGACACGTTGATAGCTGGAGCAAACCGAACCCAACACGACGTGGCAAAGACTGACGTGAGTAGTCCACAGGATTCCTCTGAACAGCCATGACCGCAATTCAGAGACTGTGCTGGCAACACAGGCAAGCCCACGGGAAAATGGACTAATTAGAGAAGATTAACGATCAGTTTCAGCAAGGTCTTGGCTTTTGGTTCTCTCATTTATCCATACATGGCTCTTCGTTAAATCACGAGGGATTTTTATTCATATGTATAACTGCTTACAGATGTTCCCACATGCGTTTAGCCAGCAAACTCATGTTACAACTAAAGAAATGCAAAAAAACCCACTACCCTGTGCAATGTTAAGGTCGAGCAGATGCAACCAGAGGCAAGGCAAAAGCTGCTGGTCCAGCAGAGCAATGTCCGCAGCTTTGGCCACCACACAGAGCCCCCACCTGTCTCTCGATTCTCGCTGAGAATTTGGCTCACATGGGATGAAAACCTTTCTTGTAATGAAATTTCTCACTTTGCTGAGAAAAAACAAGACTCTGACTGACGCTTCACATCCTAACTAATGTTCATTAACTCATAGTTTTCCTCAGCGTATTTTTTGGATTTAATTATGTTACTTTTAGTATCCTTTACTCTTACATAGCCATGCCTGGGTATGGCTTTTCAGGGGATCCAGGATGAGTTATTTTGTTCTCTTCCAAGCTTACAAACTAAGCTTACCTCCTGATAATAAATCCCCATGATTTGGGCTTTCGCAGAGCTTCCATAACAGTCATCCATCCCATGGCACAGCAAACGGGGTGATAACTCTTGGGGTGGAGAGAGTGCTGGGGGAAAGGCTTTCCCTGGCTAATTGGAGGGCAGGACTCCAGGAAGATGCTGATGGCACTTTGGATGCTGCTGTGCCTGTGATGCTGAGTGCTGATGCTTTCTGAGAGCACTCGTGCTCGCTTGTTGATTCATGTCACCCACATCCCACTTCACCCTCTCTTCAGCAAGAGGGAAAAGGGGAAAAAAGGTAATTGCTTGTGCTTATCAGCAGGGCTGTTGAAGCAGCCCCTTGCAGGCTCTCAAACTGTCATAGCGCTGAGAAGCATGGAGCAGGGAAGGTATCAAAGCCCATTTTTTCCTCTCCCACTGCATGGGTGGCTGTGTTCTGCAAAGCTATTGCAATGGGGCAGCTGCACCATGGTGCAGCTGGGTAGCCATGCCGGTCTCACTTAGGCTTTCCAAAGGCATTTCCAAAGGGAAGCACTGGAGTGCGTGACGCATGGAAGCTCTGCCTGTAACACTGGAGAAATGGAGGGCTGCTCCCAGAGACCTCTTTAAAAAGCCTTCTCCTGGTGGCAAACCATAAACTCACAGGTCAGGAACTGACTGTTCTTGGCAAGCAAACACTGACTGCATGGCTCAGCTGGGAGACACACTGCAGGGAATGACAGAGCCCATCCCTGCATCTTTTTTCCTCCTGTTCATTTTGATTTTGAATTATCTCTCAGCCCTGACACTTGAAGACCTGCCTAGCTGGGATGCTGCTGTGCTTCATCACAGTAGGCTGCTGGGCAAAAGCCTGAGGGGTGACAGGAGCAGGATGGGCTCTGCTGGAGGTGCCAGTGTGCTCAGAAAGTGTTTTGCACTCAACTGCCTTCTGCTAAAATAGCCTGGCATTTTTGTTGAAAGATATTTCTGCAAGCCTGGGGAAGAGTTACAGGCAGTCATGCCCAAGAGAGCAGCCAGAAGTACTTTTTGGAAGTGGGGTAGTTTTGCCTTTAATCCCCTGACAGTGAAGGGAAAGAGTGAATGAGAGATTTAAACCTTCAAATCCTACATTGAGAACACTCCTTGGCAGCAGCCCGGGCCCACTAAGGCACATGCACGGATCATGGCACATGACACACGGCACATGGCACACAGCATGCGGCTCTCACTGCGGATGGTGCCATGGGCTAAGTGAGGGCAGCTGCTGCCCAGGGCTGCTGAGCTCCAGGGTCCTGCCTGGTCCCACCTTCCGGCAGAGGCTCACACTCACTCCCAGGCACACATACCTTTTCTGCAGGGGGAAAGGCAGAGCTCAGCTCTTGTGTCTTGTCTTTGCTTGATCCACTTAGCAAGCTCCCCTCTTCTTTCCCCCTGCTTCTCTGCCTGGGATGTTTTGGAAATAGTGAAGGCATCATCAAAAAGCCCAGTGCAAGCCATAGAAAGGCTGCCAGTGTCTTCTTCCACTGTTCCTTTAACTCTCCCCAGAGTCCCTGTAGGCTGTTCAAGTGTTCAAGCCTCCAGTTTTCAGTTGTGTTTGTGTTTGTGTGTGTGTGCGTGTGAGTGTGTGTGTGTAAACACACCCGAAAAACCTCGTGGATGTGCCCTTCCTTTGAAAATCCGTGCTGCGTCCATGACTTGATGATTGTTGCCTTTCTCAAGCAGTTGTGGGTTGTCTTAGGAGGCATCCCCTCCTCTTTCCTACTCCCTGTGATTCCATTCGCTTCCCCAGAGCATCCTACAAGGTGGGGGGAAGCACCCTGTGGAGAGCCAAGCACCAGCACGCAGCCTCCTAACACCCCCGCCGAGGGCATGAGGTACATCCACGGCTGCCGGGATGTGCAGGGCAGGCACTCCGAGCCAGCCGGGGGCCGGCTCAGCGCGGCGAGTCCTCGAACACCGTCAGGTTGTGCTCGTGGATGTGTCGGAGCAGGATCCGCGCCCGCCTGTCGATGGTGCTGAGCAGGGGTCTGAGCCCCTCGGCGCCGCCGCGGCTGTCCCAGAGCTCCCGGTCCAGGCGCAGCGACTGCAGCAGCAGGCTCTGCAGCCTGCCCGAGCGCAGCGTGCGCACCGCCGCCGCCGGGAAGCTGCAGGAGGAGCACAGGACACAGGGAGGGAAGGAGTTATCCCAGGAAGGCTGTGAGCAGAGGGGAAGGGCACTTGAGCAACGGTGATTCAAGAGGAAATGCACGTCTAACCTAAAGGAACACGGAATGAGGAGCCTCCTGCTGAAAACTCTGCCCATGGTGAGCATGCAGGATAGCTCCATCAGACACGGATCCAAACAAATTCCAAATCAAGAGGCCTCTAGCATGCCAAAATGCCTCATGGGCAACGACGCAAGAAATGCTGAAATACCTGATTATTCATTATTTTTGTGCAGCTGCCAATTAAAGAGGGGAAATAGGCTTTGGAGCCTGCCATCAGCCACTCAGAGCAGAATAAATACTTGGTTTCAGAGCAGGAGCATACGGGATGTTTCTGTGAGCCTACCAACCCACCCTGTTCAGAGTGGGAGCTGGCCCTGATTCACATCCCTGTTATTCACAGGGATGCCCCACCAGGGTGGCCAGGAGCAGCAAGAAGTTGAGCACACACAGGGCTGCTGGACATCCCATGCGTGCCAGGTCAGCCCCTGTCCGGCATGTGCACATCCCTACCTGTGTATTCCTTGCAGGAGCCTGAAGTTGAGCTTCTCCTCGGGGTGCTGTGGCCTGCCCGCGTTGTCAATGAACACCAGGCGGGATGGCGCGCTCCTCCGGACCTGCCAGCAGGATGGGAAGGAGGAGTTCACTCAGTGCACACAGTCACCAGTGTGGAGGTTTAGGCTGCTTTTTAACACAGTGAGAAAGCCTGAGAGTATCTGGGGGAAAGCAGATGCCAAAGTCCAGGTCCCTCCATGCTTGGGCACACCTCCCTCCAGGGTCCCAGCATCGCCATTCTACATCCCCTTTGCTACCATCTCAGCCCTGCAAGTGCCTCCCAGGCACCTTCGTGTTAGCCCCAGAGCAGCCCTTGGAGAACAGGGAGACACACCAGGATGTGGACCAGGAACAGCTCTGCTGGGTTCCGGCACTTCTCATGGAGCATCTCCTCCACACAGGGCTCAGAGGGATCAGGCTGAAACCCACAGCAGTAGCGGTCCAGGCGGTCGTGAACCTGCAGGAGACATTTGGGGACCTTAGCAGGGAAGTGTGCCTGGGATGTGGAGCTGTTCTTGTACAGAGGAAAATAAAACTTTTCTAGGGATCCTCAGCAGACGTGAAGTGGAAAATCTGCATACACTGGTGAGTGAGAGGAAGGGAAGCAGCAGAAGCTGAGCTGAGTTGGAAAACCCCTTTGGCGTGAAGAAGTGATGACAAGGGTGATGGTGACAGGCTCTTCTGATGGAGTTCAGATACCTGGTACCTCCACATTCTGTATTTGCACACAGCGAAGGGGTTGTGCCTCCAGCTGAAATGAAGGGAAGACGTACATGATAATGAATGAATAAAAACACCAACAAAAGCACCCGAGGAAACCTAGAGTCTGAAACCTCAAAAAGAATTTCTTTTTTCTGAGTCTTGGTGCTCTGTGTGATGGTTTCATCTGGTTCCCGTCACATATGCAACATTTCATCCATCCCTACGGTAACCTGAGCAGCTCTCAATGGAAAGATGAATGGAAAAGTATCAGCAAGGGAAAAATCGGTCTGTGCATATGCAGAGCATGCCTGACATTTAAGCTGGGCCACGGTGACTTGTTTTTCCTACATTTGTGTTTAATCATTTGCAGGTGCTCCAAAGGCTCCATGCTGTCCAGGCTGTCAAACTTCCTGCTTCCCATCCCAGTTCCCTGCAGAAACCCTGGTGCTGCTCAGCAACCTCCAGTGTTTCAACCACACCCTTGGAGGAATGAAGGACTTCTAAAAGACAGAAATCTCTGTCAGACCCAGCCTCAGTATTTATGGAGCTTCCTCAGCTTTGTCAGAAGCAGCTGGTACATCCTACATCCCCTGAGATGGTTCGTGGGGCACACAGGACCTCCTTGGCTGTCAACAGACCTCCCCTCTCTGTGTTGACACAACCACGGAGGGGAGCTGCCTCACCTCCTCCAACTCTGGAGACCTGTTTGCAACAAACCACCATATATGTATATGTGCTACTTTAAATATATATATATATATAAAAGAATATATATTCTGTTTGCAGCATAAAAATGTCCAACTTGCTGACTTGCTTGGTGTTGCTGGTGCTGACCCAGGAGGCAGGGCTTAGGGTGCAGAGAGGCTCCTGGGAGGGCTGGAGCAGGTCTCAGGTGAGCCAGAAGGGATCCACAGGTGACAATGAGACAGAAGCCAAGTGACCCACAGTGGCTGCCTATGCCCTTCACCCTGGTAATTAGCACAAGTCACCAATTACAGGCTGTGCTTTGAGAGGGAGTTCTGTCTGAACCCAAACACAGACCAGGCAGTGGAGAAGATGCTGCAGGAAACACAAATTGTGATCTCCATGGCCATTCCATCCATAACCCTTTGAGAAGAAGGATTAGTTCCACACGGGAGCCTCCGAAACCTCTCTGTCTCCTGACATTTAACGAAGCACTCAGGTCAGTATTTCTCCTTTGGGAGACACTCCAGTTAAAAGTGCTTGAGCATCTTGACACAAAACACATGGAAACAGAGCAAAATATCACATTTCCTCCACGCATCTCCTTGGCCTGCCTACGGGAGAGCTCAGCACGCCAGTTTCTCTCACCTGCTATGTTATTTTGCAGGCTGCACAGAAGGTGAAGACAACCTGAGATGACTTACAGAGACATTAAATAGGCTCAGAGCTTCACTCACCCCCCCCACGAGCACCTGTGAAACCAAGGTGGGTTGGTGCTGGACCCGCAGAGGCGTGAGGATGAGGTGGATATGGTGTCGAAGTGGAGCCCCAGGAGAGGGACCAGATGGCTGTGGAGATGCTGAGAGTGCCCTGACATGCTGACAAGCCCCCCTCCCCTGTACCGTCCCTGATTTTTTTGTATTAATTTCTTCTTTCCAGAGCCTAAAGAGCTCAAATTCATGGGAATTTTGGTGTTATTGCTGGAACACAAATACATGACCTACACCTTCTCCCATCCAAGCTCAAACACTGCGAGAAGCTCACTTTCAGCCCCTCTTATTCCCATCCTGGGGGATCCCCTTGTATCTGATAGATCTTTTTCCAGTTATGATTCAGCCTAGGATGGCTTTCCCTAGGGAAAGTTTCCTTGCTCTCCCCCAGGCTGGGAAGAGGAAAGAGGCTGCAGAGTTGATTTGGTTCTGGCCCTCTCTAAAGCACGGGACAAAGCCATCAGCAGCTGCCCCCTTTCTACCAGGCTCAGCATTTTTTCCCCCAATAAAACTTTGCACATAAGAGGGGGGTTCCTTTATGGCAAACACCAAGAGAAATCAACATAGAAAAAGCCCAATTTTAAGAGCAATTGAAGAAAACTACCAAGATTTCAATGCCACTGTACAACAGAGCTCAAATCTCTCAACTCCTCCTTCCCCAGCAAGGGCTGTGGGATGCTAAAACCATTCCTGAAAGATGCTATCCCACCTCTATAATATCCTACAGACTCTTTACCTTTATGTGACTTTTCTGCATGGGAGGATTCTATTAGAATTATTGAGGAGAACCTGTGGATTGCCCTTGGACTTATCATTGCACTGCTTCAGCCCTTGAAGAGGAACTCTCCTTAGTACTAGATACTTTCTCCTGGAGTCTCGGCCTTTTCACTGCACTCACTGGCTTTTTGGCCTGGGGAAGGGAAGGGGATTGGTTAATACACTCATTTCTCTGGTTGTTTCACTGAAAATATTTCCAAGGCCAGCCAGAACTGCTCCACCTCTACCAGCCATAGTTGAGGCTATAAAGATTAATGGTCAGGCTTCACAAAACAAAACAAAACAAAACAAAACAAAACAAAACAAAACAAAACAAAACAAAACAAAACAAAACAAAACAAAACAAAACAAAACAAAACAAAACAAAAAAACCAACCAAAACAAAAACCCCAAACAAACAAAAAACCCACAAAAGCCCCCCACCAAAAAACAACAACAAAAAAACACCATAAAAAGGAAGAAGAATAAGGAACATATTTTAGTAGTTCGGGGTTTTCTCTTTCTTCCCTTCTTTCTTTTTTTTTATATTAATACTTGCCCTTCCAGGCAGTTTTCTCTAGTCTGATAACCAAAGCTCTAGCCCCGAGGTGCCTAAACAGGCTTTCTTTTTCTCCACAGAAATCACTTTTGCCTCCTCACAGCTGCCGTCCAAGAACTGATAACTCTCTGGGATGCTGTTGTAATCCCTCATAGCAGCAGGATATGATTCTCCAGACAGAAGATTAAGTTCTATTAATGCCATGGAGGAGGAAAGCAGTGCTGTCCAAAGGGGCAGGGCTCCTTATTTCCAGTGCCAGCGGCACCTCCTTGACGCTGGATGCGCTGGGGCTGATGCAGAACATGCTGCTTGTCCCTAGGGATGCCCTAAGCATGTCTCTAGGGATGCCCCAAGCCTCTGCCAGCATCTGCACAAAATGAACAGCAGAAAGCTCGCCCACGTGAGGACAGACTCGCCACATCCAAAATCTGCCTGTGTTTCCCCTGCGAGTCCCAAACATGGATTGTACTCAGGCCAAAGAGCTTCTGCACAAAGTTCTGCTGCTCCCCATTAGCTGATGAGTGGAAATACATCCCAAGAATCCACAGCCTGTGTGACCCCACAGAGAAAAGCAGACCATGGTCAGAAAATGCAGGTGCAGGTGCAGGTGCAGGGGGACCCGGGTGGCACAGCGGGTGGGACAGGTGGCCTCAATCACCCCAGCCCTACCTGGAGAAGAAAGTCAAAGAGGGCCAGGCGGCTCCACTCGCTGTGTGGGATGCTGGAGCAGGGAGCATCCCCGGCCACCAGTGTCCATCTGTGGGGCCGCAGCATCTCCTGGTACTGCAGCCACCCCAGGGCACAGGAGTTCTGGTCATTGTTGGCATCCTCCAGGTGCTGGAGGTCAGGAGCCCACCAGATGATGGGGCGCAGGGCGCCGTCGGTGTAGCTGTAGGGCAGGAGGTGGCTGGTGAAGCGCCGGGCCACGGCGGGCAGGCTGCGGTTCAGCCCCAGCACCCTGTCCAGGTGGAAGGCCAGCACCTCGTACAGGTCCCCGGGGCGCTTGATGAGCCCACAGCGCCCATCCTGGCAGTCCCCTCCTGGGCTGGCTGGCGAGACACCCCCCTCGGGATCCCCCACAGCACGCAGCACCACTCGCATGACCTGCCCGTGGGCAGGGACACGGGTTTTGGAGACCACCTGCCCCCCGGACAGCAGCCGCATCTTCTGGATGTCATCATCAGAGAGCCACGGGGGAGCATCCCTCTCCACCCCTCGCCACCTCCCGCTCCGGCCAGGGGGCTGCTCCTGCCGCAGGTGAGCGAGGGCCATGGGGAACCTTCCTCTGCGGGCTTGTCTTCCAGGCAGGGAGGCAGCCGGCTCCCGGAGGGGCCCGGGGGGGGATGAGGCTGGCAGCGGGAGCGGAGAGCCATCCGGTGCTGGCGGCAGGTGGATGAGAGCCAGCAGAGCCAGGGCCAGCAGCACCCCGACAGCCGCTGGGGCTGGGGGCTTCATCCCCGTCCTTCGCCACGGTCGCTGGGCCTGCGGGGACAGAGAGGCAGAAGGATGCTGGAGTGTTACTGCAGGCAGAGTCCGCAGCAGGGTTTGCTTCAGAGAAGCAGCCCCTCTGCTTGTGTGATCCCTGGGAAAGGTATTCCACAAGCGCTCGCTGCCTCCACAGCACTGCAGCAGGAGGGTTATGGCTGGTGCCGTGATTTGTGCCAAAAATTAGTTGCAGTCCTTTCAGAATCAAATCAGAGCAAGGGCTGGCTCCCCACGCTGAGATTGCCATGCCTGCCGTGCTCAGGTGCAGGATGACCTTATGGGCAAGCAATTATTCATGGTCAAATATTTCACTTTAAAGACTCAAGAAATGAAAAAACAAAAGACCAAACCAGAGCAAATTCCTGTCTGGATGTGAACGCTTTCCAGTTCCTAAGAGGTTTAATTTTTCAGACCTTACTCTGAGCACTGTCACTGGCTCCTATCCTGGTTGCGCACTGAACCCGTAACCTGCATCCTCACATTCTCCTTTGCAGGGCATCTCAATGTGTGCCGAGACACAGCTTCTGGAGCTCTGCCCAGCACTGTGAGATTCTCCAAGCCAATCCAGTCCCTGGGCCACGCTGCACCCGTGCCTCGTTCACCTGGGTTTGGGCAGCCTCACACACTTCAGGAGGCTGCAGCCACAAAAAGCACCTTGGCGCCGCTTCTCTGCTTTCAACAGGCATTTCCAAGTGGCTCAAACCCACATTGGAAGTCAAGGCAGTGGACAAGTGGATACAATTTTTTGCAATTATTTATTTTGGAAGCACAAGTACACCCATGGCAGACACAGTGGGACAATATATTGCCAAAGAAGGGATAAGAGACTGCTTATAAGAGGAAAAGCTTGGAAAAAAAGAGCTAAAAAGCTGGGGAGGTGAGAGCCAGCAGCCACAACGACTTCCAGAAAACTGCTGGGCAAGCAGAGGCATTTTCAGCCATGGGGCTTTTAGGACCACAGGCTCCCACTGACTGCAGGGACCAACCACCAGCACAAGTCCTGCCCCAAGGGGAGCCGCCCCAGGTGACCCCAGTGCATGAACTTATGAGCTGACACAGTCCTATCCTAAAATCCATCAGGTGTCATCCCCTCAGCTCGGGGAGACTGCTTCAGGCAGCTCCCTGGTGAGGAGCCACAGCCCTTGCAAAGACACTACATCAGCTGAGGTGGGTAAGAGGAACCACCGACTCGCTGGCTCAGCCATAGGGGTGTTCCTTCCATGCCTCCCTTTCGAGGACTGAGCAGATTTAATGCAATTTGTAAGAGCTATTGATGGTGCACTTGGAGTGATTCAGCTTTATAGCTCTCACTTAATAGCTTCTCTCCCAGAAATACAATGTGCTGCAGCAAAATACGTCTGCTGGGCTGAATCTTTGTTCAGACAAGGCTTACACCGGCCTCTGCCAGGAGCCAGGGGCTCTCTGGTACAGGGCTTTGGGACCTGCCAGGGGACCTCTCTTTCATCTCTTCCCAGAGCAAAAACGAACTAGTCCAGGGTGAGACTGTGCAGAGAGGGATGTCTTGTCCTAGATCGCCAGCAGGGTTATTCAAGGCTTGGCATTAACTGTCCCAGGCATCAAACTACATGGCTAAATCATTGCCTTAGGTGCCTTTGTGGAGAGGGGATGAGTATGAGCACCCCCAGGCACCCTGAGGGGCAGCAGAATTTCTGTCAAGCGGCTGGTTGTGATGCCTCCCCAGCTCTCTCCCACTTGGATGGGATAATGGTTTGCTGTGGAACCACAGCCAACGCCAACTGACACAGGCAACACCCAAGCTCAGCTGCTCAAAACCTTCATGCCCCAAATTTTAAGTAAATTCTGCAGAGTGTAGACACACATTCTTTCCCAAACACCTGCAATCCATGTCTGAGCAAGAGTTTAGGGGAGGTGCAATGTTTAACCATAGTAAAATAACTCTGTGGCATACAAAGGGCTGATCCTGCTATCCTGATATCCATACTCCTTTCGAATCATCACTGTAAGTGCCTCACAGTCTGTTCCTCTGGTCTCAAAGTATGCTGAATTAACAGCAGTGATATCTATGGAATTAATCCTGAAGGATAGGGTTAACTGTATATCTCAGTATTCCCGTCTGCATCCTGCCAAATCCCTTCCCAATCTGTGCTTTCTTGGGCATGTTTTCCCAGCACCTCCCCTGTCCCACCCTTCTGGAGAGACACAGCCCATCCTACTCTCACCAAAACCCCCCCATAACCCTTTTCTTCTGCACAGAGGATTTTCAGGATGATTGTTTTTGTTATCCAGCTGATAGTAACCCTCTGGTTGTTTATACCATCCCTGGGTATGTAAAAAGCCTGGCTGCCAAAAATCCCAGCATCCTGGAGGGAATGCATGTGGGAGCCACATGGAAAACCTTCAAAACACCGCAGGAAAAATCCTTTTTAACCCACAGCCGGAGAACAGAGTATGCCAATTGGATGGCAATGATTGCTGGGCTTTTAATGTCAAGTCAGTTTACAGTCCAAGTGGTTAAAGAATCATTATTGTCCAAACCCACTTTGTCTTCCTTGTCAGTGAGCTCGGGTTTGGGCACTGCAAGATAGAGCCTCATTGCTTTCCCACTCTGAACTTGAAACCCTGGGCTGTGAAGCTGGGGGAGGGCTGGGGCAGGTTCCGTTCCCCAGCAGCTTTCAGGGTTTCCCTGCCACATCAACAACAAAAAAAACCAAAAAAAGGTGCAAGTACAGTCTCTGTGTTATTTCTGGCGGTTGATATTGCAAATTTAATAACAACCTAGGTGATAAAACATTGCAGACATAATACTGTATTTACAAACCCTGGGTAAATACTTTTCCAAAGAGTCTTTCTCAGAGTCCACGCTGTAAAAAAAGCTGCAGTTTAAGCTATGGCTTCGATTCAGCCTGAAATGCAAACCATACGTACAGCTCTGCTTCGCCAGGCTGACATACTGACAGTACAGCATGTCTTTGCCAGAAATTAGGTCCTTTTCCCAGCAGGCAAAACCCATAAAAAGGCTTAAGAGAGGTACTACTTGTTCCAGGATGCCAATAAGTAAATAATATATACCCTCTCTCATCAGAGGGACATACAGCACAGACGGGCACAGTGGAGAGCTGTGCAGCTTTGATGCTTGGAGATAAAACTTTCTAAGTGTAGTTGGGGGTGAGGAGGAGGGGGAGGGTTATCCTTGACATTGTATTCCCAGGATGCTTGAACCTTGGCAGAATTTGAAGCAGAGAAGCCTGTTTTCAATTTCTTTTCAAAGTGCATCAAATTGGCTTTGTCGAGCTTGAAAGAAAAGAAAAACAAACCCCAAACTTCATTATCCAAGAATGTAAGAAACAGCCCTGAGACTAGAAAGATGCCACAGAAATACGTGGCTGTTGAAAACAGGATTGATCCCTGCTTTCTTCTGGCGTTGAAAAGAATGCTCCTGCCCCTGCACCAGCACTGCAAGACCCCTCCAGCAGTAAATCCCACCGTCCCAAGGCGGTGCCCAAGGGAGCCAGGATGGTGCAGCCATGGCCATGTCATTCTTGGCCACCTGCCTGCCCTAGGCTCCTGAGCTCAGAGGCCTTTGCCAAAGGCAACCTGCTGATGAGCAGGTTAAAGGCAGGCCTGTGCACTTATCTGGGTGCTATCTGCACAGGGGGTGCGACACTCAGGGCTGTGCTCACCCTGCCAGCTCCGTGCTCGCTGCCTGCCCAATGAACCGCAAAACTGCCTGGGCAGCAGGAGGTGCAGCCTGCCGTGACCAATTTTAACAAAGACTGCTTGAAAAACAAGTGGGAAACCTCCTCTGCCTGCCCCCCACCTCTGGGAACGTCTCCAGAGCCTGGCACCACACATGGTGCTCCTGGCAGCTCCCGGTGCGATGGGATCTGGGATTCGATTGGCCTCTTCTTTTTCAAATTGTGCAGAAGGGTTTTTGGTTTGTTAAGGGTATGGCACACTGGCTGGAGACCCATAACTGTGCTAAGGACACGGAAGGAGACAAAACCTCTCCATCCCCAGAGTGACTCTGGGCAAGTGTGAGCAGAAGGAAATCCTTGGCAGCATCCGTCTCCCATCCTTCAAGTGCCTAAGTGCCTTCCTATATTATCCTGCTCAGGGGAGATAGATGGCTCACAGAGTGGGAATTTACTAAAGACAGCTATTAAATGATGATTGCCAGTCCCAAAGGTAGCTCTGGCTCAGAGTGGCTCCCCAGGAGGGCAGGTCTGCTGTGCTCCCCCAGCACATGGGGACAGCTCCAGATCCCACCAACACTCACCGGCACCCACATTGTCATGGGGCATGAAGGATAGCCAGCCCTTCATCCAGCACCATGATCCACCAAAGTGGCTGCAATTCCTAGCAGACACACACCAGCTTTGTGCCTGGGTTTTTTTTTCCTTCAGGAATTCAAGTTTTTTCCTCAAAAATGCACTTCCATCAGGGAGAACCATGACCCCACTGTACTTTGGCACTCCATGGACACCCTGAAGGCCATCCTGCTTGGGTCCAGGACAGGCATGTGGCACATAGGCCATGCCTGTCTGCTCCAGGTGCTCCTCCTGCCCCACTTCCACACAGTGTCCCCCACAAGTGGCTTGGGAAGCTCAAGCCAGGCACTGAGAAGGTGGAAGTGGGACTGCTCCCATAAAACCTATGAAACGGAGTCACAGCAAACACTGGGTCAGCTGGAGCTGGGGAGATGGAAATGTGACACATCACCACATGGTGCTGGGTCCTTCCCTGCAGAGTCAGCAAAGCCCTCGTAGCTGGCGCACAAACCTTCCCACCAACGTATCCAAAACCAAACCAGAAAATGACCAAGTTAAATTGCTTGGGATGAAACCCTAAAACATGCTGTATTTTGCTAAATTTTGGACAGCCTGCAAAGTTTCTGGGATAATTTATAGCCTAACTGCGAGACAAGCGTGCCTTGCACTAGAAGAGGGCAGCAGCACAAAGGGATGAAACAGCGCTGGCACCGTTCAGTCTGAGCTCTGACTTCAAGGGATGGTGCCAACACACCACCTTTAACTTCTCAAATAATGCTGCCTTCACAGTTCTTCCCAGTTATCACTACAGCCTTGGCGCAGCAAATTATAAGAACCTGGAAACCTTCAAGCTCCACAGCTTCTCTCTGGTAATAACCTGACATGTCTTTGGCTCCAGGCCCTGCATCAGCCCCTTGAGCTTTGTGCTTCCCAGAGATGAAATGTCCTGTTTCTTGCTCTAAACCTCCCACCCAGACTAACTATTTCTGGTTTTTGGGAGGCCCCTTGCCCTGGAGGTTCTTCTCTGCACAGCCATAGGCTGAGCACAGCCCCTTCTCACACATCCATCATCCAAAGGACCATTTTGAACAAAATCTTCTGCCAGTGCTGTAAACTGCTCTGCATAACAGTGCTATACCCATTGCACTGACTGCTCCCAGTTGAGTTATGGGCCAAAGAAGTACAGCAGAAACACAGGCTTGTAAACTCCTTGCCCTCTCCAGGCACAGCTTACAAGAGTGGCAAGACTCCCAGCGTCCCAAATGTCCCGTTCAACATCTCTGAAGAAGGAAGACATGGGACAGGAGGCAAGAGGACGCCATGAAGGGAAACCGATGGCCAGCACCTGGCTGGAGGACACCACACCATTGGGAGCAGCTGATGCAGTCAAGGTCAGGGCTGCTGCTTGGGGGGGCCCAGAGAGGACACACACCTTGTCCTGCACCTGGTGTGGACTAAAGCCCTGCAGGGTACCAGCAGGGACTTGCTTTTCCTGCAATGACATTGTCCTTACCCCAAAATCATGTGATTTTCACTGAGCAAAAGGAAAGATTCATAATTCTCCTCACTCCCACTGTATAAATCTCAGCCTGCAGACAGTTAATTCTCAGCTCTGTGAGGGATGGACAGGGAGTTTTTCATCCTGGTGCTATGTACAGTGCAGCTCAGGACCATTCTGGCTTAACCCCACAAGTCAACACAAAGCACCACAAAAACAGAGTCTCCAGGATGCCACACTTCTTCTCCTTAAAGCTAGCAAACTAAAAGTTTTCAGATGCCTCATCCTTCTCCTGTTTAAGCTCAGAGTCAGAGCTTACTGCAGTCTGTTTTACTGCAGACTCTTGCACTTAGCTGGGTCTTCTACTTCTTGAACACATCTGCCAAGAGACTGATGGCAGTCCTTCAGGTCATGTCACTGAGACACACAGGTCTGCTGCCACTTGCATGTGCAAACATCTCCATTACTTTTCACCACTGAAAGAGATACCAGCCGGCACCCAAATCACCCAGATGACTGAGCACCTGAAACAGCATCCCATATTCACGGGAGACAGTGAGGACCTGGGCAGTCCTGAATGCACAACTGTCCTGCTAACCTCACAGGACAAGGGAGGTCCTCCTCATCTTCCCTCCTCTGTCTCTGCTCATTTCCCTAACCCTCACACTTACATGAGAGCAGCACAACCTAGAAATTCCTGGCAGGGACATCAAGGAGGGAAAGCAGCAGTTTTGGGCTGCTGTTGCTCCCTCACTCCTGCCGTGCAGGATCCTGCCAGGTTTCCATTTTCCCCCTCCCCTCGTCCCAGTTTCCCAGCCAGCCTGTTGCACTCAGCTTCATAAGTTTTTGGAGCAGCTTTCCCATCTGCCTGCTGAACCAGCAAGTAGGGGGCCCCTTCCCCAGCAAAACAGATGTGGCTTGCCTTTGTGCAACATCTGCGCCTCATGCCCCGCTCATTTTGAACAGTCTTGCCTTTGTTTGTGAGGGTTTGTACAGGGGATGCTTTGGAGGAGGGCAGCAGCCCGTGGACTCCTTCCCTTCAAGTCCCACGCACAAACTGCCTCCAAACCCCTGAGTTTCTTCTGGGGAAGAAGAGTATGCTTTGTTCCTGTGGCATTCTGGAATTGACAATCCTGCTCCTCAGCACTTCGGTTCCAGCCACAGCCCATAGCTCACACTAATGGCCCCTCTGGGATTTCCAAACCCAGGGATGTAAGAACTGGAATCTGGGAGCCATAAACCCCGTTCCTCACAACTCCCCTCACCCCACTAGGTCCTCTTGCTGCACCTCTGGGCTGCTCACCAGCTCTGGTTTGGCATCCCCAGCAGATCTGTGCTGCTGTGACTCCTCCATGCATAACAGAAGCAAAGAGCAGAGGCTCTGGAAAGCCATGTCCCTCTTGCAATGTGTTCTGGGCTGTATTTAATATGGGGAGGAATACATTACAATAAAATCACATTTTATTTCCTCTTGCTCTTGATGAGTTTGCCAATCCTGCTCATGAGTGCCTGGAAAGCTGCTAAAACTCTCACACATTTTGGCATTTGGTTCAGTTTTATTTATTTTACCAGGAGTCATGTTTTTTCTATATTTTGGGGAGGGGGGATTTTGATCCAGTTATTTTCACTTTTCATTTCTAACTGGTGGACCAACACCAGGGAACAGGAATGCTTGCTTGGTGCCCAGTGGGGGCTCACAAAACCCTCTTTGGGGTGTTGGCAAGGAGCAGCACTGGATTCCCTTGTTGGAGTCTCAGTGGAGGTTGCCCAAGTCAGACAGTTGGGTTTCCCTGAGCTGACTGTCAGGTTTTTTCCCTTCCTGGAGAGCAGGAAAGTGCATTCGTAGGATTCCAAAGGGGAGGGAGAAGGAGGAGGACAGCGGGCCCTTTCAGCCCTGTGGGCTTTCTTCAAAACAGAATTGTTCACACCAGCCCTGGCCCCAGCTGCAGAAAGGTAACCCTATTTTCCTTGGCTTAAGTCATTACATCTGAAAGAGAAAAAAAGAGGAAGAAAACTGCTTGCCACTTGGCTCTGAGTGCTGCCTGTGTCCCGCAGACCCCATCCTGGGCAAAGCCTGCTGGCAGCCACCCCCCAGCCCACTTCTTCTCCTAGAAAATCCATGGGGCGAGCAAGCAGAGCAAACATGGTATGAGCATTGGTGCAGCCAGGCTCGCAGAAATGGGGCTTTTCCTTCAGGGCAAGGCAAATAGCTGCAGGTGGACTGGAGTTATTGAGTACTGGAAACGGAAGGGGTGATTGAGGCATTTGGAATCTACACCTGAGGATTAATACAGCGTAATCACATTCAGACTGCCTCACACCAGGCAAACGACCGAGCAACTGGAAACTACTCGCTGGCAGATTTTGAAGCCAGAAGAAAGAAGATGTTTGGGTAATGCAGTCATCCCCCAGCACTCTCTGCTGCGGCAGGTCGGGCATGAGTGGCAGCCGGATCCGACAAGAAGCCGCCTGCCAGTGTGCTCTCCATACCAAGAGGGGAGCTCACAGCTCGCATCCCCCTGGCTTTCTGCTAGGGGTCACCCCCCTGGTGATTTTGAAAGAAGCCAAAAATCATCTTGAGCATTTTGTTTGGGGTTTTGCTGCAAATGGAGCAACAAGATGATCAGTTTAGGGCATGGCCTGGATTTATTCCTCATGACCATCACTGCCCTGCCAACAGGTGCCCGGAGCAAAGCCATATTATGGGCAAAATCAAAGCAATCGATGCAGGAGCTCACAAAGGGGAAAGGACTGCAGAAGCAGACCTTCCCTCGCCAAGGCAAAATGGAAATCCTGGCAAAAAGCAACTATCCCCACTCTCACACGGGGGACCACACCAGCTCAGGCTGTACATGCTTTGAAAGGCTTCATAGTGAAGGCTTGCACAGGAAAGTGTTACTGCAGACAAAAAGCAGTGTGGGGTGGGGAGAGTTGCCTTGCTTTTCCCTTTTGACAGGGAGGAGTTATCTCTAAAGCCAAAATGGGTGACACCAGCCCCAGTCTGGTGTATTTTTCCAGCTGCTGAAGTTCATTAATTAAGAAACCCAGAACAGCCTACACAAACTGTAGGATGGAAAGCATAAAGCACGACACCAGTGTCTCCCATACACGTACACTCACACACTCCAGTGAAGGCCGGCACAGCCACACTGTCCCCAGAGATGCTCCGAGTCATCAGCACACTCTCGAGGACACAAAAACAATTCAGTGACACAAATGACCAATCTCTGGCAGCAGCACCAGGCGCCTCCTCAGCTCATCCATCACAGGTTTGCAATCCCTGCCCAGAACAGGCTTTGCAGGGGCTAAGGTGACAAGGCAGGGACAGAGCCCCCTGCCCCAGGACAAACTCCGTGGCATGACACTCCCCTGTCCCCCAGCAGGGCAGTGGTAGAAGGCTGTGCTCCCGGCTCAGCTGATGCACGCTTGCTCAGATGGCTCTGCCAAGGGATGTTCCAAATGGGAACAGTGAAACTAGATGACATGAAACACCGCCCTAAGGTTTGGAACATGCTATAGATATGGATAACCCTTCTAATGCCAGGGAAGCACAACATTTCTTGGGAGGGACATGAAGTTTTCCCTTGCTAAATTGGCCGATTTGGTGGCTTTTTGATGAAAGCGCTGTGCTTTGTCAGGACCAAAGAGAAAGCACAGAGGGGCTCCTGGTGATCTCTGTGTGCACTTTGCTGCCTGAAGCAGTGCCACCTGGCCACTCAAAAGGGACGGGTTTTGGCTGAGGGAGTGTGACCACCTCCCTGGCTGGCAGCAGTGCTTTAGCTACAGCAGCCCCGGGCACTGCCTTTACAGCATCCTGACAATCTGCTGTCCATCCCTAGTGCATTCTTACAGCCTGCTTGGTCCATCCCTAATCATTTTAAGGACAGACACTGCTGTAGTGGTTCCCTGCCTTGCTTGCCTCACCATATCCCGACCCCCCGAGTGGTCCCGCTCAAGTTGCCCCCGAGATGGACACCTCCAGGACACACCGCAGTAGCTCATCCCATGGGGCTGGTGTCCCTGAGCAAACCCAGCGTCGCTTCCCCCTGCCAGCTCAGCAAGGAGCCCCTAAATCCTACCATGTCTCGCAGCAGCAGCCGACGCACTCCTCCCTCCTCGTGTGCTTCACCGCCTGCGGGGCGGCACAGCGCACGGTCACCTCCCGAGCCGGGTGCCGGCCGCCTGTGCCACCTCCATGCGACACCAGGAACCCGCACAGAATACAAAAAATATTTAAATAGCAATTAAATTTTTAAAAAAAGAAAAGAAAAGAAAAAAAATTATCCAGCAAGTAATCAGCCCGCTTCCTCTCCCCGAGCCATTAATCACGGGCGGGGGCTGTCACCCAGGGGTGTCCCCCCGGGCTGTCCCTGCTGCCCAGCTCCTCACTGCAGCGGCTGTCACCAGGCTCCTGTCACCACACGCCAGCGGGTGCCTCCGCTCCCCCCGGGCGGGAGGACACCCTTCAAACTTCAGCTGGGAGTTTTCAAACTCTGCCTCATCGCAGACCCACCTCCCTGTGGGGAGGGGAGTGGAGAGGCTGGGAAGGGGGGAGCAGCCATTTGAAAAGTCTCTTTTTCACAATAAAAGCCCTTCTTGCTGCCTTTTTTCTGGATTTTTCTTTCGATGCCGAGGGCAAATTTGAGCTAGAGGGAAATGAAGGTACACGTGCTCCTGCCAAGCCCCTTGGCTCCCCGTGACCCCAGTGCCAGCCAAGCAGAGGGACCACCAGAGCCCCAGGGACCACACTGACCCCAGAGTCAGGAAAGTGAACCACAGTTCTGCTCACGAGCGCCCAAGAAAATGCTCTTTGCAGGTCTTTTTTAGCATTTCTTTGCCTTTCAATAATGGTCCTGCAAAGAGCTGTGCCACATCAGTGCACAAGTCCCAAACCAGCCTGGCCTGCAGATAGGAGGAAACCCTCTGTCTCAGGTGTGGGGGTTTTCCAGCTCCCTGACCTGTGCAGTACCTCCTTTAGGAACCCATAAAACAAACCAGGTTGATCAGCATTGTTCTTTATTGATATTTGTATTTTTTTAAAAATCTGATAAAGGTCCCCGTCTGTCCTGGACCCTGCAGTGTTGAACATCCTAAAACATTTCCCTCAAGGCCAGTTCCCTGGGGCAGATAATAACCTAATACTTCTAACACAATTAGAAATATTAAGTAATCAGCAATAACCTAGCGCCGGCCTTGGCACAAAGGTGGCCTGTCTGAAGACAGACCAAGTGCCAGGGAAAGGAGCTACAGAGCTCTGGAGGCTGAACCCTGTGCATCACAACTCGTCAGTGCCACCTCATTTTGGAAGCATTTGCTTTCATCTCCCTTTCTTAATTTTGAAATGATTCAATTTATATGCAATTTTCTGTCAAAATGATTCCTGTCAGTGCAGTGGCGTGGCGAACCTTGACTGACAGGCCGAGCGCTCAGGCTGGTCTCTCTGGATTGCCTCTCCCTACAAATAACCGTTTAAAACGCACGCCTGACATTTCAGGAATTTGACATCAGAAACAGGCTTGGATGGCTGCTGTAGCAGACAGACTTAAGTGATTGGTGGCCAAACCGGTAAGATAAATCTAGTGAGCTTAGACTTATCTTATGCTCCAATCTCGGCATTTTGAAATTTCAAAAAATTTATTTTCCCTCTCCTTCCCCTGCTTTTTAATGACATTCACAGTGTCAAAATGAGATTTAAAAAGCAGCAACACCTGAGAACCAAGTGCATTGTAAACCAGTTTCCTGAGGAGGACTCCCCAAATCCATAGGGTCATTCCTACCTTGTACCTGAGCTGGGTAGTTCTAAGCCCACCAGTGCAGCCCCAGATCCCATTAGCAGCATCCCTGCTACTGTATTCTGGAAAATTAGTGAATACCTGAATAGTAGAAACTGATTTTCTTCTTTTTCTTTTCTATCCCCTGATCTTCTCTGCTCACATTCTCATAGACATTCCTGCTCACCCACACGTAGATTTCCCTGACATTTCCCTGACTTTAGCTGAGGCCAGTCCTTCAATCAGATAGATACCACCTCTGTAGGATGAGGGACACTTCCCACTCCAAGAAACTCCCAAGACATGTAGGCAGCAAAGGGAGATGGAGGAGAGCAGGGAGGTGGGACTGCACCCAGCTTTCAGCAAAATATGAATCTCCAAAGCAGCCACGTCTCACACCAAGTTCATAGGCCACCTGACCAACAATTTCTAATACCAAAGATCTCCTGAGCCTCATCCCTCTCACCTTGTACTTAGGCAGGAGGAAAAGCTGTTCTGTTCCAGTCGCAAGGCACAGGACAGCAGTGTGGGGGGCTCAGTTTGGTGGTATCTCCAGGCAGATCCAGCTTAGCCAGGAGCAAGTACTTTGAAACAGGAGAGCTGAAACCTTTCCCTAGGGCTCTCTAAGCAGGCCAAAATCCAAGGAAAGCAAAGGAGAGCAAAGAAGGCCACGGGTGCTGTTGTACCCACGGCGGCACCTCTGTGCTCCCCCAAATGACTCCACTGCAGGCACTGGCAAAATCCTCTGGTATAACCCTGAGTCCATTTCACAGACGGACTCGCCTTTCCACTTGCTTGTCCTCATAAAGAAGTGCCTGCTGCAGAAGGATGAAAATAGGCTGATTTTTTCTTTCCCAGAAATACTTTCTTCTTTCCCTTTCTGTCCCAGTGGACCTGCATTCACTTCTCCCTTGGGAACTAAAGACAGGCAGTGGAAAGGGGACAGATTTCAAGAGCTGTCAAGGAACAGAAAGCTATTCTGCCTCTAAGAAACTGAAGCTGAAGGGTTTTTTTCTTCCTTTTAGAAAAGTATGAGTCTCTAATGGGTTTGAGGGGCTATGAATATGACTTTTTCACATCTGCCAAGATAATTATAAGCTTGAATGAATTTCTGAGACCCAGACCCTGCCCAGATAAATCATATCTATCAAGCACTGATTAAAAATGAGCTGCTCAGACAGCCTTCAAATTTCTCTTCCCTCCCCACCCCACTATCTTCTGTATCTGTTCGTAATGGGTCTCAATGCTTTACTAAGGAACAGTCTGTAGAGGAAACCCTGATACTTCATCCTTTCTTTGCAGGAGGTGTGAAAGAGAAGGGAAATTAAGGCTATAGGTATCAAGCAGAATGAGGAGAGATTTGGGCTCAGACTGGGTCTGGCACTGGGACCCAGAAGATGCTGAGAAGCAAGTAAGCTGCAAAACTGAGTTTTGCATCTGGTTCCAAGTGTGACACGAACCCATGCCCCACTTCCCCAGTCAGTATCCCTACAGGGGACAAGCAGGAGACCCTAACTCAGAGAAAAATCTGGATGTGGGTGATTTCTTTCCATTCACTATGTGTGGGAACGACTCTTGCATCTCAGGTTTTCCTCATTGTTCACATGGAAATAAGCCCACCCAAGTCACTTACGGAATGCACTGAATTTTCATAAATATGCTGAAGAAGCTGCACACCCCCAACCCACTAATTAGAGTAAATTAATGCTGCTGGGATGCCTTTGTCACCGTTTGTCTGACTCAAGACAAAAGGCAGAGAGGTCACATCCTGAAGGGAGAGTAATCCTTTATAAGCAGTGTTTAAGATGCCAGAGAAAACAATAACATCTGCAGAGGAACCACACATTCCCGGAGTGCACAGGCTTTATACTTCCCACAAATACCTATTGTATCCTCCTTGTCGTCATGACTCAAACACAAGCATATGGAGGAAGGGACAAAGAGTTATTAAGTCCTTCAGAGGTGATTACTCATTCCTCCAACTTAACATTTTAGATAAATGCTACAAACTCTGAATCGCTTGTCAGAACACAGTCCTGTTTTTACAGAACATGAGCTGAGTCAAATGAGTTAGGGTTTTATTTTCATTTTTTAATTTCTAAGGGCTATTTTTAAAGCTCTCCCATGTTCAGCCAGAAAAAAAAAATCTTGCCACCCATACTCCGTGTCCAAGACATTTGCTGTGTTATTAGAGAAGGAATTGTTTCCTAGCCTGCTACTCCAAGAAAAGCTGACCACTCTGCATCACCAAGGGTCTCAGCCTTGAGTTCTTTCTTCAGGAAAGGACTGAGCTTCAGCACCATGTGAAAACAGTCACTGGCAGTCCAGCCATGTTGTGGCACCCCAAGTCCATGGGAGAGGATGAACCCACAATATGGGTGCCCCAACAGGATTCCATCCCACTGAGGTCCCTTGCTCCCAGCAGCTGTTATAACAACATGAACACTGACCTTCTACCTATATTTCACCCCAGACACCTCTGTCCTCTGCAGAGTCTGTCCTTCCCAAGGCAGGGATGCCCCTTTTTTAAGCCTTTTCTTCCTCTCTCTTTCTCCTTTCTAGGTACAAAACCCAGCACTTCAAAGAATCAGAGACATCTTTTTTTTTTTTTTTTACTGTCACCATGTAAATCAAAGGATTCAGATCTCTATTATTTAGTATCCCACTAATCCTGCACCATCTGCAGTCTTCACTAGCAAATAAATGCGTGTGTGTGTCTGTGTATCCTTAGCTTGATCACTGTTTGAAAATACAGGATGTTGGATGAAGAACAATTCCACCCTACAGCATATAAAATCTTTACCACTGATGTCTCATTTTGAGATCTGTTGTTGAGACAGTTTCTTATCTAATATGTAAAGCAGTCCCTGTAAATTATACCATTTGCAAAATAAAAATGGCATATGGGGCTGTGTCCATTGCTTTGGAGGCAGCCAGATGTGCCCTGCCAGCACTGATGCCATGGTGTCCTTGGGAAGGTGATGTGTTTGACTGACCATGAAACCATATTAGCTGGCAATCATTACACTCATAGCTACCCACTTCTTCCTAAGACTTTGCTTGGCCATCCACTCATGCTACCACATGTATGGAAGGCGGCCACGAAAAGTCACTGGATACTCTGTGGCATCACCAAAAAAATTCCCAAAGAGTTGCAAAATTAGCACACAAATAATTTAGGCTTAGAAGGGCTAAGAATTAGTGTTGGGGGGTCAGAGAGCTGCTTGGCTGATTCCCTTGGCCTCCTGAGCAGGAGTTTTCCAAGCTCATCTTACTCTGGAGGTGCTCGGGGATAGAAAAGGAGCTGTGGTGGGGCTCTGCAGGGCACAGCTCAGCTCCTCCCTGCCTGCTCTGGTGCGTTACAGGCAGGGCCAGGGTGAGCACAGCTTCTCCTGCACCACCCAGAGCTCCCTGCGTGGCTTAAAACTGCAGACAGCTTTCAGGAAGCCTGAAAAGGAGCATGGACCATGCCAGGTGGGAGCAGAGAGCATCTCTGCCTGAGATTACATTAGCAGCTGCTGGTGCTGCATGCCCTGCCTACCCACAGAGTGTGACTGTGGTGCTCTCCAAGACCTGGCCAGAGGTCAATTCCTGCCTCTGCATGTGACCAGGCCAGATGCTGGGGGCAGAGCCTGCCCTCCCAGATTCACTGGGTGTGCCAGTGTCCCAAGCCCAGGGGACATCAAGCTAGCATATGACTTCATTTTCCTCAGAGCATCTCAGCAAACCTCCAGCAGATCACACAGAAGCATGGGAAAAAAGAACACAGGCTGATGTATGGAACATTTCCACCCCCCAAAAAAAGGGAGAGAAAACAAGACAGAAGCAATCTGTTTCTTTTCGTGTAAGGAGTTTTTGGCATATGCTTGAGTTGGGACCACAAAGACACCCCATTGGCTGTGTACATACCTTTGCACCAGGGAAAGTCCTCTGTCACCGTGATGCCAGGATGGGAGAAAGCATATGCATTAACACATGGAGCAATTAGGCAGTATTTAGTCTGAAAGCTTTGAATTGTGGCTGCTGAAAATAGGGTCTGACCAACATATGGGCTCATGAATCTTTTCTGACAGCCCTGCAGTTACAGAAGCAAGAAGTGGAGACTCCTGGTTATAAATTGGTCATGAATAAATTTAGGTTGACAATTAGAAGGTTTCTAATAATCAAAGGATTAGGTTCTGGGAACTTTCAGACAGGAGAGGGAGTGGGATGTTAACCTTTGCCACTCCCAGTGGAGGAGCATAGAAGAGAGGAGGGAACTGAGTGGCTTGGAGAATTCGTCCTGATGCCTTTGTATCATCTGCTAATGATAGAAAACAATATCCCTGGAGCTGAATTCCTGGCAAGTTTTGAATAGAATGGCCAGAAAGAAAGGTCAGATTGTCAGGGGCTAGCTTGTCAGCTATGTTCTTCTTCCAAGGACCATGATGACACTGAATTTCCTGCCTGAGCAGCTTCCACCCTTGGCTGTTGGCAGGGCCTGTGACCCTGGGCACTCTCATCCTGTGGCATGGCACTGGGACTTTCCTCTGCCCACAGTCTCAAATTTTCTATAGGATGCTAGAAATTATTTTGCACCATGGAGTGTGTGGGTGCTTTTAAGTCTCCTGTTGCAATCATTGTCCTGTGACACAATTGCCTGCATTGACATTTAAATGCAGCTCTGCCTCCCACTCTAGAACTGCCACACTGCCAGCAGAGACCAGACATATCCACTGTGTGAGCGTCTTTCCTTCCAGGTTCAGGTGTCTGGGATTTGAGGAAGCCTGCTCACATCTGGGATGAGGATCTGCATGCATCGCCAAGAGCAGCAGCTCGTCAGCCTCTCCCTGGACCTTAGAAAACGCTTCAAGCAACCGGAGAAAAAATGATGCCACTTTCAGCTAGTCAGACTTAATTTATTTCATTATGCCATGAACTCTGATTTTTTTTCCCATTATCCACAGAGACTTCCAGGATGAGCTAAGACTCACATGTGCAATGTGAATGAGAGAAACAGTAGAAATAAAAGATAAACAAGGGAAAAAACCTCTCCCTTTAAAGTTATTCAGGGATTCCAGGGAAGAAGAGAAGAAAGAAGGAAAAAGCCCTCACGCCTATTTTCCATCCCTTCTTTAGAGCACTTTTTCATAGCATCTGACTGTGGCAATAACAGCTAGAAATGGCCTCTTTTTTTGTAAATAGGAGGTTCAAACGGTGGATCTAAAAAGCCTTGACTGGTGAGTAATTGTGAAAAATGTTCAGAGGTGGTGCTCTCCCACTGTGTGTCCTTAGGTAAAGCTCCAGCTGATCTCAAAGATAATATTCTTTCATGCTATTTAAATATGCACACCATTACTTTTTTGAAGCATTTATCAGAGCAGAGCTTCCTGATAAGATCCTGCCACACAAACCTTTATCAGGGCACAGTGCCCTGCAACACCACCCAGGCTCCACCAGCAGCCCAAAGCAGACTCAAGGAAAGAGCTCAGCTCTGTTGAGGGCCGTGATGAGCAGGTCAGGGCCTCTCCTCCTGAAAAATATCCTCCAGCCAGAGATCACTGGGGAAATGTTAAAAAGTACTTCCTCTGTAGCAAGAACTGGGTCAATGCACTTTAGGAAGGAGGAAGTGGCTCTGTGCTGGTGGCAATGGCATGATTTTTATGTTGGTGACCAGCACAAATAACTGACTGCAGGTGGAAGGCTTCTCTAACTTGGATGCACACAGTGGTCTGAAAGGTTATGGGGAAGGAGAGAGAGTTTGCTACAAAGGCTTGCCTGGAGCCCACTCAGTTTTATCATCACTGAAAGGGAGGTGAGGAAAAGATGACCAACTCGTCTTTTACTGAAGACAAAAACATAGCGCAGGGGTCAGCAGCACAAAGTGAAGGTTGGGCCACATTCCCACTTCAGGACACCATGAACTGAAAGTTACGCAGCCCCCAGGCATGAAGCTTGTACAGGGGAAAGGGTGTGGGTGCATCACCAGTATCCACAGGGCCTGCGTCCTGGCAGGGGCAAGGACTGCAGAACAGCCAGGGATGTCGCGTTTAAACAGGTAAAAGCTGATCTTTCTGCTTCAGTGAAGGAAATCCCAATAAAAACTCAAAAGTACGCGAGTGTGACAATAGTATATGCAACTTCAAGCCCAAAACAACATTAAAAATTTCCAAACTAAACCCCCAAGCAAACCCAGCCCCTCTCCATCCCCCCACCAGAATTCTAGAATGGAAGAACAAAAAGCTGAAGACCTGAAATAAGTAGACCGCACAACCATCCCTGTAATTTGCTCCACTTACCACTTACTTGGAAGCTGTACTTACTCATATACCAATAATGCTGTGAATAGAAATTAGCACCTCTTCATCTCAATAAAAGGCAGGCACGTGGAGCTTTCAGAGACACTTTATCAATGCGCACAGGAGAAAAGCAGAGAAACCATACAGGGCTGGAAACATTTAAGGGGCACTACAATTGAAGCAAGACAAAATAAATAGAGCTATAAATTAGACCAGATTTGTCACAAGTCCCTCAGTAAATGCAGAGATTTCTCCTTCAGGTCTGTTGCATCTCAGTGAAAAAATTAAGCACATTTAGATGCCAAACACAGTAACAGACATGCCAGTCGAGAACCAAAAGCATGCAAACACAGCATTTTCCAAGAAGAAGGAATACACATCACCAGCAAATCACTTGGCCCAGATCTGCGGCTGGTTCATGGCAACAGCAGATGTGACACCTTTTAATTACAGATCATGCTAAGGGGTCCAGTGCTACTCCTAGAATTGCTCATGTCTCCCAGACATTGCAGCACAGACATTAGGACTGAGTTTGCCAAGTACTGGTTTAGGACGTAGAGCAATTATCTGCAGATCACAGGAGTAAACTGGGATGGGGTAGATGCCCTTCTCTACCCCCAGCAAGCCCGCTACTGGTTCTGCATGCAGCGATACAAGAAAACAAGCACAGGGACTTCACTTTAAGCTCTTTCTAAACGCCAGATCCTGTTTCTTTATGCTCAGCTCCACAAATTAAGAAGCACATCCACAGTCCAGCAAAGTGCATCTTAGTCAGCTATAAAGGCGAAATGAAGAAATGGCTAAGCATGTCCTCTGCTCTCGAGTGTTTGTGCCATCCCTTTGCTTGGCCATTCCTTGCACGGGAAGGCAGCAGAGTTGCCTGGCCTTAGGAACAACCTTATGAAGAGCTAACGTTGCCATCGTGTGGAAACCTTCAGAAACAAACTGTACTCCTGTAGATTTCCATATTCCCCGTAGCTTTAAAAGAAGGAAGAACCAGCCCAGAAGGCTCTACAATGCTTGGGGACTGAAAGGAAGACTGGCTGCCCACAGTACAGACCTGCAGGTTTCAGAGAGGCTTCATGAGTTGCTAAAAGGAGCACCAGATGCTGCTGACATGGAACACCCAGTCAGAAATATACAGTGCAGGTACCAAAACCCAGTATATTCTATTATTCCTCTTTTCCCCTTTTGGCCAAATTCTAAAAACCAGTACTTTGACAGAAATACTGCTTGTCAGGTATGGTGTGACAGAGCCCAGGTTTCTTTTAAGGCACAGAAGGCTCCCTCCCCGGCAGTGCCTAAATCTTTAATGCCCCACTCGCATGGTGCAGTGCTAGGGCAAACACAACCCTCTACATGTGTTTTATTCTGCTACGAGGTTGCTCCTCAGGACCATCCCAGCTGCCAGAGATTACTGTACACCTTAGATCCTGGAAAAGTTTCAGCTGCCTCAGTAGCTGCAGCGGTAGGAATAAAAACACTGGATAAATTACTGCAGTCACAGGCAAAGTGGTGCTGGGAAAGACAGTACCTTTAAAAACAAGTAAATGGTGTAGAAAAAGTGTTTCTGAGCTCCTTATGATTGAAGGCACATCTATTTTTTCTACAGGCACTTTTACCATTTTTTCCCCTCAGTCTTATATAACCAAGCTTAACAGTAGTACATTAAAAAATCAAGAATCCTAAGGGACAAATCTTTAACCTTAAAGGACCTCCAGGTTGATAGATCTTTGAAGTTACTTTCAAGTTAAGAGTTTCAGAGTAGGTGGATTTAATCACTTCAAAATCCAATTTAAAATCAAGGTCTCCAGACACTTGAACATGGCTTTTACTCCCAATCTGCATAATTTCTGATTTTTTTTTCCTTAGCAGTCATATCCCTTCATATCAACCGTGTGCTTGAACTCTATTTCCAAGGGTATATAAATAGCTCAAGACAACACTGTATGCTAAGTGTTTGGGTATGCAGATGCCTAATGCTGGCTGAAATAAGTTTCACTAACCATGTAAACAGTTAAAGCACACGTTTTTAACAGCAGATGCTCTATATTTGACAACATACACTTGGGTATGTATCTGACAATATAAAGGTCTCACAACCTTCATTCTTTAAAATATATATTTCCTCCTCCAGTTTATATTTGACTGAAAAAATAATCAGTTTTTAAATTACCAGATACCTGACTTACAAGACTTCTTCATTCAATATGAACATGTATCTCCTGCCAAGAAACTACCGGAGAGAACACAGGAAATTACATGGATGCTGACATTGAGATTTGTAAACATTATTTTATAACGCAAACACTAAATTGAGCACTTCAGTGTTTCAGATGGACAGATTTTTAGGTCATGCTCCCTTTTACTTGATGGTTCTGATGAAATAGTGGAAATTATATGCTGCAGTTTAAGGAACGGGAGTTTATCTCAGGTCTTGACACAAACTCTCAACCTTAAACATTCCAAAAAGCAAGCATATTGAAATACAAGCCAACAATTTTCATCTTGTTAATACATCACCAATAACTCTAACTGTGCTTACAGGGAAACTATGGTATTAGACACCTGAAACATTGAAGTATTCCAGATCACTACTTAAAAAATGATGCGTTTTAGAAAATAATTTGAAGTTTTTGAACAGCAATTTGTCAAGTCTTTCAAACATTTCATTCTTGTATCCTAACCAGAACACATACTTTTGTCATATGCCTGAATTCATACCGAACTATTAGTGTCATTATTTTCATGTATTTCACACTCAAGACTGTGCAAGTGATTTTGTACATTCCTAACCAATTCCAATAGCGGACTGCTTTAAATGTCAGGATCTGACCTGCTTCAAATAACTGGGAATGCAATTATTTCAACTGGCATTGGGTATAGAGTACTGGACATACTGTGTGACAAAAGCATTTCTCCATGTTCCTGGGCAACACCAGAATCCAACACATTAAAAAAATGAGACAGACAACAACTCTTGGTCAGAAATAAAAGCGAACTTATGATTACAATTTAAATCAGATGTTTGTAATTTTAAAATCAGAACAAGGACACAGAGTGATACATAGTGAGAAGTTCATTTTATTTCTGAGCCTTCTGTGCTTTCGGTGCAGGTGCCTTCTCTGGCTTCTTAGCCTTTGGAGCCTTCTCCGGCTTTTTGCCCTTTGCTCCCTTCGCTCCCTTCACTGGCTTCCCTGGCTTCTTGCCTTTTTTAGAAGCCATCCTCTGGAGCTTCTTCATTTCATGCTTGATGATTCTGTTTCTCTGTTAAAAAAGAAAAAAAAAAGAAAATGTTTACACTTCATCAGAATGAAAAGAGCAAGAGTTCAAATGTTGTGCCTTAATTCAAATTCTAAGCTTTCAGATTCTGCCTCTTTTCATTATCACCCTTCACCATGTACTATATTTGAAATGTCAAATTCCACCTAAAACTGTTCCAATCTACCAAGTGGACATTGTCACTTGGGCTGGTAACTCGGGCATCTCAGTATTTCCGGTGTAATGATTTTCATTATAGGGTGAAATACTAACAGCAACCCTGCTGATTTTATCAGCATGCAATTCCTTCCTCAACTGTAACTTGGAGGGCTGACACATGAATTACACAATTTCAAGTTTCATCAACTACTGCAGAGAAAGTGGTGGCATACAAAGAAGCATGGAAAATTCAAGGCATTTCCACCCATGGCATCATCCCATAAACCAAGCCAGATGTGAAAGTAAGGCTATTGACACTGGATGACTCGAAAGTGAAAGCTACAAGCATTAACCCCATAAAGAAGCAGCACTCAAACACTTACCATTTTCTTCGCCTTCATCACCTTGTAGCGATCGAAGTCAGTCATCTTGGCTTTCTGTGTGAAAATAATCAGCTGTGAAACTCTGATATATACAAGCAGTAAAACTCAGTGTTCCAAAGCATTCCGCAAGTAACTGATCACCTCCAAATGAGGTTTAGCTGCACTTGTGGAACCTGCTCACTATTTAAGGCCTTTGCACCATCCCAAGATGTAGGAAAGTAGGTGCAGGAAAAGAGGCTGTTAAAGAAAAGACTGAACAAAACCACATTTACTGTTAAAAGAAGTTGAGGCTGATACGTAGCAACTGTTAAAAACCTATGCTTTCTCTATCTTTAATCCTAGCTTGCAATTGAAAACATGCAGACTTTAGACTGTACCTAATTTTACAAAGCAGGAGCAGTACAACATGTACTCCTCATCCAGTGAAACACTCCTACCTTTTCTCGGGCTTCAATCTTCTTTGCCCATCTTGTTGCTGACCATTTCTCATTTATATTTTCCTTCTCCCAGGCAAGTCGCACACACTTCTGACGAGCACTGCATTGGAACAGTCACAAAATCATATTCACAGCCTTTATTTTAAAAGAAGTTCTCCCTGATGCTGGCCTACCAAATTTCATTCAAGGGAAGATCACTCTACTACATTACTTCAGACACCTTACTTCAAGTCAATGTGACATACATCTCTGTGACCTGATTAACGGTGAGTAAATGCTTCAGTAGGACTGACAGGATCACAGAATGGGGCAGGATGGAAGGAACCAAGCAGAGCCATCCTGAACATGGCACAGGATTGTGTCTAGACAGTTCTTGAATATCTCCAGTGAGGGAGACTCCACACCCTCTCTGGGCAACCTGTTCCAGTGCTCAGTCACCTGAGTTCCAGGAGTTCCACATCCCTCCTGTACTGAGGAGCCCAGAACTGGACACAGCACCCCAGGTGTGGCCTCAGCAGTGCTGAGCAGAGGGGCAGGATCCCCTCCCTCGAGCTGCTGGCAGTGCTCTTCCTGATGCCCCGAGGATACCATTGGCCTTCTTGGCCACAAGGACACTGCTGGCTCAGGGACAGCTTGCTGTCCACCAGGACCCCCAGGTCCTTCTCTACAGAGCTGCTTCCCAGCAAGTTGACCTCGAGCCTATGCAGGTGCTCGGGATTATTGTTCCCCAAGTGCAGGACCCTGCACCTGCTCTTGTTAACTTCCAAAGTTTCCTCTCTGCCCCTCTCCTCCAACCTGTCAAGGTCCTTCTGAAGGGCCACACAACACTCTGGGGTATTGGCCACTCCTCCCAGCTTTGTGTCATCAGTGAACTCGCTGAGGAGGCATCCGCTCCTTCATCCAAGTCACTGATGAGATAAACAATACTGGGCCCAGTACTGAACCTTGGGGGACATCACAGGTGACATGCCTGCAACCAGACCTCTGAGGATTTGCTCCCAACCCACCTCACTGTCCAGATAAGCAGCTATTCCTAGCACAGCTTCAAGATCAGAAATGCTGCCATTTTTTAATTCTAAATTACAGAAACTCAGGCATTAACTAAGCTAAAAGAACACAGTGAGTTTAGCCACCTGCAATTCCAGTGCAGTTCTGCAGGCAGAGAACCTATTTAATGCCTGACAGTAACTTAAGCAGTGGCAAAAGCGAAGCTGCAGCAGCATTTACACTGCTTTCCCCCACACCATCCACCACAGAACTACTGCCAGTTGCCTCAGCTGCTGTGAGACTTCCTTTGTTCCTGAACAGCAGCTACCAGCCAACATTGGCAATGAAAACCTAAACATATTCAACTATGATGTCATAGTCCACCAAATTTTTACTGTTAATCCACTCCTGTTTGAACTTTCTAGACTTAGCAAGCATCAGTCATCGAGTGAGATGTTTTTACATCTCACATGTTAAAAAAAATAAGATGTTTTTACATCTTTTGCATGAGAGGTTTTTTTTACACAGGTCAAGAAAGATGCCAACTACTCACCTGTGCGGGAACTTCAGAACAAAGTCAGTCAGCTGCATGCACTTGAAGGGCATGGCCTGCCTCCTGACACCACTGCAGGGGCCATCCACCAGTGCCTGAAAAAGGAAAACAAATGTGGGGGGGTTGCAGCAGTTTTTCCACTGTATTTGATTTAGACAGCTGCTTCCTAATAATGTATGAACAGCTTCTTGATAACAGTGATCCAAAACTGAAATACCTGTCATGCAGACAAAATTGGAAATTGTTAAGTCTTGCCTGCACAACCCAAGCTTTACAGAAAAAATTTTAAAGGCCTGCCTTTGACAAAAAAACCCCTCAATTAAAAAAAAAAAAACTCACAAAACTAAGATGTGCACAGTAAGAGTCCCCTAGCCCAAATAACCACTTTACACATACATTAATGCCATTCCATTCATAAGCTTTAGACTCCAACTGACATCCCTTGTCCACTTCTACACCTAGGAAACACAGCAGAGAGGGGAATGTATCACTTGCCAGTGGGAAAAAAAGCTTGCTCCTAAAGGTTTCAAATACAGCAGCTGTTAAACACTTCCTTTTTATCGATTGCTTATTTATTTGAAAACAAGATTTCCATTGAAGTCAATACACACAGACTTAGCATAGGCAGAAAGGAGGAAACAAAGGCACAGCACTCACAACTTACCCTATTTTGGTCGATAACATCCACGATGGCCACCAGCTTGCCAGCATGTGGCCCGAAGGAGATGAAGGCAACTCTGCCAATCTCCACAAAGCGCTTGAACACCTGGGAAAGCAGGTAGGAATGGACAGAGTTAGGCGAAAACACATCCAAGCCCATTTTCAGATTCAAGGCTCTCAGAGCCTTTAAAAGAACTTCCCGAAAAAATCTCAGAATTATTTGGGTTGGAAAGAGACCTCAAAGATCACCTGGTTCCAACCCCGGTGCCGTGGTCAGAAACATCTTCACCACGTTGCTCAGAGCCCCATCCAACCTGGCCTTTCAATGCTTCCCCGGATGGGGCATCCACAACTTCTCTGGGCAACCTGTTCCAGTGCTCCAACACCCCCACAGAAAAGAATCTTTTTCTACTATCTAATCTAAACCCACTCTCTTTCAGTTTGAAGCCATTCCCCCTGTCCTGTCACCATGCGCTCCCCTAAACAGTCCTACCCCATCTTTTCTGTGCGTTCCCTTCAGCTACTGGAAAACTTTCGAATTGCACGAAACCCCTACGCTCGAGCAAAGGCGCCGCGGTGCCGCCGCGCTCCGCGCCCGGCCCTCCCC
>VZRL01003372.1:89842-114406 GCA_013397895.1 Origma solitaria
GGGCGGCCGCGGGGGCGCGCGCCGTGGCCGTGGCTCCGCCGCGCGCATGCGCAGTGCCGTCCGGGCAGTCTGTGCGCTGCCCGTGCGCGCTCTTTTCCCGTCCCTGCCCACGGCTCTGGGCCTGTGGCCCCGTGGGACTCCATGGCGGCAGGAGGTCTTTTCCAGAAGAATCAGCTCTGCTCTGATCCCCTGAAGGTGCCACCCTCCTCCATGTCACTGCATTACACTGTGCCTCCCTGGGGGTCCTGCATTGCCCACCATGAGCTGACCCTCTGATGCCAAGTGTGGGATGCATCGAGGTTAACTTGAGTCAGAATGGCCTTTGATGTGAGGTGTTGTGTACTTCCTGCTGGTTGCGGCTGGTGGAGTTAACTGCACAGTGACTGGCATGGGGCTGTGTTTTGGATCTGTGCTGAACACAGGGTTGATAATACGGAGATGTGTTTGTTGTTGCTGAGCAGGGCTTGCACAGAGCCAGGGCCTTTTCTGCTTTTCATGCTGCCACACTGAGGAGGAACTTGAGGGTACATGGGAGGGTGGGAGGAGACACAGCTGGGACAAGTGACCCAAAGTGACCAAAGGAATATTGCAAACCATATGACACCAAGCTCAGTGTATAAAGTGGGGGAATGAGGAAGGGGGGGACATTTGGAGTGATGACTTTTGTCTTCTCAAGTCACCACTACATATGATGGAGCCCTGCACTCCTGGAGATGGCTGAACACCTGCCTGAATTAATTATTTGTTTTTATTTGTTTGTCTGTGTGGTTTTTAGTTTCCATATTAAACTGTCTTTGTCTCAACCCACGAGTTTTCCAGCTTTTACTTTTCCATTGTCTCCCTGATCCTTCTTGTGTGGGAGTGAGCAAGTGGCTGCCCGGAGCTTGGTTGTTGGTTGGAGTAAAACCACCACAACTTTCAAGCCTAATCAGCAGAAAAGAAGAGCTTATCAATGGAACAGGCAGCAGCCAGCATCCCCTAGTCAAGGACACCCAGGAACTAACAAGCTTTAAGGATGCAGAAAATCAAGATGTTGATATGTGTTTATGTATACAGTTCTAACCTGGCAACATACTCAAGGTCCATGTACCCTGTGGCTGAGCTATGTTCCTTCTAATACTAAAAATCACACCTACAAGTTAAAAAGACCCTGCCCAGGTGAAGACCGTTCCCTTGAGGATGTGAAGAAGTTAGCTGGGATTACATAACCTGAATGTAAATTACTGACCAATCACAACAGAGGGGCTGCACTTGGAGAGTTTCTAACTCTGGATTTTTGTGTATCAGTAATGCCTGGAAAAGGTCTTGGAGCATGTTATCTCTGAGCTCATGAGACAAGGGCAGGACTGCTCTCATTTTATTGCCTATTGCCACATTGCTCTCCAGTACTTCTTGAAAGGAAGGAATGGAGGTTACCTAAATTCCTGGTCTGAAATAACTGAATTTAAAAATTAAAGCTCCCTATATTGGCAGAGGATTAACTATCATAATCAGTGTGGCTTACTTCTTTTTTTCCTCATAACTGTTGTTATCAATGCTGAATCACGCCATGCAGTAAAAGTCAGTGCTTGCTTCTGCCAGACTTGCATATTGCTGTATGAGAAGTTTTGTCACTTTCCAGAAATATCCATATGCATTTTATTTCTCGTCTGCTTCAGGTGGATTAATCAATTTCTTGCTGCTTCCCCATAGATGAGGTTTTTTGTATTACATAATCCTGTCCATGTTCCCAGTGCCCAACAATTCTTTTTCTAACCACTCTCTATCTTGATCAGCTATCTTTGATAAGTGGGAATTGCTGCTTCACATCACGCCCATGAACCTGAAAGAAGCCCTAGAAAGCATTTGTCCCTGAGTGAGAGGTAATAGTGTTTAAAAGTCAAAGTTGTGTTTATGTGTGTTTTATAAATGTATAATATAACAGAAAAATGAAATAAAAATAGAAGAGGGGCTTGCTTTTAACCACCAGGATTTTCTTGCTGAGAGTATGGGATTCAGGTGATAATGAGTCCTGTCCACTTCAGAACCTTGCAGGATCAGTTTTGCAGCTTGCAAATTTCCACCCCCTAGAATAGCATTTCAGAGATTTCCCACCCCTCTGTTAAGAATAGCTTGTCTACCAGCATGAAAATATTGGTGGTGGGGGGAAAACATGCTAAAAACAAAAAGTACACTTGGCTTAACTTTTCACAATTTTATTAATCTTCATAAGCAGGCACTGAAGAATATAAAAAGATAAATAACCTCTGGTTTGTACACATTCCCAAGTGCTATTAACTTCCCGTCTCTCCCAGAGATCTTTTCAGTTCTAGATAGCAGGACAGTGTTAGGCCTGTTGCTCTGGTTCCAGCTCATGCTTGGGGGAGGAGTTAGTCACTGAAGCTGCTTGGCTGGAAGTTCAACACCTTCAGCTTTCCCAGCTGCCAGGAGAGGTAAAACAGAGCACGTGGGTATCCTGGTGACACTGAGGGAGATTATATACATAAGGAGAAGAGGGAACTACTATGAAAGCAGAACAGGTGATTCACAGAGGGAATTCGATTCTTTGAACAGATACTGGCTCTATCCAAGTACATCTGGAAGTCCAAAAGATTTTTGAACAAATTTACTTGTTCTTTAGCTGCCAGCTCTACAGAGACCAACTTCCAAGTGTGTTCCATTTGTGTAAAAACACATCTGAATGGCCCTGCCACTCACAAAGCAAAGGTTTGTAGGGCAAGTAAATATTCTAGAATACAATTTTGCAAAGAAATTTGGTAACTAAAGAAAATATTTTAATGCTCTCATCCAGCTGTCTGGGTTTTCACCCGTAACTGCTGTTGTAGATCCATCACACAAAATAGAAAGCCTTTATCTCATGGCAGCCTCTGTAAAGTCCATGCACTCTGAAGTAAATTTTATGCTTTATCAGATACAAATTTGATGCCACAGAGTATTTCATCATCTTATAATACCTCATACCTTATTGCTACTCCAGTAAGACTGACAAGACTTAGCAGTATGTCAGTAGAGAATAGAAAAAACCCTATTGATCTGCTTGAAAAATCACTTTTTTTTCTTTTTTCCATCTAAAAAGATATTTAGCTCCCTTCAAGTAATCTGTCAGCCTAGGAAAAAACTACAAAAGAAACCAAAACCCCAACCCCACAACCAAACATGAGTAAGAAGGTGATATTGAACCAAAAGACTCAAATTACAATCATTATTTATGGGTAAAAATACTGGCCACTGTTCTCCTATCTGTCCCCTAATCAATACGGGGGATAGATGAAGCTGAGCTAGTCCTATGATTTAAGGGAGTGTGAGGTTTGGTGAAGAATGCCTGGGCTTTCAAGGAAGCCAGCTGTTTGCTGGATGAAGGCAGCAGTATTCTAGGAAAGCTCTGGAGTTCATATATTTGACAGAAGCATCTGCCAGGTAGATCCCAATGCTGCTGAGGGGACACTGAGGCCAAGGCAGTGGAAAGGCTGACCAAGACACCACAGCCATGACTGCAGCTCCAGCAATGTGCTCCTGAACCCAGAAAGAAAAGGTGTTTTGCTGGCCTGAGGACTGGCTCCTGTTCCTCTTGGCCTTGAAAGAAGGGCTTAACATGTTAATGCTTTGGAATGTTCAGATCTGAGACTCTATCCCGACAGTTTAAATAATACATACATGTCAAATCAATATAGACTGCCACTGTCTGAGACCAATAATATGGGGGGTATACAGGTCAGGGCTTCAGTATGAGAACCTACAAAAAGCATTTCTGTGAAAGTTAGAGAGAAAAGGACTCTGAAAACTCCAGTGTCTTCTGGAGGTAACTATGAGATATTTAAACTTAGGTTCAGTTACTAAAACATGAAAGTATTTTGTTCCACCTCCAAAGCAAATCTTACGTACCACAGCAGAGGCATTTTAGGGTCTCCATGGTATCAAAAGATATAGGTCTGTTTAAGGCAGGCTTGAAAGTCCTGAGAGGTGTTCACAGTTTATTACACCTCCATGTGATGGGGATCAATCCATTTGGAACAGCAATAAAAAGAATTCTATCGCAGCTCTTCCTTTCCGTTCTTGTCATTATCCAGTGCTTGTTCCAGTTTCAGAAATTAGATTACTTCAGGACTTTTAGTGTCAGCACTGCACACAAGGACAGCTACCATGTTCCCGCCTCCCACAGTTGCTACTGGCTTGTTTAATTTTATCTTAAACAGCTGCCACAGTGATCAAATGCATCATCACTTGAGTTCAGCAGTTAGCACAGAGTTAGTGAACAAAAAAACAGTACATACCTGGCACGAAAAGGCTAGTAATTCCTTATAAAGCAAAGTGACATATCTGCCCACATTTTCTCTGCTGCACACTGGACAAACTACGTTTACATACAATTGCCAAAATACTTCAAAAGCACTCCAGTTCACCATATCACAGATTCCTTTGTGCCTCTTCTCTATTTATACTTCTGGTCCTGAAGTCATTTTTGCTGTCTTTATTTTTGAAAAATGGGGTTCAAAATAAAGTTCTGCTTAATAGCACTGTAAAATTTCTGTTTTGTCTTCAGTGAAGTTCATTCATTCTGGAATAAATACGTGTTCAACACGAGGGACGTTCTTCCGGTTATGCGATACAATACACAAGTAAACGAGGAAGAGGAGGCACAACAGTGCCGTAGCTGTGAGGAAGACGAGGAGCCCAGCAAACAGAGAAGGTTTCAGAGGTAACTGGATCAGCTTGCCTTCTGCTGGAATCATGTTCGTGAGGCTTAACATGTAACCGAGTGACCACGCTATACTGCTGTTACCAACCTGAAATAAAGACAGAAGAGTCCTATTCCCGTGGAATTTTCAGTCAAAGAGAAGAGGTTCCAGAAGTTCAACTGCTATTACTGGCAACTGTCCTTGTAAATTAGCAAGGAGAAATCTTTAGCGGAATATACAAAGAAGATACAGAACCATTTAAAATTACCCTTTTTCTGTAGTTCCAGAGGATGGTAATAAAACTGGTCACTGGGCTAAAGAAGGGAGACACAGTTATTGGATGGACACAAAGATATGTGGTCTGTATGCAGACAGCCAGTTATGGAGTTTTCTGTGCAAGAAACACATTTTAAACAAACAAATAAAAAACTCCATCACTGCTGTGCCAATTCCTAAAACTAGGCCCTTACCTTAGCCAAATCCTAGGGTGTAATTTAGTTCAAGCAAACAAAAAAATCCCCCACAGAGTCTCACCAATATGACCAAAGAGGAAGCCAGGGTAGAGTCCCCAGAGCAGGAACTCTGTTTATTATCTTTTGTTCTATGGTTGGTTTTGTGCCTGAAAATGAACCAAAACTAGGCTCTTCCATTAAAAAAAAATAAACATAAGTGAAAAACTACTTCAAAATGGGTAAAACAACAGCAATGGGAGTATGTTTGTATTTGCTCCATGGTCCTCCTGCTTCGCTGTCTTTCCTCATTTCTAGTTTGAGCAACAGAGTTTACTGGTTTTCCACTGTCCTTTTCATTAAGTAATTATGCTGGCAGTTGATAAACACGGGATCAAAGGGTAAAGATAAAGTGTCTTTTGTTCTCCTCTCATCATGAGGTTTAAAACTTTTAATTTTTACAAATCATGTAGCTCTGGATCTCGCCCAGTTCTTAGCATTAGGCCAAGGTTCTATTCACTGGTTGTGTTCACTAATTAAAAGGAAATATACTCCTAGCATAGACAAAAAAACCCCTACCCTCCAGTCATAGTGAGATTGTGCTGTTATCTCTGGGGTAGCTTAGCTGATCGGGCAACATTAGATCTTACTATTTTAGTTGGGACAGATCTAATTAAGAGAATGTAATTTTGCCTTTTGGAGTTTCATGATTACCCTAGTGTAAAATCTAGGCAACAAAGGTATTAATTTTAAATAAGCCTTTTGGGGTTTTATTTTGCTCAGTATATTTATAGTCTCGGCTAAATTTAAAAAAAAAAAAAAAAAAAGTTGCTGTGTCTGGCTGCTCCTATCTGCTGGGGACAATACAATATATATTTAAATATCAAGACAAATCCACACCCCATCCCCCTGCCCAGTGCAGATTAAGATCTCAAAGTAAACTCCATGCTGTTTTCCTGGCAGAACAGCTAAACTTTGGACACTCCTCCAGAGCTGCTAATGGTTGTCCACCAGAGGTCAAAATAAAGCAAGAAAATCCTACTTGATTCCTTACTGCATGGGTAATAGGTATGACTGTACAGAAAGCATTGCTTTTGATTTCTCATTCACAGCTTGCCAGCATCCCCTGCATCTAAGGGGATTAAAGAATACACCATGAAGGTCTACAACCTATCCTTTTGTGGGTTTTGCATGCAAGTGCTGAAGTGTTTCCAAACTATATGGACATTGAGATAGAGTCTGGGATAGGGTTTTAGAATAAGGCTTTGTGCAGTAGCAGAGAGATAGAGAAGTGCATCTATTACACAGATATTGTAAGCCTTCTCTCTCTGTCAACTGAAAGGCAATACCTCATCAAAATACATTCTTATTCCAGAGAACAGATTATGGCACAGATGGATGAGCTGGGTGAGGATGAAAACTGTCCTAGTTGCTTCATCACCACTCATTGACTACAAGCCGCTTTGCCAGCTCCCCAAGGCTCTGCCAGCAGAGAGAAAAGCAGAGTTCTGCTGTCCAGCTCAGCAGGATTAGCTCAAACTGACCTTGACTGGTGAGGTGTTTTAGGCAGATCACTGCCCACAGCGAAATACTGGGGAAATGTTTAAAACACAAGTGTTTGATCTTTGCTTAAAGCTCTTTGAAAGAATCTATGTAGCATCTCCAAGTAATGCTGTGACCCCTGAAACCAGGCTGAGATTGTTACGGAGGTTTGAGAAGTGGCTTTGTTTTATGCCAAACATTTGACAGTCATTTACAAAGGCTGTTTACAACTATTCTAATTTTGCAGGCTGCTGCATCTTCTGTCTCCTCCTCAACCCCTTTGGATTAAAATAACAGTAAGAGAAAATTATTAATACTCACCTCCTTTTGAAAATGTATCTGTGGCCAAGTTTCTGCATTGAAGTTGTAACCATGTACAAGCAAGTAATAAATGAAATTGGCTGAGAAACAGTAGGATCTAGCGTATATTTCTTCAAATTTAGGCAGCATAAACTGGAGCTGAAAGCAAAAGGGTTTTTTTTTTTAAAAAAAATGTTAATTATGGAGAAAACAAATGCTTTGGGATTTTGTAACAAAAGAGTATTTGGACTCTAATTACAATTAAGTTACATTTTTCAGAAACACCAAGTAAAGGTGTAGACAACTAGATACACAGATTCAGAAAAAGAAAGACTCTAAAAGTGATATAGCTTATGTGGTAAACAATGCAAATAAACAAAAAACTGCACATTGAAGATTGAGGATGCTATGGTTTCTAAAATTTCCATGTCATCTCTACAGCATGGTTAGAGCTGTGAAATGAAATTTCAAAACCTATTCCAAGTGTTAAGAATGATAGAAATACTACATGCTTTGAAGCACAGTGGAAAAACAAATGCTAGGTTGATAGAAACTTTTTTAAAGGTTCCAAACACATAGCCAGTCCATATTATTTTTATATCCCTCTTTTAGAGATTTAAAATGGAAAAGAAAAACCCCAACAACTCCAAAAATGAACCAACCAACCAACCAACCCACTTACCTGTGCCCAGCTCTGTGAACAGAAAAACCACGTACTTGAATTGAAGTCATCTAGGGAAAAGTGCCCAGATAAATTCAAAGCATTAATTGTATAGTAGAATCCAGAGAAAGCCTATAGAAAAGGAGTAGATGACAGGTTACTCTCAGAACTACAGAAATCAAAAGCAAACCAGCTGAAAAAGAAACACACTGTGTTTGCAAACTTACCACAAAATTCCCTTTAGGTTTTGGCTGATGTATTCCATTAAATGGACAGTCCTCTCTGTCTCTGCAAGCAGTGAAGTTAAACAATAAAGAAACCATCTCCTGGCACAGACCTGGGTCTCCTGTTCCATGGAAATTCACAAGCTGGTTTGGGTAGTAATTTGCTGGTCTCAGAGACTGTGTACAAAGGCTGCCAAAGAAGTACTTCATCGTTAATGCTGTATCATAATTTTGGGGGTAACAGGGATTATCCACATTGGCACTGGTGTTTGATTTCTGGGGGGAAAAAGAAAGAAACAAAAACAAACAAGAAACCCCAAACAATAAATGCTAGTCAAAAGCAAGAAAAACCTAATTTGGCATTAACTACAGGAATCTTTTTAAACTGCAGATGCATGCATTTTTGTTCACTGACATGACTGGTCAGCACAACACTACTGATCACTATAATTCTTAGAAACTCCATCCTCCAGAAATCATTGGCAAGATCAACACAACACCTACAAGGCCTTTTTGTCAAATGGTACATAACCCTCACTAATCTTTAACAAATATGAAGATCTTTCTATGAAACCTAAGTGTGTTTGTCCACAACAAAGCACAGCTGAGCTCTTACTGGGGTCTCCAAACTCCGCCAAAGGGAAGAGAACACAAGCCTAAGAACCTGCTTGGTTCTTAGGTTGGACACAATTACTGAACAATTGCAAAAGCGACATAGCAAAGGGTCTTAAACACACCTGGAGCAGCAATGCTAAAAGCCTTTTCTCAGCTTCATCCCTCCCATAGCACTGGTAGCTGTGAGTGTAGACATTGTAGTTGTAACCATACAACTTCACTTGCAAGGTGCTGTTGAAGTCATCCTCAGAGTCCTCTGGGATAAATGAAATTTGAGTGGAAGCTCCTCCAAGATCCAGTGCACCCACAGTCTCTTTTCTGTAAGGATGCACCCATGTCCTCCAAAGGTTTCTCTACATGTAAAGTTAAAAACAAGGCAAATTAGAAATATCATCTGCTTGTTCTCCCCTCAAGCTTTTCTACTCTTTACTTAATTTCTTAAGATTTTCCCCCTTCTTTGTACTGCAGTCTTTCCAAAAAAAGGAGCTATGAGGAAAACATGCAGATGTCTTTACGTTAGAGGGACGCACTTTCAGAGAGTTGAAGTGATCTTGAAAAATGGGAAAACAAATGCAGCACAGTATTCTCAACTCAATAGGACAGCACAATGATCAAAGCATAGGACTAGCCAGATCAATATCTATCCTAGAATGTAGGGACTTGAAGTTCAGATACCCATGAAAAAGTCTGGATGGAAATGGTACCAAGATTTGCTTGTTTCAGGGCAAGAAGAAATATTAAAGGAATAGAATATTAAGAGATCACAGAGATAGTGAAAAGAGAGTGAAAAGAGAGTGAGAAGAGAGTGAAAAATGCAAAAAAGTCAGATGAAAGCTCCATCGAAGTCAAAAGAACAAGGACCCCTAATCTGCACATTTCCTTCACTGAAACTGCAGTGGCAATAAGTCTGATCCGTTCTGATGGATCATTTTCCCCATTTTTCCCGATTATCCAAAATATTCCCCAAATTCTGTATTTGATCTACATAGTCACAGCACCAAATACAGATTTTCTATGATTATCTATGTCCATATTTACTGTACTGTTGCCCACTGAGCATGATGTAATGAACGTATACACAAGAAGGGAAACAAAACTTTATGGGCTAGCAAATACACTCACAATAAAAATCTACACTGAAAGATTCCCATAAACAGGCCCTCACAGAATTTGACTGATAGCCCATTGTCACAAGAAAGGTCAGAATTTCTCTCTGCTACTAGTGATATGCCACACGTAGCTCTTTACACAACTCTCTAGACTAAACTGGTTTCACAGCGACTTGCAGTCTATTCCTCAGGAATTTGCCATATAGAATTTGATATTTGGATTATTAAAATTCATGTGGTAGAAGACAGACACCACCCTGAAGTTCATTATGCCCTTTTTGTTGCATGAAATGCACACAATAAGAAAAACGTTTACAGAATGGGTGATTCCAATATTGTCCTTCTTAACGCTGCAAGTCAGCAACACATTCACCATGAGCTGTCACTCACAGCACCAACAAATAATTCGTTCTTATTTAAAGGCCATGATCTATCAGGAGCCATTCAGCCAGGACAGCTAGCAATACTCAGCAGTGTTGGTTGAAATTTCTTTCGGCCTGGTGAGATAATGTGGCAGAAGTGCAGTCAGTGCTAAGGGCAGCACGCTCCTGCCACAAATGCAGATGAGTGATTGCTGATCATCTTGGCACAGCTTTTACTCTGAATGAAATGAGATTGAATACCTGTATCTAGAAAGAGATCTTCCAACACATCTGACTCCCTCTCTACTATGAGGGTCCTTCCTGACCCTTTTCCAAGTGCGAGAACAGCATAACCGTGTTTATATGGACATCACTAGGTCTGCACAGACAGTCGGTATCACAGCCTGCAGCTCACAGCCTGCAGCTTTTCAGCAGTCTTGGAATGAGCTGTGTATGAATGATTTCTGGCTCAGCTGAGGCACATTTGATCAGTCACCAGCACCTTCAGCGCTTCAAACAGTCCTGTCTGCTTAAGACAAGTGAGCCAACACTGCCAAACAATTTGGAGACCCCTAAGCTGTGCAGGTCACCAGTAGGGATGCAGGGACAGCAGATCAGCAGGAGAAAACATCTTTAGTTGGCACTGCTGTCAAGACAATCAACACCCGTCACACTTAACATACCAATGCATTTAAGAGCAATCTAACTTTTTGTTTCTGGGTAAGGCATCTAATGCCATTTAGAGAAGAGCCCTCTTTTGTGAATCAATAATTTTATTTTTGCCATATCACATTCCCATAACAATATATTCTCTGATTTATGTTTGACCTATTACTGCCACAAAAAGACCCTGTTAAAGGTTTCAGTGGACAGTAGAAGTTGTAACTATGTCACTTTAACAGGCATGTCTCCTCAAACTTCTCATTTTTCAGAGAGAAACAGTGAAAAGAAAAGCATGCAGTTTTTTCCACACACCTCTAAGAAATTGCCCATTAAATAGTTGGCTGTTATCCATCCATACACCCCTTCCTCTGGCCCAGTTATGATTTGTGCTCCCCTAAATTCAAAAGGTTGTGCTCTGAAGTAGTTTTGAATGCTTGCAAGGACTTCATTGGCTGCCGATTCATTTTGCAACCTAAGCAATTCACAAAACATGAGACACTGAGCATCTGGAAAGGCAATTTCATGTTTATTGTTCACTGTCTAGCAATTCAAGAAAACTCCTACAATCACCTAATAAATAAAACAGACATTGTTTCCCCAAAGGGGAAGCTTATGATGGGGACAGCCAGTATCCAGCATTGTTTCAGCAAGCAACTCCCCCAGTATGTACCAACTCACCCTTTATCATGCAAGTTCATGGGTGGGGTTTTTTCTCCTTATATATACCTTTATTCTTAATGAATCCAGTGTTTATATGGTTAAAACAGTCCTAGAATCTCTCTTTCAACTCTGCTTAGCCACAGAAAAAATATAAAAAGCCAGTTTGTGCCAGGGCTAAAGCCATAGACAGACCCCAAAAGCCACATCGCATCGCATCCACACTCAGAATTCAGTGTCTAGTTTCAATCTGCCTTTGCTGCCCATGGATGCGCACAAACATTATCTGTTTACATAACACTGTATTTCAAGACAGATGTGAAAGAGAAAATTCAACTCTTGCCTTCTCCAAAATAAAGCGAGTATTTCTTTTCAATACGGCATAACAGAGGGGTTTTATGCAGACACGCTTTCCCTATCAAAAAAGTTAATTAAATTAAATTGGCTGGGCTCCATTTTCTTTTTGGGATGGCCAATTTCCAGTGGGTAAAAATGCATCCAGTACATTTTTTACATTCTGTTTTCACAGACTGCTATGCTAGTGTGCATACAGAGTAGTTCAAGTTTCTGCCATACCTCAGCAGTCTCATGCCAGCTGTAGCTCCCAGATAAACAGAAGTGTTTTTATGCAGATGAACCGGTATCCTCTCCTTGACTTTATTCAGACAGTAATCAAGAGGTTTGGCAAGAGCTCCAGGGCTACTCTCATAGCTGGCTATACCAGGGCCTAAAAGAAAACAAGGAGATGGGTTTCATTGTACTTTGCCAACTACAAATTAGCCCCATTAGCAAACAGGTGCTAAGAGAAAGACATTTCCCCCTTCCCTCCTATAATTGCAAACAAGGGTTGGATGGCTGAAAACTAGCAGTGCTTATGGAATAAACAATGGTGACTGTCTCAGCTGTGTGAGGCAGAGAAGATACCTGCAAAGTGCTTGTCTGTATTTCTGTGTGCAGACACATACACCCCATAGCACCATTCCGAGGGTAACATATGCGGCGTAGCCACATGACAGCAGTGTTAGATGTTCGTGAGGAAAATAACTATACTCATGGCAGGTGCTGTACAAAATAGATTGTTTGATGGATGTTAAATTTGTCTGATCCACCCAAGTATAGAAAATCCCTCCTTCCACAGCCTAAGGCAAAGATTTTCTAATCTGGTTTGCCCCAGCTGTCATGGACACCATGGCACCCCTACAGCTCACTGCTCTCAACCGAAAGTACAATAAAGAAGCTCTTGCAAGGAATTGCTGGTGAAATTTCAAGATGCACAGAAATGGGTCCTGAATTCCTAGAGGTACAAGTCTGCACTGGTGCATGAACTTCTAAACAGCTTTCCAAGTGTCCAAAGCCTTCAAAGAGCAGGAATGAGAGTTACACCGTGCTGCATAAAGTATAGCTATTTGAACAATTAACATCAAAGTCTTTCCTGCCTTGCTCAACGCTCCAAGGGACCATCAGGATCTCAACTTGTTCAGGCTCTTGGCTATTCACACCCAAATTGCCTCTTGGCTCAACTTGGATGTAAATAAAACATTCCTTACTAAAATTCCCTAGCTGAGGAAGTTGCACAGAGAGAAATCTAGACTCTGTATCAGCCATGTCTTGCACCGATTCCACACTCCAAAACTCCTTTTTTGGACATGTGAACTTAAACATAAACATTACCACATCATCTTTAGATGTTCACAGCCCTGGTTTTGGAATAAGAATTTCTGAAAGTCTTAAGTCTAGCACAAACAGGCCTGAAGCTGGAAGGAAAGCTGTTACCAGAGGAAAACAGAGCATCAACATTCTCAGCAGCTGCCATTGCCTCACACTTCTTTGGTGGCTGCAACTTCCCATCTTCCAGTGTTCAGACAGAGCAAGTCACAAGGCAATGACCATTTTCTTCTCAATAACTGCATGCTTTGTCAATGCTTAGAGCCTTACCAGGACAGATTAATTGCACTGTAAAGAAAGGATTTTGATTTTGGGCTGGTTTCTACACACAGGGGGCAGAGGTACTTAATAAAGGCAGAAATGAAATCATAAAACCGCCACAGAACTCACAGAGTAGTTGATCATTTGACCTTCAAATTCAGTAGGTACGCGAAAATCTGCCTCTCATTATGCCCAGAACCATCCCCCAATTTAAGTGCCTAACACTATTGTTAGAGGATCACTAAAGAAACACTGACAGATGTGTTCACCACTGTCACCCACAGCTTAGCTGGGGACATCTCCCATGAACCATCCCTCTGTCTCCTCCAGTGCAGAGTTATCCAAGACCAGAAGAGTGAACCCTGGTGATTTTGTACACTCAGGGATGAGGAGTACTTGGCTGACCCTGGTTAAGGCCATGGACCCAGACATTTCACAGCAATTTGGACTCCTCTGTTTCGTAATTTATTTGTATTCCCCAGAGGTAAAAAAAAATCTAAACCAATTAAAGCAAAATCACAAGGTGCTCCTGTCTTTTTCGAGAAGAGGAATAATGCAGTTTCTCTGTGCATTTTTCTCACACCAGAATTCCTAAAGGCAACATTCCTAATGAGTCAAGACATGAGTTATCAGAGCGTACCCCTCACCTCGGCAGGCTGGCCACCATCCCAGCAGTTTGTAAGGACATTTTGTCATTAGAGACATTACAGTGTATTACTTCTGTGCGTGTAACACTTGTTTTCCTTTCCTTGTTCTAGAATTGCTAAGAATATCCACACATATGTTTAAAACTGAAGATAGAAATGCTGGTGCTGTTAAGAAACCATTGCCTTTTACTCCTTGTTACTCATGGCCTCTGTGGCTACAACTCCAGCATTTATTTCCAGACACAAAGAGGGACACAAGACTTTGCGAGATCATGACTGAAAGAGAAGGAAAAAATTCTCTTTGAACACCACAGTTATTAGCAGAGAACAAAAAAACTGATTTCCCTCCCCTACCTGGCCACCTGTCTTCACGAAATGTGTGGCATTTTCATATCTTTGAAAGCTGAGCCAGGTGTCACTAAAGTTGACTAAGAGTTTCTATGAAGGAATCCACAACCAGCCATTAGAACTTACACTCAACCCTACTGCAGAGTGATCAAAAGCCAGCCTAGTCTGGCTGCGAGGAATCAATTCAAAACCTCCGCCAAAAGACAGTCGTACCTGTAGGACACCTTCTAGCAGGGCACAGACACAGCTCTTCCTGAGACAAAGGGCACATCTACATATTTGATGCAACTGTGACACCCTGTCAGAAATAGTTCTGCCAGTTTAGCTATTTTACTTGATAATTTTATTATCTGCTTCCTAGTTCGGTAGTGTGGAGAAGCTTAATTAACAGCTAACATCTAACAAGGGCTAGATTCCCATTCTTTTAAAACTCTTTATTCCAAGCTATTTTAAAATATATATTTGACTTTTATTTTGAAAGAAACACAAGGACTAAACAGGCCCTGACTCTCTTTAGATTGAATTCTGTCTGCACCAATCATGCACTGCCATGGAGCAAATCAAATTTACCTACAATTTCCTCTCTCTGGTGCAATGATAGGACCATCTTACTGTATCAGTAGGAAAAGAACTAATTGTGACAGATACAGACACAGTCCTGACAGCTCTCCTTCCCAGCACTGAAAATGGAACACAGTGGAAAAAGGGGGGAAAAAAACCAGTATAAGCGAGGCTAGAAATAAATAAGAAGCCTTCCTTTGAGCTCACCTTTCACATTGCACTTGAAGGTTTGGCTCACTACTCCCGTGTTGTTTTCTTTTTCTGCTGGCCACTCATAGACATAGACTGTAGTCCGAGAGGATCCAGCATCAAGGACTATTCCATACTGGGGATTAAAAAAGAATACATTAGATGAAGAAACAAACAATGACAGCTTAAATGCCCATATGCAGCTGCACTTCACTGTCCCACCAGACATTTAGAAAATGCATGCACAGTGTATTATTTACAAGAGAGATTAATTCTAGTGTTAGGCGCTTAGGCACGAATCCAACAGCCAAGCACAGAATGAATCTGGCTGCAAACCAAGGAACATACTACATATCTTCAATAATTAATTCAGTGGGGATGGAGAATGCTCATCTCCTTTCAGCATCAGGTTCAAAATCCACACTGACAAATAGATATCACTGTGTTAGGACCTGATTTTGGAGCAAGTTCATTTCCCTTTATCCCAGTCCACTCCCTGAACACTGAAGGGTTTGATATCTAAGCAGAGGCTTTAGTTTCAAGGATGCACATGGGATCCATAAAGCTGTGAGCAAAGAGGTAAAGTACATAATAGTCAACAGTAAGAATGATGTAACAAGTCTGGTTCTTTCCTAATTGCCCCATAAACCTCTCCCTTTGCGTGGGTTAGGCAGTCCACCTGAGAGCCTGCCTCTGAGAACAGGCTGTGCCAGAGTAGGAGACAACAAAGACAGAAAGAGAATCACTATTGCTCCATGATTATTCTGAAATAAATGAGAGAGATTTTAATTACTTGCCCCAGGTCCCTTGGACTCTCTGTGGGATTAAAGCACAGGTTTCTCCATCCTGTCCCACTGCTCACCAAACCAGTCTTTCCCCCTTTCCCATATTTTATGGCAGCAGAAAACTGTAGTAACTGGGAAGGCAGTCTTGTGAAGGGAAGCAAACTGCAATTTTGGTGTCCTCTTTATGATCCCTGAAAGTGTTTACCTCTCCCAAAGTCACCTGATGGGTAGCAGGGACACAGTACAAGGTTCGTTCTTCTGTCACCTTTTTTCTTTTGAAACAGACAGATGCCCAGGAGCCTGACAATACTGAAAAATGAGAGCCTCCATCTGTCTGCAAAGCAGTAAAACCCCTGTAGCAGGCTCATAAATTTCATACCACTGCCTCCCTGGGGACCAATAAGTCCAACTGGGAAGGATCACTGCTTCAGGTGGCAAACCATTCAGCTTCCAGACCTGATTAATTCACAGCTTCTACTGTAATCCTAAAAACTCCTGGCCCCCAAAGAATACCAGCAATACTGGTCTAGTCTGTTTCATAGAGGACTGTTAGATAATGAAAATTTAATTTATATTTATACAGACAATATTTACCCTGATCCACTACAAGATTAAAGGCTCCACAGATACTATCAAACCACTACATCATCAGGTTTTGTTTCAGTAACTACTTTAGCAAAGACAATTTGAGTCTATTTCTTCTCCTTGGAAGAGATGAGCACTCTGGAGGTACATAACACAGTAATGGTCAATCTGCTTAAGGACTACTAATTAAATCTAGTCTCAGTCAGCTTAAAGTGCCAACCATAAGCTTTTAACTTGGCTACTTTTAGAGCTAACTATCATGACCAAGTCGAGCTGGATGATAACGGAAATATTTTTACCTCAGTTAATTGTGGTTTTTTTTACCTACTTCCTCTATCCTGTGCATTTCCCAGCCTCCTTCTGAAAGTAAGAGATTTTCATCCCAAAGAGTAGTGGTACACTTATCTGAATCAATGCGTGACTGACAATTTTATTTTCTTTCTCCTCCTCCCCCTCCTCCTCTATTTTTCCTCTACAGCCTCTTGCTTCCTTTAAAAGAGATGCTCATTTTTGAAAAGGTCTCTCTTGGGCCCATTTCAGGGTGACTCTTGAAGCTCCTCAGAACTTGTGCGGGTTCACTGCATGCCAACTGGCCCATGCAGCCTCAAGAAGTGACGATCACTGACAACTGTGCCACATGTTAGGACTAAGATTAATCTTTAATTTTAAAAAAACCAGAAGTGACAGAGGGTGCTGCGTCTTAAGAAGGTGAGAGATTTCTACATGCCTTGTGTTAGCGGGCTGCCAAAGACAAACTGGCTGGATTAAAATTTTCCAGGGACATTAGATTTCTGTCCAAGTTGCAAGATAGATCTCCTTTGGCTGCCCTTTAAGGATAAGCAATGCCTTCTTACTTTGAAATGTGCCATGTGGGACTGGGAGCATAGGCAAACTGTTATCCTGGGCTAGCAGCTACTAAAGAACAGAACTACTTTTTCTCCCTTCTTTACTTTCTACTTCAACTTTCTCACTGAATATTTCCATCATCTCAAAGGCCTGGTGATTCCCTGATACCCGAGAACTGCACCATCTACTCAATGGACTAGATTAGCCAGACAAGACAGGGAGATAACATTAACCCAGAAAAGCTTCAGAGTTCTGTTTCCTAGTCCAGTAGAAGGAAGAAAAAAGAAAGGGGGGAAGCAAAGTAATTTTAAGAAAAATGCTTATTATGGGAATATGGCTTTGCAGGTACATCCTGAAGAGTAGTAATCCCAACAGGTAAGCATGCACAAGCCCCAGGATTAATCATGTTTTCAGTCTGAGTATCATTCCTATAGGAGGACGTAGAGGTGCACAAACCCTTAAATCAGGCACAGTTATGATGGGTCACCTGCCTTCCAATCACTTTGGAAACTGCCAAAAGAAGCTAACAAGCTAAACCAGTTACAGGGAAGAAGGGGGCCACAAAAGTAGATCTATGCTAGAAGCACACTTCAATTCAGCTACATAGGTTTGAACAATTTTTAATCAAGTAAAACATCCACAAACAAGGCAAAACACTTCCTAAGAGCCAAAAGAGACGTGCAAAATTAGGTGTTGGAAACTGTGGCACCTCTAGAGGCAAGTTAAATAAATACAATAACGGAGTGGGGTTTTTTTCTCTCTAGGGCTCACAAAAGAGCAGTAGAAAGATTTTTTTTTTACTGGTACAAAGGCTCATTACGTTCAGAGCTATCATCATTTACAATTGCAGACTTCGTCACTGAGGATGTCTGTGCTCTCTTCATCACTCTTCTCGTTTCATGGTGTGTGTCAGTGAGTCATGAGTTCTTTCAGTGCCCCAGACCCATGCTACGGGCAGGCCCTTCCTTCACTAATCACTGGCTCAATCTTCAGATAATCCAGCGATCAAGGATCCAAAATATTCAATTTTGCAATAACAGTTTAAAACATCAGTGGCATAGCATATAATTTCTCTCTTGTGCCACAATGGATGCTCTCAGCATACATCTTGGGAAAGAGCTCTTATGCCACAGGTAACACAACAGTAGTAAAAGAAGAACAAGGCCATTTACAAAGAGTAAGTCTGCTTTCATCATGTTGCCATATTTCATTTTAATCAACCATTAGGTTCAGGACGCTTTCATTTCCAGGCTCCATCACATCAGCCAGGTACGGGAGGGTTTCACACTGGCACACCAAGGTCCTCCTTCTACCTGTGAATTCCTTGTGAGTTAATCCCTCACTGAGGACAACTCAGTGTCTCAGGAATCAAACACAGGGTCCTCCATATCACCTCCCTTGGCAGGCTTACAGCCCAAACTCAAACCCAAAGCCAAGGCACACTTAGTAGAGGAAATACCAGCATTCCTCCAGAACCAGGCATGAAGCTGCTGGGATTCAGTAAGCAAACCTCCCCACTTAAACCACCTCCAGAGAGTCCTGGTGGTTCCAATGCTTCCTCAAAGAGAAGGTAAACTGTTTTATCATTCTGAATGTTAGACTGAATTAATGACAAGCACAGGAGATATGTAGGCTGTCTCTTAGACAGTGGCTTCAGCCTTGTCCTGGCTTCAGCTGGGATACGTGTCAGTCCAGTCTTGCCTTGCATGAAAATCAGTGGGATGTGAGGCTGCTGCAAGCAGCAGTTTGGGGCTCAACAGAGCATGCATTTGAGGCACTGTGTTCCCATGCAGGATCCTAGCACACACACCCTGCCACACCACACAAACACATAAAATGGGTATCAGAATACAGTTTTACCCCATGGTCTGACTCACACACCCCCAAATGACTCAGACAAAGGCAAAGGTGTTTATAATCCCATGAAGTTCGATGAGGCATTAGCCTATCATTACCAGTATGTGAACTGTCCAGTTAAACACACATGCTGATGGCAAGGTAGAAAGGACTTCAAAGAAAAACCTAACAAGAGGATTGTGGGAAAAAACAATTCATCATGCCCAACTGCACAGCTTCTCTGGAAGGGTAATTTCTACAGCTTTTCCTCAGCTGTGTACATCTCTCATTGAAGAACCTGCATACATGTTCCAGCAGCACAAGGGAAAGGCTGAACTTCAGAGTATTTCAGTTGGTCTTTTGCAGTTTGGTCTGCCTGCCCTAATGAAGTTAGTTTGCTTTTGTTAATATCCAGCAAGTCCCAACATGTGGTAAAGGATCAAGTGCATACTTAGAGCCCAAATGCTTTTGATACACAGGAGCAATTTGCAGAGATGTCATCTTAAACTTCCCAGCTCTGCTTGGGGGCAGAATTTAAACTCTGGGTATTTCCCACTTCAAAATTATTTTAAAATTACTTCCAGTCTCTCGCAAAAAAAAAAGAAGGGAAAAAAAAAGAAAGAGTGAGATATTCTTCCCATTTGGCCTTTCAGTCCTGAAGGAGACATTGTATGATGGCCACCATAGAGAGGGAATCAAGGAATGCTTTTCCTGCTTTGCCACTGACTCTTGACCTATTCTCTTTTTCTCTCAGCTTCAGTTTTCCCATGATGATGTGATTAAACATTAATTTATGGTTGTAAGTTCATTTGAGTCACCCCATAAAAATGAGTTGAGAAAGGCACATTATTAAACATCAGTTCAAAACATTGTTCTCCTTCCTAAGGTATCCTAAGACTTACCTTAAGCCCTGGGGAGACGACTTGTTGCTGATTTATCTGTATCACTGCAATAGCAATAACAAGAACTATGCTTAGAAGAAGGAACACTTGGGCAACGACACTCGGGGTTCTGGTGAGCATCCTGAAAAACCAAAACAAAAAGCACTTAAAGAATTTGAAAGGATTCAGTGATTCTGTCTTAAATCCTGGAACCTGGAATCCGCTGAGACCCATAAAATGTAATTTCATCAACTAGATTATGCTAGTGGAAATTCCACCTTCTCCTCAAGAGCTGCCCGGTGTTCTGCAACCACTAACTTCTTTTTTGTCTGGAAGGGTTGTGTCTGTATTGTCATGCTAACGATGCCGGATTTCACCCTCAGCCTGCTCTTTTCCCGCGGTGCCTGCGTGTAGGTGCCTGCTCAGCACCTCCCACGCCTGAGGAACCTGCGGGCAGGGGCTGGGGCTCACCCAGCGCTCCGCTCCCGTCTGCTCCTAAAGCAGACACAGCCACGGCACGCAGGCACCTGAGGGAGCCTGCTCAGTGCAGCTGCATGCTTCTGCCACACATGCTAGGTTGATGTCTACAAGAGATACAGGCTTCTTCAGAAAGAAGAAAAGAAAAGAAAAGAAAAGAAAAGAAAAGAAAAGAAAAGAAAAGAAAAGAAAAGAAAAGAAAAGAAAAGAAAAGAAAAGAAAAGAAAAGAAAAGAAAAGAAAAGAAAAGAAAAGGAAAGAAAAGGAAAAGAAAAGGAAAAAAAGAAAAGAAAAGAAAAGAAAAGAAAAGAAAAGAAAAGAAAAGAAAAGAAAAGAAAAGAAAAGAAAAGAAAAGAAAAGAAAAGAAAAGAAAAGAAAAGAAAAGAAAAGAAAAGAAAAGAAAAGAAAAGAAAAGAAAAGAAAAGAAAAGAAAAGAAAAGAAAAGAAAAGAAAAGAAAAGAAAAGAAAAGAAAAGAAAAGAAAAGAAAAGAAAAGAAAAGAAAAGAAAAGAAAAGAAAAGAAAAGAAAAGAAAAGAAAAGAAAAGAAAAGAAAAGAAAAGAAAAGAAAAGAAAAGAAAAGAAAAGAAAAGAAAAGAAAAGAAAAGAAAAGAAAAGAAAAGAAAAGAAAAGAAAAGAAAAGAAAAGAAAAGAAAAGAAAAGAAAAGAAAAGAAAAGAAAAGAAAAGAAAAGAAAAGAAAAGAAAAGAAAAGAAAAGAAAAGAAAAGAAAAGAAAAGAAAAGAAAAGAAAAGAAAAGAAAAGAAAAGAAAAGAAAAGGAAAGGAAAAGAAAAGGAAAAGAAAAGAAAAGAAAAGAAAAGGGAAAAAGAAAAAAAAAGAAAAAAAGGAAAAAAGAAAAAAAAAGGAAAAAAAGAAAGGGGGTTTTAAGAACATTAAAGTAGGCGTCTTTCTACTAACTGCTGATGAAATATGTGTGTGTGCATGTTAATGTGGAGCCTATATTATCACTCTGCACTGTACATAAAATATAAAATAGTTTAACTCAGAGGTTTTGCAATGAAAAGTTACTGAATCTAAGTAAATCTAACATGGTTATGTTGGACAAAGCCCAAGGTGACACAAAACATGTATACTAACAATAAGGCTATTTATATGTTCATGTCCTCTAGAAAAGTTTCCTAGAATTCAAATGTGGTTTAGGTTTCCTGTAATTTCTGCTCATCCTTTATTTTAACATGCCCCTGACCAGACATCTCTTAATCCCAGGAGGCCATTCAGTACCTCTAAATACTGACAATCCAATATCAAAAATCCTTATGCTCGCCAGGAGTTGAGGAGGAAAGAGGCAGCTGGTGGGAGATGGCAAGCTTCGAAGAGTCAGAGGAACACAACAAGGAGAACATTCCTGCCTTTCTTATTTCTGAAACCCTTTGTTTTGGCATGGAAAAATCAACTCAGTGATCTACCCTAAGTGACATCTTCTAATTCTTCTGTACTGATGGTGGCACATACCAGCGACTCAGGACTGTCCTGTGATTTCAGCAATCACCAGTGCCAACCTGTGCTGAGGACAGGAGCTTAAAGGTGGTCTACAGCCCATGGCCAGAGCACAACTGGGTCAGCCCCACTGTACCTGCAACACATGGTCTAGTCCTTAGCTCCAACCAGAGCCAGAGGACTGAGGGAGAAAGCAGAACAAATGCTTCTCACACAGCTTCCATTTTCTAAATGCCATGGGTTCTTCAGCCTGGGTGCCCATGGTCCAGCAACTGTGTTCACATTCAAAAGAGAAGAAAGAAATTTGTTTTGTTCTGGGATTAGCTTCACACATACTGCTACTGCTTTCCTTCTTTGTCTTGCTATTTCTGTTGCAAAAACTGACTCAGACTAGCTTTTGGAAACTCTTTGTTTCAGCTTGGCACATCTTACTTCCAAAACATCATTTTTTGCACTCATTAACTCTGTTTTCTAAATCCATATGGGCTCCTTGCTTATCTACTCTTCCAATACTTTCTTTCTTGGCTTGGTAATAGCTTTATCATCTTAATCATCAGTCAGTTTTAAGGGAAAATTACAAGCCACATTGGTGATCTGTTTACTTCTGTTCATTGCTTTACTATCCTGAGGCATTGAAACATCATGTACAATGCAAAAATGATAGAATGAAATCTTTCTTTTACTATTAAGAAATGTGTTAACACCTACACTGTAACTCACAGATAATGTCAGGGCATACTAATTAGAAGTATTTATATAGATCCATTCCTATTTGAAAGGAGACAGCAGATCCTTAACTACACATTTATGAATAACCATCTGGATAAAATACTTCAGGGGGAGAAAAAATCTTTTCCTTTGGCTTTCAATTGTACATGGATATATCTATCATTGTAAAGTGACTGAAAGAGAACTATCTACTCCACAAGTTAATATATACCAGTCACTCCTGGATCAAAACACTGATGTCAGTGCTGGAAAAAAGTCATCATCAAAGGAAAAACACTCAAACCAAATGACTCTGAAAACTAAAGCATTACTAAAAAGCAAAGCAATAATGACTCTTAGACTATTAACACTTAATTCTTGAATGATTCAATATTTTCTGCTCCCATTTCTGGGAAATGGAAACCTTGGTTTGTTGAATTTCTAATGTGCTTCTCTGGTACTGGGATTTGTCTTCATCAGAGGCAACTTTTTTCAAAAATCTTTTTAGAGAGGGCAGATCTCTTAAGACATTCCTCATACAATCTCGTCCCATCAGCAATCAGAACAATTTCATCAGAGATAATCTGCACATCCTGATTTACACAATAGCCTCTCTATCAAAAGGGCACCTTACACTCCATGCCCCCTTGAAGTCACCACACAGTTGCCACCTTTGCTGTCCTGCTACATAACTGGATCAGAAGCACAGGGCTGTATTTACCCGTGGCTACACTCATCTAAGTCTCTCACACACACACCAGGCAATACAGTCACGCTTGCCCATTCAGTGAAATCTGTAGAGATACTGGAGAGGAGTTCATTCACTCCACAGTTTAAACAGAGTTGTAAGGTAAAGAATTCCTGCCATAATTGTGCACTTGTTGGCAAAAAGACAAATAAAAGGTGTTAACAGAGTATCAAAAACCAGTTGCATTCCATTATAAAAACATCATCATCCTGAACCAAGAAACAGCATAAATATATATTTTCCACACCCAGGTAAGTACGCTGGGCCACACATGAGCACATTACAAGTATCACTTTCTACAGCTTACCTGCAAAGGAAAATGCACTCAACTTCTTCATGCCACCAACATTTTAACTAAGTTAAATTCACACCAGTAAAAATGACTGCGCCGAAATTCTTTTCCCAAGCAACTTGAATCATCAAACTCACTTCTTTTAGGTACTGACCTGTTTGTTCATAGGGTGGGTAAGCAAGCACCTTTCTTCAAACTATAACCTGAGAGATACAAACACGTTACCATTTATTTCAGACGAAGTCTACAGGTGAATGTTTTCAGTGCTGGTGAAAAAAAACCCCCAAACACAAAACAAATCCCATAGCACCAAAAACCCAACATCCACAGCACTTTAACCCCCATCACGAAAACTGGTGAGGAGGTTCCGCACGCCTCTCGTCGCAGGGGAAATTAAGTAAAAACAAGCACATGGACACAAAATCGCCAGTGAAGCTTTCCCTCAGCTCACCGCCGTACCTGGTGAGAAAGCTTCGCGCGATGACTGTGATTTGCGAGAAAACACCAAATTACCCCCCAAGGTAAGGCCGGAGAGACAGAGCAACGCCCTCGCCCTGCCCTCAGCCCGGCCCCGATGCGGGGATCCCGCCGCATCCCCACCTACCTCCCGAACGGGGCGGGCCCGCCCGTCCCGGGCTGGGCAGCGCCGGGAGCGCCTGCGAGCGCCTCTCTCCCGGGGGGATCTGTGGAGAGCCGCCGGGTGGGTGCCCGCCCTCTGCTCCTGTGTTTCCAAACGGACGGGAAGCGAGCAAACGAAAGAAAGAACAACTTGCAGGTTAAAAAGAAAAAAAAAAAAAAAATCCGGATGGACTGACTCGAGTGGAGGAAGATCTGCGGCGAGGGGACGCATCCGAAGCGTCACGGCAGCGGGAGATGTGTCCGGCCAGGGATGCGGGGCTGGCAGGGCACCGAGCATCCGCCGCAGAGCCCCCCGGGCACGGCCGTGCCTCCCTCCCTCCCTTCCCCTCCTCCGGCTGCTCCCCGCTTTCCCGAAACGCCGCTCGCGATTTGACGGCCGCTGCGG
>VZRL01003372.1:114446-241003 GCA_013397895.1 Origma solitaria
TTTCCGGAAACGCCGCTCGCGATTTGACGGCAGCTGCGGCGGCAGGGTGTTGCTGGCCGCCCCTAAATCACATTCCTCCGTTCCCTCCCAAAGAGAGGACAGAAAGGGGTTTGTCTAGAGGTGGGTGAAAGAATCCCTGCGCCTTCTAAAAGGAACAGGTGCCTTCTCAGGAAGGCGTTTCTCAGACCCCACAAATCAGCAGCCCTCCGCTCTAGGGCTGGCTACCTTTCCATCCAGGTTCTAGCATACAGGCACCACTTATTTTGTAATTTTGCTGGAGTTCTTGCCAAACCTAGGCTGCTCAGTGGACCTAGGACATTCCCAGAAGCACATAAAAGCAGTGTCACAGATCCTACCCTGTCCAACCTGTGTGATCAGCTACAGCCAAGGATCATCCTACAGCCTGCAGGATGGGTTTGCCAGGGACACGAGCTCTGGAATCACAGTGAGACACTTCAGTTGCTTTGCCACCATTTGCTCATTTTCTAGGATTCAGAGTCACATTAATGTAAAAACCCAAATGCACCTCTTTGCTTCTTTTTCTCACAAATATCTTGATGAATTGTAATATCTTTGATTTTTGGCTAAAGAAAGGAGAACAAGAAACCAGCTGCAGCCTTGTAAACCATCTGTAAGCATCCTTTCATAATCTGCTCCTTTGGGGAGTGGAGGCAATTTCCTCTTTTTGGTGACAACGCATTATTAAAGCTGATTTAATGATGAACTTGAGAGATCAGTTCTTTCTAGCAAATGAAGACAAAGCCTCCCATCTATCCTGATTCCCTGTCTGTTGCATGTAATTTACTTCTTTTGTATTATTTCCATTCATGTGGCATGTTTTTCTTCTTCCATCCAAATGTATTTAAGGCACTTGGTCGAACTGACTGCATTGGTCAGTCACCTGAATCTGCTCAGGTGTCCATTTAAAATGACAAGTGAGCCGGATTGCTTACCCCATGGAAAACCTTATTATTTTTATACGATCAAACATGAACATTTTGAAATAGCAAAAAATGTCAACCAGTCCTACACCAGTGACTAAAATGTAATGCTTGCCAAGACAGCAAACCCTACCTTCTGGATCATCTACTTCTATAAAAACAGACATACAAGACTGTTTTCTTTCTGTACCATTTCCAAGAGCTGGGCTGTTGCACAAGGTGCTCTTCTTGTGACTATTATTGCCATGCTTAAAATCATGACAGCATAACTGATATGGGCTATAAAATCCTCCAGTTTCGAAGTCCAGAACACTGCTCTGAAATCAAGTAGACTAGAAACAAGATTCCCCTCCAGGTGTGCCCAGTGGCTGTGTTTCATTGGTTCTTCTTCTTCAACACAGGGGATCCACCTTAGATCCATGACTTTATCTTCTTTTTTTCTTAAGCTTTCTTCTTTGGCTTTTCTTCAGTTTCCTCCTCAGCCCTGCCCACCCTTTTATAGTTCTTTTCACCTGATCCTCCATCTCTTCCTCACTCCCAAGGCATAGATTAAGCTGGGTGCCATTTTCCCGGCCTTTCCCAGCCTGCAGCACACATACATCTCCTCTCCACCATTTCCTTTGCTGCAGCACCTTTTTCTTCCCCCCATTCAAGTATCCTTGTTCAAACGCACTTAGTGTAACTAACTGTATTAATTCATTTTGCTTGGACAGAATCTACCCCAGGTGCCCATTTAAAAATGACGAATGAGCTGGATTGCCAACAGTGCCAAGGAAAAATGTATTGCTTTTGCTGCTATTGACATGAATATGTAGAGTAAAAATACAATGACTGACATTGGCAGATTCATATATGAGTACCAGTTGCTATGATCAATAGCAAGTCTCTAGAAACTAAAACATTATGGATATGAATAAAGTATTTGTTACAGACACATTTCTGCAATGAATTTATGGTATCATGTTCACACAGGATGCACAGCAGATACTGCGCTATTTCCCTACGGAGTGACAGCAGCAGCATCGGGAAAGGGATGGATGATTATACATCCCAAGAGACCACTGAACTGCATCTGTTTCTTGTGTAATGCTAATGCAACATTGGATGCTGGAATATCAAGAGGCCTCAAAATATCCTCTGAAGAGACAGCAAAGGGTGAAATGGGGAGAAATCTTAATGTAAAAAATGGAGGTAAGAAGACACTGATGGCTGCAATAAGATAAGTTTGCTTTCTTGCATGGTATTTTGCCAGTTCATAGGAATAAGTTCCATCCCTCATTTCTGGACATTTGAAAGGTCCAGTAAACAGAGGACTTCTCTTCATCCTAAGTTTTTTGCACCATTTCTTTTGCTTTTTGCACTGCCTTTTCCACCATGTGTGTTGTCAGCAGGTTGGTGTGAAGCCCTTCATCTCAGCTCAACACTTCCATCAATCTTCCCGGATACTTTCCTCCTGGGACTTTTCCTCAGTGTTGACAAAGATCCTTCATTCACAGTTTCTGCTCCCAAAGACCTCCTATCTTCATGTTCACCTCCTCACCTCAGCTCCTCTCTCAGTTGTGAGAAATGGCAATGCAGGCAGGGCTGTCTAAAGAACTTGGGGCCCTCTGGACCAGCATGAGTCAGTACATTAAAATTAGGCTTTTTTTTGTGACCAACGTGTTATTCCAAGGCAAAAACCACTTTTCCTATTTGTTTCAGACAAACATCCTACATATTATGCATCCAAAGAATTGCAACAAAGCTGGTGAAGGGTCTGGAGCACAAGTCCTGTGAGGAGCAGCTGAGGGTGCTGGGGGTGTTTAGCCTGGAGAGAGGAGGCTCAGGGGAGACCTTATTGCTCCCTAGAACTGCCTGAAAGGACAGTGTGGCCAGGTAGGGGTTGGGCTCTTCTCCCAAGGACCAAGTGATAGGAGAAGAGGAAATGATCTCAAGTTGTGCCAGGGGAGGTTTAGATTGGATCACAGGAAAAATTCCTTTATGGAAAGGGCTGTCAAGCATTGGAAAAGGCTGCCCAGGGAAGTGGTTGAGTCACTATCCCTGGAGATATTTAAAAGACCTGTAGATGTGGTGCTTAGGGACACGGTTCTGTGGTGGATGTGGCAGTGCTGGGTTAACAGTTGGACTCAGTGATATTAAAGTTCTTTTCCAACCTAAGTGATTCTATGATTATAGCAGCATACTGTGTTAATTGTCAAATTAAGGAAGATTGCACCCTAGGCTTTCAAGCAAGGAAGTCACAAACCACATGTGGACTCTACATTTAGAAGAATGTTAGATGTGAATTTTCTCAGAGATCAAGAATGCATTTTTTTCATTTTACGCCATTGTAAAACTGATTTTTAATAATCCTAAAGCATCTGCTGCCCTATAGTTTTCTATCATTACTGACAAACACCATGACCACACCCTCATAAAGTAAATGCACAGCTATGGCATGAGAAATTCGGTTTGTGTAATGCTCATACATTCTCATACATTGCCCATGAGATATTCTCTTTGCTTTGAGTAATGGCTGGATACAGACATTGCCTTTTCTCTTTCAGCATTTCACTGACAGCTTCTTTGAAATGCCTTAGACAGCTATTTGTTGGTTTATGTTTTTATTCCTTAACCGGAGAACTAAAGCTAAAGATATGTCTTAGATTTAGTTTCTGAATCTTCTGCTTTGTATATATGACTCTGTGGTAGTAACAGTTTTCTGGTGCACATCATCTTGGGAGGCTTTGAAACAAATAAAAATCTAATTCTGAAGCTGAAGCAAAATATTTTCTAATCTATTTATTTCCTTTCCTGAGACTTAAAGCTTTGTCCCTTGCCTCTCTTGTTCTAAGAATCAAGAGCTGCTTTAATCAATTAAAAACCCTCAGGAACAGCCTTCATCACATGGTTATGAGCCAGCACAAGTTGTAGGCACGTAATTAGGGCAGCAGATTGCTGGGACAGCAGAAAAAGACAGCCCCTTTGTCTGTTTTGCTATGCCCGAGTTTTAGAAAGCCAAACGAGCTGCTGCGGCAGGAGAGGGTGTGTGCCAGCCCTGCTGCGCTGCTGAAAGGAGAGGTGCTTTCCAGGAGTGGCAGAGGCTGCTCCCATTCCTTTTGCTCCCTGCCCTTCAGCTGCAAGCCAAGCTCATGGAGCTTTTCAGCAAACTCGTCCCTGGGTTTTTTTAGCCATGCCTGCAAATGGACACAGGAATCTGACAAAGAAATACCATTCCCTTGCAAGAAATTCACTGTTGTACTCAGAGACATGCACCGCTTCCAGTGAATAGGGATAAATTTTCAGAAATTACTCCTTGGTCTTAATCCTTTAAAAAATGCCATCTGAAAAACTGCTCAACATGGAATATTTCTGTGTGGTTGACAACTCTAAATGACTGCTTCACTTTCCATGTGTCAGAAGTAATTGCTGACAAATTGCTAGTTCAGGAGAAGAGATTCACCCCCTATGTTTTCAAAAAGTATGAAGTAGTCCTTGTAGCAACATTTCTGTCACGTTTCTGTGCTCTTCCAGGAATGGATCAAATCAGCTGAATAATTCTAAAATTCCTAGATAAAATCCTTTACATTGCAATTCCATGCAGATCGGGTTATCTCTTTGAGCAGATCTGTGGATGAAAAAAGTTCTATTACAGCTCTTTCCAAGTTCACCTGCAAGTATTGTTATTCACTGTTGCTTTGTTTCCCTAACTCTGAGCTAGGGAGTTCTTTTTTTGCTTTCCATTCATTAACATTAAACTGCAGGTTTTTGGGCTCGTTCATAAGCTCAGAAATGCAACTGTAGCCATTAAAGTCAGTTGTACAGAACAAGAAGCCTGTGGGAGAAAACAAGCAGCACATGGAAGAGTCGAATGATCCCTATAATAATGATTCTAACAATTTGCAGACTCACCCTCATGTAGTTCCTGCTCGAAAACAGCCTGCACTAAACAGCTTGTTTTCTCACTAACTGAACAAATACAGACAGACTTAAAATCATGGTTTTGATTCCAACAGATTGAAAAGCCTTTTCTTATCCACTAAGTGGGAAGAGAACTTCTTGCTAAATGGAGTGCAAGGCTGGGTTTGGTGGAGGGTGTGAGGTGCACGTGAATTGGGCTGTTCCTAAAATCTTGACTGTGTCTCATTATTTTCATCCACTTTTGCAGCCACAAATGAAGTATCATCTCTCCAGTTCACGGTAGTAATAGTAAATAATGCCCGTGATGTGAAAAATGCATCCAGTTTTTGGTATATCTGTGAATTTTCCTTTTTTTCCATTCCTTTTGTCTCCATTTGGTGCCCTGAGTGTTCATGACCCACAGAAGGGCATATCACACAACACTGTTTTAGCACTGACTGATGGCTTTGTGAACCTTCCAGGGAGCGCCTCAGGCAGCTTTGTGCCTTGAGTGAGCCCTGGGTGTGAGTGTGTGCCAGAAACAATATCACATCTGAACAACAGAGCTCCTGCCTGCAATTCGAGTCTCTTATGTTGGGCCTGAGCAATCGGCCCTGTCAGCCACAGGATTTGTTGTGCATTCACACTACAGCCAGACACATTAAAGGCAGCTCTTGCATTGTCCAGCCACTCACAAGGGTCCTGCCTCTGTCAAACGCTGAAGTTGCTTGGCTGTATCAGTCCTATAAGCACAAAATAAGAAGGGTGGAAATTTCATATGGTGCCAGTTTGCCCAGGTGTTTGTTTGTCTCCCACAGTCAGGTATCCTAATGGAATCCTGTCCCACCATTCTCCCTCCAAAACAAAATCCACTTTTTGGCCCCTCAGCATGGCAGTCATCCTGCACCATCTCACCTGTCTTGCTTTGCTCCTCACTCAGGCTTCTTCAGCTCTTCCCGCTGATTGTTCTGCTCTGGTTTTCTTCCTTGAATGACTCACACAGATAAGACCTCTCTCCAAACTGTTCCTATCTGCCAGTGGTGACAAATTCCTTTAAATAAATTCGGGACAAAAAAAATCCTCTCCTTAAAAAGGTATATCCATACTGAATAATCTGTGACAACAGGCAGGGCACTCTCCTCTGATCTTCCCCCAGTCATGGTCTGTCCATGAGGGAGGGATTATCTCTGAAGTGGCATAGGTGTGGTGCCAAGAACAGTGGAGCCCTCGTTTGGCCAGGGTACAGGATAGAACTGTGACAAAATACATTAATCATCATAACCCTGAAACAGGGCTCCATGAAGCCACACATGCTTTTAGTCCAGCTGACTCTGATTAAGATCCATAAGCTCAAAAGCTGACCTCCCTGGGGTCACTTCACATCAGTGCAAACGATTATCACCCACAGGAAAACAAATCACTTCTCTGTGGTTTCCAATCTACTTTATTTGCCAATAACAGATTAGCTTCATTTTGCACTCTGTATATACAGCTTTTTACATAAACCTGTATATGCAAGGTTTTACATGCGAGAGGCTGCCAGACAGGCATTTTCATTCTGACTTGTATCTGCTGAGCAAGGTTAACTGTATTTTGGGAGTGTGCCTTTGCATACTTTAATACTGTATTTTTCAGTTTGCTTCTCTTTCTGCAACACAGTAATTTAACCCCACTTTCCAAGACTAATACAAAAGAACTAACAGATGTACAAGATCAGACAGAAGGTGGATGTGCCTTCTTGCATCACTAGCAGCAGATGTCAATGAGAAGGCTATTGGGACTGGGCTACCACACGTGGGTAATTCCTCTGAAATACCCTCTCAATTGCTGCCATCTCAGGCCTTAGAGACTCCTTGAGCCAGATGTTATATCTGCTCTAATAGCACCTCATGGACCTCTCTGCCCCTGAATGTATTTGATGGCTTTTTGAGCAAATGTTTGTGCAGCAGCCAAATTCACAAGGTGCCTGTCTGTTTCTTAAGGGTTCAAATGGAGCTTGAATGCCAGAAGAGGTCTGGTTTAATCATCTTGGCTCTCTCAGTAGGTTCCAGACTTGCACAAAAAAACATGTCCAAAAATTAATTTTTTTAATTATCTGAGACATGCTTAATTCTCGCATAAATGTAGATGCTTATTGAGTGTTATAACTGTTGGAGGTTTTTTTTAGGGAATATTTATGTTTGCCTACTGCTAATGACTGGGTTATTAGTTTTAATATAGAGATGAAAAATTAAAACATGAATTGCTCTAATGTCACTGCTTTAAATTCCTAGGCCTGTGTGTGAAAGCCCAAGTGACACTAGAAAAGCTGAGACACGAATAATTTGATATTGAACTTCAAACCTTCCTCATGAAGTGTCTGAAGGAGCCTGGTCAGAGAACACTGCACTCCAACAGCATCACAGACAAAAATTCAATGTGAATATGTGGCCTTTGCTGTGAGTGATACACCCTTTCATGGGGTGTATATAGCAGCAAAAAGAGCTTCATTGGAGTGTAATGGGGTAGAGAGGTTTTTGCTGGCTCCTTGCACAAGCTGAATTTCATCAGTACTGAACAGTCTCATGATCAGCTTATTTACATGGATCACATTTACAGCTTTTCTTTTTGGGCAGAGCTTTCTGACCCAAATGTGAATTTGAGACTTCACATCTTTTTAGGAGTCTGACTGTCAACACTCGCCCTGGGCCTGACCTGTGACCCATGTGCCACCTCCTGCCACCCATGCGCCACCCTCTGACCACTCCTTCATGTTTCTAGCAGACTTCTATTCGCACAAGGTGTAACTTTGTGAGACTTTTGGACAATAAAATACATGAGAAAACTGTGAATTAGGGGCTCCCAGGGTCAGAATTTAACAACCAACAAGACTTAAAGTCTCAGCCTATACACTCTGAGAAACATAAGCTTCACTTTTGCATTAAATTATATACATTTGCATGACTGCGCACAGACTTTTAGAATGACCAGGAAATTGCATCTGTTCCTGAATACAGTTATAAGAAAAACTTAGCATGAGAACTAGACTGTTAGTGCCACCTCATCCTAGTTACAAACTGAAAGAAACAGAGAAAGTTCAAACATGCAAGCAAGAACAACGTTCCCATTCTGGTCTCTTTTAAAAAAGGGTATTGCTGCTGCCACCTGGGAAGGGTCAAATATTAAAAAACATTGCATCTACTGCTGTCATATGTGCCTGCAGAGATCATCCCCATTTGTGCCACTGTTCAGCAGAGGTAACAGACTGGAAATTAAGGGGCTGCTCAAATGAGAAGTGCTCTCCTGAATCACCAGGCTCCCAGTGAAATACATTGAGTCAGACTCTGAGGCAGCTCTCTGTTGCTGACACAATTCATATGTTTATTGAAGAAGCAAGTGGGAATAGAAGTAGTACAGCATGCCCAGGGCAAAGAAAAGCATGTTTGTGCTCAGCACATCAGACAGATCACCAAAGAATTGTTCTGTGAAGATATGACCTCTGTACTGCTGCCAAGGGCATGGAAACACAGTATTATGAGAAGCAGGTCTCATTAAGCACCTCATATTTCTATGAGACAAAAATGACAGAAAATGCACAGCAAATTTGTTGCTCTCAGTTATTTCATCTGTTTTCACTCCAATTCCCAATAATACCTGTCTTATCCATTTTACCTGGAGATATCCCAATATACTTTCCAAGTCAGTAGCAGTTTTGCCTCTTTTAGATATGGGTACATGAAACATAAAATCCAGACATGAAAGAATGTAATGTTCTCTAAAGTTTCTGTTGAAATTGTTTACAGTTATCCCTGTTTTCCTGAGCAAATAGAGTTGATTTCTAGGAGCTGACAGCCCACTGACAAACTGGTCTATTGAGATTATGGGATATTTATTCTTTTGAGGTCAAATTCTCTATTGATTCAACTCTACTGACTTTAATTGAATTCCATAGTCATAAATTTTACAAAGCTAAACTTCACAGACAAAAGTAAAATTCTCCCATTCTTTGCAGATTTTGTTCATACATAGAAAGTAACAATTGGAACTAATTAGTTTATGCAACAAATTCATATAACTCTTTTTCTTTACTGATAGTTAAAGTTTCTAGATACATTCTCTCCCTACGGCTGCAAAAATGAGACACAAAAAAAGAGTCTAACATATTCTTCTCTTCACTCATAACAAAAATGACATCGAGGTCTCTTCATAAAATTACTGACTACTGTCTCTACTTGCTGCAGAGACTTTTAAAAACCTTTTCACCTAAAAATGTTTTAAAAAATCAGTCTGCTGCTAGAAGATGAAAATTTGTCAATAGAATTGGCTTTTTTGATCAAAATTTTCATTCCAAACCAAAAATATCCCTTTCGGCACAAATGACATTAAACCAATCCACAGACACAGTGGTGAAAATGCAAGAATGGACTGAGTTCAACAGAACAGACTGAAAGTGCTTCCCCAGCCCTCTCCTCACAATAGTTAATTGCCTGTTGGTCCCAACACTGTTGTGGGAAATGGAAAGAGTGTATGTCAATTCTCACTGAACAAAACATTAAGGAGCTGGGTCTCTCCTGTCATGGAAGAAAGCTTTTAACAGACATTATTTTTGGCAAAAAGTATAAAACACCCACCGTCTCCTTAGCTTCAATAGGTGATTTTCCTTTGCCAGCTCCCAAAAAATACCTTGATACCCATTTGGAGGAAAGGAGCACAAGCCACCCATCCTGAATGGAACAAGGTGATTCTCTGTAACTAAAAGTGAGGCTCTTCCCTCCTGGAGACAAACAGGAACTAAGACTTACTCCTCTGTATTTTCCTCTCTCTTTTCTGTGGCTGTCATTTCTGAGGAGGATGTCATCTGTTTGCAGGCACTCCTCTGCCTCCATGCACAATCTGGAGAGCCACAGGGATTAGCTGATGGCTGTGTTCTTCATCAGGAGATAAATGCATGGGACATACCTATTTTCTTTGCTGGGTCTGGGCTTCTACCCTTAACCACTGACTGAGCAAGGACAGTAAAGGTTTCACCACAGTATCTTGTCTCTGGATACAGGTAGCAAGAAAATAGCTATGGCAAGACCTCATTTCCTTCCCAGGGTTTGTGGTCAAGGCTCTTGGGTTAGACTGGTTTTGCCAGCAAATCCCACCCTGAAAAGCAATATAACATTGAGAAAATGAGGAAAGAGGAAAAAACACCTATTTTTTAAAAATTAAACAAGATTTTGCCTCCTAAAAAATAAAAGCCTTTCTTCCCAGGGTCTTTTCATGAATGCATTAGCTTTATATCTAGAGCTTCAGTAAAAGAGTACGTGCAGCCAGGACAGAGCTGTGCCTCTGTGAACACCTGGGGGACCAGTTATTTCACAGCCTTTGGGAATCAGAAGAAGAGTTTTAAAATGTTGGCTCCACCTTGCTTAAAACACAGCCAAGCTCTCCACAACACTGCCTGCATTGTGACCTGCCAGGCTGGGGATTGAAATGGTTAATGCATTCAAGGTGGGAAGAACAAACACAGGTAAGATGGTGAGCCAAGCTAAGAAACACAAAGATTTTGCCTCTTTCCAGGTAGTTTCCTTGCTGGTTTTGGACTGTTATTTAGACTGAGATGTGGGGTCAGTCTGAAAAAAAGAGTCCTTCGTATGCTCCCAAAAGGTGAAAGATCTGGCACATCTTGTACTGAACCACTGGTGGGCACTAATTCACCTGGTGAAACCTGCTCTCAGATGCACAAACACTGGGAAACTCATGAGACCATATTCAGACACAGAAAGGATCCCAGAACATTTTCCCACAGCTCTTGGAAGCTTCTGCTAACCTCATGACAGTGGCACTTTAAAATATAAAACCCACCCCTGCCAGGAAGAAGAAGATTTAAATCAGAACAGGACCTGTTATGCAAGACAATATTGCATTAGCACAGAGACAACTGCTCAAGGTTTGGCAGCTTGTGATTAACATCAAGCTTAGTCCACCTCCCAAGGAAGATATTTTCCAATGGATTTCTATGGGTTTTGGCTAAGGCCCACACTGCACATACTGGGGATTGTTCCTCTCATCCTAGGCTCTCGGAAGTAGTAAACAAATAGGAATGAACTTAGAAGGGGGATGAAGAGTCCCAGTTTTTCCCTATTTTTGCTTGGAGCAATTCAAGGGGATGTTCAGGGAGTAGGCAACTTCCTGATACCTTTTAATGTGATGTCTTTTTTACAGTTTTGAGAGTAGTACTGTGACACATTTGAAACATCCATTCTGTCCTGTCTGGCTGGCTTAGTAACCATAAATAATAGCCTTGTTCCATTGAGGAGAAGTAAAACCATACAAAAGCTGCAATTCCTCTGATTACACCCCCCTACTGTTAAAATACCAAAAAGACCAAAGTCTTTTGTAGAAAAAAAGAGGGAAAAAAAGCTAAATTTTCTGTATTGCTGCTGCTCACTGAAATTTCCTTCTGACAGCAGTTCAATGGTAACAGAATTGAGCAATATGCTCCACAGGAAAAGATAACAAAGAATCGATGTCTAAACAATTTCAGGATCATCTCTGAATTTGATGTCCAGCAGATTAGTTTATATCATAATGGTTCCTCAGTCCTATTTTAAGCATCTTAGAGAAGAGCACTTTGTAACACAGTTAAAATGCTTCCTTATTGGACAGAAATCAATATCCAACAAGGCAGCAATGACCTCTCCCAAATTTTGTTACGCTCACTACAGGAGTGCTTAGAACATTAATCCCAGGGAACCTACTGCAAAATTGAGCAATTTTAAATAATCCAGCATAGTAAAAGGAACTTCTAACAATTCATCGTGAGAAAATAAGACTGCCTCTTGCTGGGAAGAGCCTGGGAAAAGGAGATTGCCTTTTCTTCCTTCCTTCACACAGACTGACCAGATCTGGGTGGCTGTGCCTGTTTGACTTGGTCTTGAGACAAGGCAGCTCTCAACAGCTCTTGGAAATACAAGAGAATAGCTCATATATATCTCATACATATATGCATACATACATACACATACACACACACACATATATGTATGTATATATATGTCTGTTCTTCACATATATATATGTGAGATATATATATATATATATATATATATTCCTGTGTGCATCGGATATTGCTACCTGTGTTTTTGCAATAGGGCTCCTAGGACAGTGTTGTGCTTGATTCCATGCATGGCACATGAATCTTCATGGTAGTGGCTGGACATATTAACATACTAACCATACAGCTACAGACACCTTGAATGATGGCCAATACTGAGAAGCAGATACTGACAAGGTGAGTATTGCACACAGCTCTCTTGGATTAAACCATCCTTGGCTTGATTTCATCCTTCATTATACTCATTTTTCTTAACATTTTTCTAAAGTCCACTTTGCTTCTACTTACAGCTTTCTGACCCTTACATGAATGACCCTCATCAGCTGGTGTTTCTTTTAATTCAGAGCAGCTCCAGCTACCTCTGTTACACTGCAGAACTGCTTTCTAACTTATCTATATTCCTGTGTCCCTGGAGTTCATTCAGTGCACTCCTCTTGCCTAGCTGTACATAAGGACCTACAACACCTTAGTGCAGTTGTGTTCCTGCCTTCCAGGACCTTGTATCCAATACTGCAAAACCCAGTGTGTTTAGCCATTCAGAAAAATCCTCACTCTTCTAATGCACCTGAGTGTGGCACCAGCATTATTCCCAGTCCTGGCAAAAGTCAATACAGGAAAGAAAAATGAAGGCAAACTGGAAGAGAGGGATCTGGTCTGAGTCAAGCATAAAGAAGCTCACAACAGCTTGAAGAAGAATGGAAGAAATTATCTGCTTTGTTGATGTAACAGAACAAAAACTATTCATATTGAATGGCCTTTGCACAGTGAAGTGTTCACAAGGGGAACGTTTCTCATCCCTCTCCCTCTCTAAACCAGAATGGATAGGGCACTCTCCTGCAAACATTGTAGAAATAAAAATGGGATTCTACTGTCTGATCAGTCAAGCACATTTTTATCTATCACAGCAGAAAAAGTAAGTACTGAAAAAGTATTGCACAAACTGCAACTTAGAGGGCTAAACAATCACTCTTGTTTAGTACCAATTGTTTTAAATGATCCAGTGGATCACTTCAAACACTGATGGAATGGGGAATAAAAGAGATGCTTGTGCTACATGTTTGAGAGATAAAAGGTACGTAGGCTCACCTACTTGGTGTTCCAGGACAGGCACTGAGAAATTTTGTATTGCGTAATTTAGAAACAGACAGACTCTGGTCTTTTTCCTCAACTGCAAGGGTGATTATATTCTGAGCTAACGAAACTGCATAGTAATTACCTTGCTTGTTTTAATGTGTCCTCTAAAAATTGTACCACTGTATTTGTCACACTGGTGAGTGCTTATAAAATGCTTCCCTTCTTTGCTGCTGGTGTTCAGAGGAAGCTCCTGGGGGTTCCAATGCCTGCATCCTTTGCTGCTCAGAGTAATTCCTGTTGAGAGCCAGACGACCCTGGGCAGCAGAGAAGCTGCAAGCACCAATCAGGAACAGAGAAACCCCCAGAAAACCTGAAGATAAGGAAGCTTAGTGACCAAATAAAATTCTCCTGTTCAGCTGGTGAATCTGGAAACAGAAGAAGAATATTGTCTCCACAAGGAGGCAACTGTGCATGTCCTGCTGTAAGGTCAGCTTGTGGCTTTGGCTGCCTGGCCCATGCAGCTGCAGGGCTCATGTGGGATGGTCTGGATGGCACCACTGGCCTTCACCCCCCGCGCCTGGAGCAGGCTTCCTGAGCAAGGGAGGACCATGGCTTGTCCCCATCCTCCTCCTTGCCACCTTTGGCCCAGCTGATGAGGACAGGGCTGGGAGGGCAGAGGGGGAGAATAGCAGCCACTTCCAGAGTGTCACCCTCTCTCTCCTCTCACAGGGAAGTGAGTAATAGTGTTTTCACACTCTCCCTTGCTTATATCTTTGCATTTCCTCTGTGAGTCATCCCACACAAAACCAGCCCTTCCTCGGGCAGCACCACCCTGCCTTCAGTGGGAGTCTGAGTGGAAATGGAGTAACAATCCAGATTTGGGTTATAGCTGTGGGAAAACAACTTCATCCTCATAAGACTTTGGTTATGACCACATTTTCATATTAGCACACTATTTAAAGCATAAAAGAAAATGTCTCTCTTCTGCTCAGCTGTGGTGTCTTAGGCTGTGTTCCAGCCAAGGAGTGCTTGATAAAGTCTCTGTATTTTTCCATTAATTAAGATGCTTTAATTAATTGGGACAGCTAATTTTAATTAGCTCTAGGAATAGGTATAGACCTCAAGAGAGCAAAGAACAATGACTGCAGTTAATTTAGAATAGATGCTTTAGGAAAGGCATTCAACCCTATAGACCAAAGCATCATTGGATGTACAGCTGGTCATTTAAATGCATCTGGTTTTATTTTGTCTTATTTTTTTACAGACAGTGCTTGTTTGTCCTTTTAGGAGTCACAGTCACAGGTTTTTTCCTCATGGTGTGATCACAGCTAAGTTTTTGCCTGGACAAAAAATATATACTTTTGACAACCCTGTATTACCTTTATACAACACAAGAACTAGAAAGAACACCCCAGTTTGTCTCTTTTCGGTGCTGGCACACTGCATTTCCCCCAGCCCTGAGGCAGTCGGGTCATTAGCAATTCTTTCCATTACTGCCTTTCTTTCACCACACTCAGGCACCACGTGTGAAAAACCAACACTTGGATGGGCACATACCGGGGTTGGCTCACCCAGCTTGTTAGAGCAGGGAGCAGGGGTGGAAGATGAGATCAGAAGCCTCTAAAGGAGCAGGAGATCCAGGGCTGATTCTGTGGAAGATTCCTGATTCGGAAATGGGCAAAGAGCCTTTCCAAGGAGGCAAGCTGGACTAGGGGTGCAGGAAACAATCAGATGTATTTGCTTTCTCGTTTGCACAAGCACACTTGTCTCAAGAACAGAGGTGAGAGAGGGAAACAAAGTGCAAATTTTGATCAGCTATTGTGATTATTCAAGCAATAGCTTTGCCTTTTAAACTCCCTGGCACGTTTATCGCTGCAGGAAGAACTTGTTCTGCAGAACAGGTAGGGCTGTCTGCAGGTGCAGACAAATCTATAGATCATTGTTCTCTACATTGAAACACACCAGTAGGCTGGTCTGTAGAAGGATTTTGATGCTAGATACTAAAAAGAAAGTGTTCACTCAAGAGTGAAATGTTCTGGCTAACCAAAACCTGCCACAGCCAGGATAGAGTCCTTATCACAGACACAGGTTTGGAGATAACACCTGCCCCCAAGCCCAACAAAACACAGCTATTTTAGAAACAGCAGTAACTTCTCCTCCTTGTACAAACAGCTGCAGTTGGACATTGTTGGAAAGGCCATGGCATACTTGCTTTTTTCCCACCCTGACATGAATCCTTCACAGTGGATACGAAGCAGGATCCCAAGCCATTGACTTGGATTTCTTGAGACTGTGCTTCTTTTTTTCGCCAGGAAATACCGTTTTGAGCTCAACAAACACATCACCCTGTCCTAACAGAAGCACAGGTTCTGCAGGACACACATGTAAAACATAGGACAGCAGATTAAAATCTTTTTTAAGGTTTCTGCAGATCAGCTGATCCAGTTTTCTCCAGTGAGCAGAAAAAGAATATGAAAATATGCTTGCAAAAGTCTCCATGGGGATAACCACCCTAGATTCAAATAAGGGCTTTACATTCCCCACTTTTCACCCTGAAAAATATTGTAAACCCCTATCAGCCTTATATGAAGTACCTCACTCATGGCCTGAAGGACCCCAAAGAGCCGGACAGCATCAACATGAGGCTGACAGTTTTCAACAGATTTTTCAGTCCATCATTTTTCCAGGAAACCTGGCTTTGTTTGGGTGTTTCTTTGCTGATGGGGGGTGGCATTTTTAGCTCTTTTGCTCAAAAATAGTAATCTATTTAAAAACCTGATTGCTGCTAAACACAGCGGGAAGGCTCCTTCAAGTAAACAATTAAACAATTACAATGGAAGTTATTAAAATAACGTTTCTGCGATATGATGGGGTTGCTTTAAGAGGGTTACAGGAAGCTGGAGCCTGCTGTTCTGTGACAAATGATTTCCCTGAGAAAACTCAGTAAGGGAAGCATAATCACATAATGGAATTGATCTTGAAATATCACTAGCTTCTGAGTTTGGAAATCAGCAGCCCCGTGACCTTGTATCTAACATCTTTATTCATGAACTAGGAAAAGAAAAGGTAAACACATAAAGGATAAACCAGTAGGCAAGAAAGGCAATGTCAAGCTTGTTTAGTCCATGGGGAACTCAAATGGAAAGAGATCTGATTAGAGAAGTGAATTGGGATATTACAGGCCACATCAGAAAACAAGTCTAATGAGTCATGTAAGGGCAGGACAGAATGGAGACCTGCAGAAAGACAGAGCAAGGCAAGCAGAAGGTAAAACTGAACTTACGGAAGCATTTTAGGGTCACTTTAGAAGTACACTTGGTACCCACCTGACCCTAAGAGCTGTAGAAGCCCTTTGCTTCTCAAACACTGCTGCACTCAAACATCAGTCCAGACCACTAAAACAAAAAAATCGAGAGTGGAAGTGCAAACTGTGCTTTCCCACTCCCTTCACCTTGAAAAGTGTTGTTGCTTATGGCACCCCATCACTGGTAACACCAGTTAGCCTTTGGGACAATTCTGATGGTGGCAAGCAGGTAGGAAAGTCTGCTTGTCTCCATGAAAACCAGTGTACCTGGGGCCCCAGAGACTGGCGGTGGCTGTGGCTCCAAAAGGGATTGATTTCATTAACGAGTGAACGTGAGGACCAGGAAATGGCAGGACCCTGTTCCCTAGGACACAGAAAACTGTGCCCACAAGATGAACAAAACCAGGAAGGCTTTGTGCTGAAAACCTCAGGCTTGAATTCCATGGCCAAAACTGAAGGGGTAACTATTGCATTTGACACTACAAAGTCTCTGTTTGGTGCTAAATACCACCACAGGGTGTTCATCAGGATGTGGGCTGGAGGAAGCACCAACTTCTCCCATCTATGGCAAAATGAGGAGATGCTACAGCCTTCTCCAGCAGCAGCTTTTCCGCTTTCCATCTACATCCCTCCCTCCCTGTGCAAAAACTCTGCTGACAAACAAATACAGACCAGGGTGGGCGGTACTCACGGTTTTCCAGCATCCTCCCTACTGGAGGATGGGGAGAAGCTGCTGTCCCAGCTACGTGCAGCCCTCAGGAAAATCCAGAGAAGGACACAATGAGTGATGGCTGCCCGATTTGGCTTTTCCTGCACCGATGCCCAGCCTTACAGTCTCCCCGTATTCCCCGTGGAGCGAGAGTGGCACCTGGTGGTCACATCGCCCTCACATTAGCCAGACGGATATTTTTCTTACTATTTTTCTGAATGCTTGGTACAGTGCAAATGGCAGAGGAGCACTTGGTATAAAGCAGTCCTGATTAACTAGATCAGTGATAACCGCTGGCTGCAATTAGTCCTGTAACTCATTATCTTCCAACTCCCCTTGTCATTCAAGTAGTGCCAATTCACAACTGCTGTTGCAACACACCCACTGCATGAGCATCCCTACCCACTCATTATGCTCCTGTGAGTGGAAAGGAAGGAATGAGGGCCTGTCCTAGCTTGCTGAAAACATGTTTTTCTTCTTTTTCCTAGCTTCTTTTAAAAAAAAAAAAATATTCAGGGCCTTTTATGCAGGCAGAGATAAAATAAGTCTGTTTCCAATCAGCTACCAAATGCACATCCCTGGAGATGCTGAGGGCCACATGTGCCTTGGAAGAAAATATTGTTATTCTTCTGTCTGTCATTGAGACATTCTGTGCCTCGGCAGGACATGACTTCTGTATATCCCTGCACTCTGCAAACTCTGTGAATAATAGATGTGCTCTGAGGCAGAACTTCTGCCAAGGCTGCTCCTGACATTGTTAACTTGTCTGGCAAGCTAAATTTTTGGTGCAGAAGGGTTCTTTCTGAGAGATGAACAGAAAAACAAGCCCATACAAAGCACTGAACCTAAGACAACATGTTTCTATTGAATTCAGATCTTGTGGCTGAGTGATTTTTGTATGACTGAAGGGTGAGTGCTTCATTAGAGATCAGATTCTGATGGATTGCCTGTCCCCTTATTTCTGACAAACAAACTCCTTTTGGAAGTTTTTCTGTGGCTGGGCCCCTTTCTCTCTCCTGGGCAGTGTCATTGGTGTCTAAGAGCAGCTTACTCAAGCTGCTGCCTTTCCCTGCTTGAGACTTATTTTTTACCCAGCTGTACCTTTCCTAAAATTCACATGAACACATGGTCTCAGAGACCAGTACCTCTCTGCAGGCTTGGTAGGAGTTGCCCAACGTGTCCAGCAGTCACCAGGATGGGCAGTGAAGGATGCACACATTGGTGTGGGAACACGGTATGATAGCACGAGCTGCACTTCCTTAGGAAAACAAACTACAAAGTCTGGGACTGCATGAAACAAAATCCATCTCCCCACAGTGGCTGTTCTGCAAGGAAATTCTAACAGCAAAGATGAGGCAATTATATAGCAACTGCCACAATGCAGAAGCCACTGGAGCTGCCTTTCCTATGGGCCAGGCTCACCTTCCCAAGCACCATAACTGCATTCAGAGAGGGATGTCCAGCACTGCGTGTGGCACTGCTCCAGCAGGCAGCAACTGGAGAAAAGGTGACTTTATGTGAACACTGCTATCAATTTTAATGAAGAGTGGGATCTGCAGGTACAGCCTGAGGATGTCTTCTCTGGCTTTTTAACCTGAGAGACCCTCAAGGTAACAGAAATATTGTAGCACATGACGTATCTCGGATGTATCCTGGAAGTTTCATTTGGTGAAGAAAGCAAGGAAGTGCCAGCATCTTTCCCACTAGCATGGTTTTCTCCTGTTCTACTCCAAGGGCTGTGTCCCTGATGCTGTGGAAAAAAGCAAAATTAGGGGAGGGAGGTGGTAGGAAAAGCACTCCATCACTGGGAACAAGTCCTAAGAATACAGTCATTAAAAGGCAACAATGTAGAAGTGCAAGATGAAAAGAAAAACAGGTTTGATGGACAAAGGATTTATTCTTTCTTGTTTCTCCTTGAGATGTGACTGTAGATTGCAGAGAATTGATATTCTTGCCCCATCTTCTCCAGAGATACAGAGCTTGCTTTCTGTTTCAGCCTGCACTCTTCCCCTCTGAGAATCATAGAATGGCCTGGGTTGGAAAGAGACCTAAAAGATCCTCTAGTTCCAACTCCCTGACATGAGCAGGGGGCACCTTCCACTAGACCAGGTTGCTCAAAGCCCATCCAACCTGGTCTTGAACAATCCCAAGGATAGGGCATCCACAGTTACTCTGAGCAACCTGTTCCAGTGTTTCACCACCCTCACAGTAAGGAATTTCTTCAACATACTCTCTCTCAGTTTGAAGCAATTCCCCCTTGTCCTGTCACTACATGTCACTACATGCCACTACATGTCACTACATGTCACTAAACTTTCTCTCCATCTTTCTTGTTGACTCTTTTTAGGTACTGGAAGGCCAGAATTAGGTGACCCCAGAGTCTTCTCCAGGCCGAACACTCCCAATTCTTTTAGGATTTTCTCATACAAGAGGATGTCCATTCCTCTAATCATCTTCATGGTCCTCGTCTGGACTCACTCCAACAAGCGAGGAAGCGAGGAAAACACTGCCAACTCCCCAATCTCAGTCAAGTTCTGTGCAGCTGAGAGGGACCATGTCTTGTCACTGGTTCAAAGGTCTGCTTACACACGGGAGCAGAGCAATGGCAAGCCACAGTGTGAGCTCAAACTGCTGTTGTCACCAATGCAACGCTCAGGGTCAACCTCTTTTTCTGAGACACAGGGATTTTTCTGGTTCAGCTTATGTCATGCTAAAATGAGTTTAAAACAAGTGAAAAAACAGTGCCACCTTTATTCCACAACAAAAGCACCCACACAGGCCAACAGCCCAGTGGAAGAACTGAATTAGATTTAGCAATAGTTGTTACATTTCTGCCCAGAATCACTCAGTGGGGATCTGTACCGTGTTTTGTGTGCTCTGTGCAGAGCTAGGAGGAACAGTAAAACCAGGGCCTGTTTTGACATCCATGTCACATGCTCCTCCAGCTTTTCTAGCACTGCTCTTACAAACATGGAAATACTACTGCCTTTCTCCATCCCAGCATCTCTCAGGTCATAACTGCCCTCAGAGCTCAAGAAGTTCAATGATGTTGCTTCTGGGAAAGGATGTGGCTATGAGACACATTCCTGCATCGTGGCTGGAGCCATGTGATGTTTCTGCAAGGCTGAAGGTTGGCAGCACAGAAATGGTTATGGACATGGCAGTACAAAAGGAGAAGTATCAGCTTTGTGTGAAATACACTGCAGGGCACAAATGTAAAGCCATAGGGTTAATACAGGACTGGAAAACACCATGTGGAACTGACTCTATTTGATAATTTTTCTATGTTGAAAGAGAATAAAAGGAGAAATAAACAGGAGTGCTCTCAGCCTACAGAAGGTAAAAGAATGGGAAGAAAGCAAATGAACATTAACCTGTAAATAATACTAAGTATTAAAGATAATTTTTTAAAAACCCCAGAAACACATTGTAAAAATGATATTAAATAGCAAAGTTGCCTAAAGGCAGCAGGATACAGCCCTTTCATCTGCTGGTCTGCATTTAATAGTCAGAATTTTCATGGGAAAAAAAAAGGCTCAAGCACTCGACAGACTTGAGAGAAAACCTGTTTGGTGTTCAGTGAGACACAAGTCCCTGCCAGAGGCAGATGGCAATGTGAACTGCTCCTCTGGAAGGGGCCATCACTCCTGTGGTGGGAGAAGATAATGCACCCTGAGACAACAGGACACAGAAACATCACACTGACAAATCCTCTTGACACAGCAAAGTAAGGGATTTCAGTACCAAGGGAAACTATTTTGAGAAAATCTCCTCTAACCATTTGTGTTGTATCAGTAGAGAACTGCTATCATTCAGAAGAGCTTTACAATGAGGGAAGTTAAACACTAGATCCTAGGAAAAAAGACAGATTTGGAATGTACTTCCACAAAGATGATCAGGGTCAACCTCTTTTTCTGACACACAGGGATTTTTCTTCTTGTTCCCACTATTAAGTTGTTCCCACTGTACATTCACACACAAGATAAAAACACTGGGTGCCAGGTACAGTCTCTGCAGTACAATGCAGCACTGTTCCTTTGAACAAGACGTATTTGGCAGGATTTATTAACCAGTTGCTGAAGTCACACATCCAAGTACCTGTAGGTCTGTAAGCAGAGTAGATGCCCTCACAAGCCAAAGTGACTAAAGCCAGATGCACGCTGGGACTGCATTGCTGGGACCTGTTTGCAAAAGCTCTCTCCCACTTTTCAGGTACCCAGATTTCGCACACATTAGTCCCATACATTTTGTCCCTCCTAGAGTTCGAGGGAGCCCAAGCAGCAAGAAGCTCATCACAATCTGTGCAGACCTAAGCTCAAGGAGATACAAGCAAAAGCAGAACATAGATAAACACCCAAAAGCAAAACACAGATACACAGCCTCCTCCTTCCAACATTTGATTTGGAGGGGTGATTCACATGGCTGTCTTTTCCCATTGCCCCTTCCTCCACCTCAGATGGCACCGACCACAGGATGACATCTCAGGAACCCAGCGGGTGTGCAGCAGTCAGGGAGAACTTGGGGCTGCCTCGGCTTGGGCCCAAAACTCCCATTGGCATCAGGCAGAACCAGAAAAAAAAGGAAGGTGGATAAATGCACAGACCCAGCCATTTTAATAGTTCCTCTCCTAAACGACTGCACTATTTGTGGAAACGTGAAAAACAGAATTGCAAAATGAATGATGGATATTTCTCCTGGTTGTCAGTGGTGCTGAGCCACCCATGGGTTGGTGGCTGTTCTGTCAGACAGGGCAGGGAAGGAGGCTGGGTTTCTCCAGGACAGCGTGGTCCCTGTACTGTGGGGAAGGAATAAGCACAGCAACATCCTGACACCTTGTAAAATCATTTGCATTCATTTGCATGAACATGAAGTCTCTGCAGACCCCCAGACCTTGCACACTGTATTAAGAAGCTACCACCAGCTGTAACCATCTTGCAGCAAAAAGGTATCATTTCCATGAAATACTAATTGCAGAGCACATCCTACTAGGGCTCCTCAGGGAGGAGTGAAAAGCTGCGGGGAGGACTGCACACGCAGTTCATTTGCATCAGTTGTCCTCATTATTCCTCCAGGTTCTCTTTTCTTTCTTCAATATCAATTATGGCTCATGCTGTGACAACCATGGGGTGTAAAGGGAGTGATGAGGAGGCACCTTGAGTGACTGGCAGACATTTCAGCAGGTTTAACTTACCCCACTGCGTCTCATATTTCCCCTAATTCCTTATTTTTTCCAAATTTCCTTTTCTGCCCCCTAAAAACCTAAGTAGGATATGCTCAGGAATATATTGCATCTAGGCATAGAAACCTGATGGAAACGAATTCCTGCTTTCTTTGCGTAAATAACCCTGTTGATCTCCTCCACAGACAATGCACAAATAGCTGTGGATATCCAGAGCTTTCGCCCATGTTTGGGAAGGTCCCGAACAGGAGGCGTACTCCTGACTGCTTACTCTGCGCAGGTTTTGTAGCAACATGCAAGGGGGAACAATGCTTCCAAATTGTTCGGGGCTTCAAACAGGTTAACACAGGTCTCATGTCAGCTGCTCTGGAGATCACCTAGAACTAATTAAACTCAAAAACACCCCAGGATTTCATGTAGCACACTCCGCTCTTGGTGAGTTAGTTTTCACCTGAAAAGGTCACGAAGCAGCGGAAGTGTAAAATCTGGTAGCACCACCAAAGCCTGGCAGATTTCTACTCAAATTGCTCCAGGAAAGGTCCTCCACCCCATTTTTTCTGTTGTAAACTTGGTTTCCAAGCAAGATTGCCCATAGTGCCCAAGTATTTCCCTATGCACATACAGCCATTTGGTCATTATTTGGACACACATCAGCAGAAAGACTTGCAAAGCTTTCAGTCCAGAGCAAATTTACTCCCCTCTCATGGTGCCTTGCCATCAGACTGGCCAGCTGGGGAAGAAATGGACTACAGAAGTGCAAATTGATTGAATCAGTTTCATTAAAAAATAATCACCATAAATCTAGGGTTTACCTAGGTAGTTCAAAAAACATTTGAGTTAGCATCATGCTACATCTAGACACCATGCATACCAAAACCACACTCCTGGAAATGATGGCTCCTATTTCTTGGTCAGAAAATAGGCTTGGTATTCAGTACAGACTGCAGAAAATGGAAATCTCAACAGATTTTAATTTGAAAAGACCTTTCTGAAAGATGAAATACTTAGGATTGCAGGTAGCAGTGTTGTAAACTGATTCTCCTTCCATAAATTTGACTGTAATTTTGCTAGCTGCCTTTGCTAACAAAGGTTTTCAGGTGTACGAACACAGCCATGAAATCAGGGACTAGGTCTCCTCATTTGTAAATCATCTGACTTAGCTCATAACATTGAAGTCTCAATTTGAACAGCATGGGAAAGAACACAAGCTTCAGGAGAAAACTTTCAGCTTGTTCAAAATTTACATGCTTTTTGAATGAAAAATCATCACAATTGTTGAAACTCTGAGTGTTGAAAAAAGAATGACTTTTTTTGATCAGAAAGTCAAAAGTTTCAATGATTTAAAAAGTGTTATGAAAGGCTGGTTGGGATTTTTTTTAGAAAATCATTTTGAGATTAAAGAGTAACAATTGTTACATGCTTCATTGCAATTCCTATGTAAGATTTTTCTATTTAGATAGAAATGTCCACCTCAGCTCACAAGGGACAGCTCATATAAAGCCCAAACGTGTAGTACAGCACACACCAACGCTGGAAAACCTGTCCACCAGCAGGCTTAGTCCCCAGGACTTTACAGGCCCCTCTGGAAGCCTCCCTTGTGGGATCCCTGCTGTCTCACAGTCGTCCTCCGTCTCTGTTCTTGAGACCAACAAAAACCTAGTAATCTTTGAAACCTCTTGCTTTCTGGTTGAAATTAGGCAATGATCCAAAAGCTGATGGAAGATGAGAGAGAGACACTTCTCATGGAGTTTGCATGTCCTTAGGGAAAAGGGATTACAAGCATACTCCAGAAACAGATTTTCAAAAGACAGGCTTGGCTACTGGTTGTTGTAAGGAGTGAGAGCAAGGAAATCTTGCTATATAATCCTACGACCTGCGTAATCCCTCTCACTTTACAATACTTGCTTCCTCCATAAGAAAAATAATCCCTAAAATAGAAAGGTACTAGTCAGGAAGGATCAGAATCACTTCTATCACTTTACATGCTTTATGATGAATCTGTCTTTCCCAATGCCTGTGTCGGGAAGACTAAAGCAAGGACGGTAACGAAGTGCTGCACACATCATTAAAGGAAGGAGCTGCTTTCCCTTCTATATTGCATGGATGAGGATGAGCCCAGAGAGGCCAGGCACTGTCCTGCCAGGGATCCTCTGCTAACTCCTGCAGCAGCTGCCTCTGCTCAGGAAGCCAGCCTGCACTGAGGGCTGCTTTAACTGCATTAATGAGTGTTGTCTCACCATTAATTGCTCATTACAGCCTTTCGTGGCTGTGTTATACATATATTCAGCAGCCAGCAATAAGGGCTCCTCCTGTGCCATTTGAGCATTGCTTATGTCAGGGAAGGAGGGGAAGTGCCTCTGCACATGGGTGTGCAGTTCTGCCTGCCCACATGCCAGCATCTTCTCGCCTTTCGCTCTCGCACATTCCCAGCTTACTCTGCTCTTGAGCACTCCCAGCTGGGAAAAGCTGCTCTACTTTGCTTCTCACGGAAATGCATTTACAAATTGTCGCTGTTTATCTCAGAGGTGGCCAGGATGGTCATTTCAGTACCAGGGGCTGCCGGCCCTGCTTACTGACAGCCTGTTCCTCCCCACAGAGGATGCCCCTCAGGAAGCAGCTGACAGGTTGGCATGGGCAGGTTTTCCAGGTGTTCGTGTGTGCTGTGCTACCTGTTCGGCCTTGCTATGAGCTGCCTCTTGTGAGCTGAGGGGGACATTTCCTTCTAAACAGCAAATCTTACACAGGGATTATAATGAAGCACATAGCAATTGTTACTCTTTCATTATCAATATGACATTTTTCTAAAAAAAAAAAACAAAACAAAAAAACCCCACCAGTTTTTCATAACACTTTTTTAATTATTGGAACTTTTGATATTCTATACACACACACCAAAAAAAGCTATTTTTTCTCAACACTCAAAGGTTCCAGCAACTGCGATGATTTTTCATTCAAAAAAGCACCGTGGAAGTTTTCTCCTAAAACCTGCGTTCTTTCCCATGCTGTTCAAACCGACACTGCAGTGTTATGAGCTCAGTCGGACGCTTGACAAGCGAGGCGGCCCTGCTGCCACGGCGGGGTTTGCCCTCCCCGGCCCCGCAGCACTGCCAGGCGCGGGAGCTGCGGCCAGCGCCGTTCCCATTCCCATTCCCATTCCCGTTCCCGCTCCCGTTCCCGCTCCCGCCGGAGCCGCGTGACGCACGCCACACGCGCTCCGGGCGGCGCTGCGTCACGGCCCCGCTCCGCGCCCGCTCCCGCGCCGCGGCGGAAGCGCCGGGGAAGGCGGGGCGGGAGGGCGGTGTTAAAGCGGCGGCGGGGCCGGGCCNTGCGCAACCCCTCGGCCGCGCTCTGCGCCCTGGCGCGCCTGCAGGTGCGTGCGAGGGCGGCTGCGGCTGCGGGGGGCGGCGGGAGCGGGCGCCCGGGGAGCCCCGGTGTCCCCAGGGAGCCCCGGTGTCCCCGAGGAGCCGCATGGCCCCGCGGCTGCGTGGGGTCCGATGCTGCAGCCCGTCCGGCCCTCCCACGGGGGAGGCCCCAGCACGGATCTGGCCGGGGGTCCTCGTCAAGAGGATGGTGCCGGGTTCTTTACCGTGGTGCCCAGTGACGGGACAAGGAGCAATGGACGTAAATTAAAACGCAAGAAGTTTCACCTCGACATGAGGAAGAATTTCTTTACATTGAGGGTGGCAGAGCACTGGAAGAGGCTGCCCAGGGAGGCCGTGGAGTCTCTGTCTCTGGAGACATTCCAAACCCTCCTGGACGCCTTCCCGTGTCACCTACTCGAGGTGACCCTGCCTTGGCAAGAGGGGTTGGACAGATGATCTCGGGAGGTGCCTTCCAGTCCTGACTATCCTGTGGTTCTGATCCAGAGCTGCCTGCGGCAGAAGGAGTGTTGGCGGTAGTCCCACTGCTGCAGGGTTATCTGACAGGGCTTAGCCATCCAGGCTGCCAGCCATGACTCTTGTCCCTGCGTGTACAGCAGTACAGACTTTGAAATGTAAAGTAGCAAGAAGAAATTCTTTGCTACAAGGGTGGAACAGCTTGTACAGTGCTACAGCACTGGAACAGGCTGCCCAGAAAAGTTGTGGATGCCCCATCCCTGGCAATGTTCAAGATCAGGTTGGATGTGGCTCTGAACAACCTGTTCTAGTGCAAGGGGTCTAGTGCCCGTGGCAGGGGGGTTGGAACTAGATGATCTTTAAGGTTCCTTCAAACCCAAACCATTCTATGATTCTAGGTGCTCTGCTGGGTTTATGGAACAAGCTTCTGGCAGTTTTAAAAGGGTGATGTTCTGTTTAAAAAAATCAAAGTCCCTCCTTCCTTTTGCCCATGCTGGGTACAGGCAAGGAGCTCTCCCTGTGCTGTGTGATGGGCAGATGTGAGCTTTCACCCAGCACTGCACATCTGCAGCTGACACCTTCGTACACCCTACAGGGCAGTTCCCTCCCTGCCAGGGTTATTAAACACCTTTGTATCAGCTTGGCTTGAGTGTTAAGAAACACGAGCTTGTGGTCCTTAAAGCTGTTTGATGTACAGATCTGTGCAACTGGAAGGGTGCTTGGAGGAGCAGAACATCAATTGATACCACTTAAACATGACTCGAAGGTTCTCTTGGGGTAACTGCCAGGAAATTATCTATGTTAAAGTGTATGAAGAAGTTCCAAACACTTGTCATTAGTAAACTCCCCATAGTCAGATACTTGGTGTCTCTTGGAACTATCAGCTGGCAGCTGAGGCCTGCCCCTGTAAAGCCTGAGGTGCTTACAGCTGTCCCTCCACTGAATGTGCTGAGAGCACTGCACCTTGCAGGATCACACCTTTGGAAGCAGGGAGAAAGGCAGTAGTATTGTGTGCTTATCTTTGAATAAAAGCAAGCTTGTTCAGCTCTCCTGGCTCTCAGATCGATTTCCAGGTTACCCAGTACCCACCACAGGCTGGTTGTTCAAGAGCAGGCAGTCAAGCCGGTCAAGCCCTGGCTTCTCTAGTGCTGGCCTTTGACCGTTTGCTATGTTCCCTGCTGACACCGGGTGGCTTCACTCCCTCGTTTCCAGCTGGAAAATCACTGATGCTAGGGAGTGAGGGACTGCAGGAAGGTTGGACCTGATTCCTATTAATTGCTCTGTGATAGTGCCACTTGGGCTTAAAAAAAGGAGAAAAAGCCTGTAACTAGAGTGCTTTGGATCCTAAAGTAAAGTAAAAACTTTAGTTAAACTTCAGCTAAACTTCCTCTAATTTTACTTTTGAAAGCTTTGTTAATCTTCAGCCAAAAGCTGTTAAGAAATGGGATGTGTAACAAGCACAAAAAGGGTATTACACTGGTACTTAGAGGAAGAACCAAAGACCAGCCTATTGACCCAAGAAAGTATCTAGTGTGTTTTTTCCCATCTTCCCAGCAGTGCCTGATGCAGTTCCACATATGGTGTAACTTAGGAGTTTCCGGGTTCCACAAGTAGAACTAACTGTGCTGTTTCTATGCAGTCTGTTGCCCGTTTTGGGTGTTGCCTGATAATTTTGTATGCCCCCTTGCAGCTCTTCCGTGCAGGTCAGGTCCAAGAAAATATAACAGGAGGAATAAAGTAAATATTGGTGGGTCCACCCCCCCCCCTTTTTTTTTTTTTTTGAGACTGCAGTGAGAATACTTGTTTCTATTCTGGTATTTCCTTGGGGCTGTCCTACAACCACTTGTCCTCATCTGTAACTCCAGTCTGTGACTTGACTGGACATTTACTTGTGTGCAGATAACTTGGTGCATCCAGGTAAATGATTGTCTCACACACACACACACACACAAAAATAGATTGGTGTTCAGTGCTGTTTTTCTGTGTGTAAGCTTTCAACTGCTTCATTTTTTGCTACCTTTTTCCTGTATCTATTTGGACATATTACAAGAGAGTGATGTGTCTTGAAGGGAATATTAATATGTACATGTGTATGTTTCAAATCAAAATTATAGCTTCAAGAGGGTGATTATAAGAAATATGCAAAGCTGTGGGGCTGCACAAGTTTGGATTTTATTTTTGTTGTTGTTAAGCAGATAGTCTTCCTTAAAGGTTGTCGGTTTGGATTGTGGGGTTTTTTTTCCCTTTCTGTAGTGCTAGGGAAGGACCCACAAACTGGCTAATAAGTAGGAGAGGATACTGAGTGTATTCAGTCAGGTGAGAAATTGCATTGGTAACATTCCATAACCCATTATTCTCTTTTTTATATATAGTAATATTTCATATTGCTTGTAAGAAAAAGTGATACTTGATTTCTAAATGAATGTTTCTACTTACAAAAACCTGAATAAGCTCACTAAAGGAGGCTTATGCCTTGACTTAAAAATACCCAATAATGTTCCAGCTGAGTGATAAGATGGCACAAAACACTGCCACTGGTCGTTTTATTAGCACATGAGGACAGGACCCAAAGCTCACCATTTTGTAGACTTCTTTACCCTTACTATTTTTCTGGATCCTGCATAGTAGCATTTAAGTCTTACAACCTCATGAAAAGTAGGAAAGAATTGGCACAAGGTAGCCATGTCTTTTGGTGGGAATGAGAAGGAAGTAATCAGTTCCCTCCTTCATGGCACACCTCAGCCAAGTCCTTCAGACTGTCCAATGGGAAGCACATTAGCAATTCTGTCACTGCCCACTTGGACGGAAGTCAAGCTGACATTTCTTCAGCGCTGCAGAACTGGGTATGTGTGCTAGTCTTGAGAAAGGGCTGCCTCTACTTTCTTCCCACTTCTAGAAATTGTAAACTGCTTGGGCCAGACTGCTTCAAGATTTGGATGTCAATCCAGTCTCTCCAGGCCAAGACTTTCATCAGTAGTGCTCTCTGCCCAGCCTCTCTTCCCTTTGTCCCAAGGCTGCTCTTTCTCATGGGGAAGTGGAAAAGGCTGACTTCAGCCCCTCGTGAGATGGGAAATGGAACAGGTCCTGCCTGTCTGTACTTCCTTCTGTGTCTCCAACTGGCTACATGTACTACTGTCCTTTGGCTGCCCCTATCATGTCAAGAATAGCCAACAGCCCTTAAGTGGAAATTGATTCTCTGTGTTGCTTTCATTTGCAGGATTTTAAGCTTGAGTTTGGCCATCATCAAGGCAGAACAAGTTCTGTCTGGCATGGAGGTACAGCTACCATTGCTCAGAGCCCCGGAGACGAAGTATGGGGAATAGTGTGGAAAATGAACACTTGCAATTTAAGTTCGCTGGATAAGTAGGTGACTTAACTCTGCTGTCTTCTACTACTTTAGAGAAGTATTGAAAAGCAATAGTTAATTTTTGGTAAAGAGCTGTGTGGAAGCTTTGGTGTTGGAATCAAGAAGATGCTTTTGATTTTAATACATGAATTCCATTTCACAGTATGTGTATTGACTTCTGACACTTCTGTGATTAAAATGGGTTAATTTTCAAGCTTTAGCTTAAAAATCAAAATTGCTCATTTTAAGGGTATTTTAGCAATCTGTGGACCTTGATTTGAAGCTGATATACTGGTCAGGCTCCTTTGGTTTTGTTTTTTTAAATCTGTCTCCCGAATTACCTGTCTCTTAAATGATTCCAAAATCTGTGTTTGTCCTGTGGTGTTTTTTCCATTACTTTAGGGAGAATTTCCTTTGAGACTGACATCTATTTCTGCCTATATACATCTGTAGACTTCAGTTGTAGCAGAAAAGGAAGGGATAAGGACAAGACTGCAGAAGAGAAGGAGATCTTTAACACAGGAACACAGATCTTTTGAGGAGGTTATTTAACATGTCTTCTAAGGATTTAAACCTTTGTGAGCTTGAGGAACATCCAAGCAGGGAGCTGGAGTGTTATTGTTTCCACCTTTGAATGGGAGAGCCTGAATGCATGCTGGAGAATGTTCTACCTGTGCCTGATAATGAAGAGAAGTTCAAGGCACCCTGAGCAAGTTGTTCCTAGGCTGAAGTCTGGGAAACCACCTGAGTGAACAAAGCAAGGAATAAATAGCATGACTTCTTGCAGGGTATGAGACAGGACTCAGAATGTAATCTCCAAAACTTTGTCTGCGGCCATGTTCTTGTTGCATCTTTTGAGATGTGCCTGCCCAGCATGGTGCTTCTGGTACAACAAGGATCTTTTGTTCAGAGCAGTTCATCACTGTCACTTCCAGCAGTAATCTGGGCTAGTGAGGACAAGGAAGCAGGGCACAGTAAACCCAGTGAAAGCACTACCTCAATACTATTCTCCTGCCTCTGGTACTGCTGCAATTTCACTGTGTAAACATGTCCTTATGACGCTGGCCATGAAACTTGGTTCCAATGTGCTTTTTGTTGCCTATAGTGAACCTGAAATACAACAGAAACTTGCCCAAATTCTGTTATGGGAATGGCCACTCTCAGCACTCTTGTCCTGGCTGGGAGTGTTAGTCCCAAGCAAGAGGGCATGGGTATCTAGTTGGCATGCTTGTGGTTGGGGACAGCTTCACGTGTCCCTGCTTTATCATCTCCTGAATTCCCTTGCTGTTGCTTGCAGTGGCACTTAAACATCCTGACCCCCTTCTACTGACCTTTACTGAAATCTTCTGATTTACCATGCTTTCCCAAAGCATAAATTTCTTAAGTATGATGATCCTGTCTGACAGCATCTGCTTTTGGCAGTAGCACTGTGTTTCCCCTCTATGGGGACAGTATTTTGTATTTTGATTTCTAGAAGTGTTTATATACTGGTTAAAGTTGACATAGTGTAGGATTGCAGATCCCTGGCATAAACTCTAACGCTTGCTAAGGTACTATTGACTTGAGTGCTGAAAGCATCACCAAAAACTGCAGGATGGACAGTAGCACTACAGGTTACTTTTTTGCAACTGCCTCACTTTTTCCCAGATGCCATGGAGGTGAACTGGAAATTGAAGGAAATGGGATGTGTTCTTGGCTTTTATAGTGATAGTCAATAGTGCTCTTCTAAGGATTGCTCCTAACCAACTTAAATGAGGAGCTTTCATGTATTCCTGGATTCTTTGGCTGCATGCAAGCTGGCTTTTTGTGTATTAGCAGGTTCTCAACCAAGTTACTTCCTGAAATTACCAGGTATCCAAAAAAAAAAAAAAAAAAAAAAAAAAAAAAAAAGAAAGAAAAAGCTCACCTCCTTTTTATTCTCCCTGTCCTAACCTGGGTAAAGTAGTCTCTGGTTTGTTATCCAGGAGTAGAGGAGGGAATATGTAATTGATGCTGCATATAATTAGTTGAAATACTAATAGAACAATGTAATACACAGAAAACAAATGTGGGAAGGGAACCTTTTGCTTAGATGGCTGAACTCTTTGGCTTCAAATTAATTTTTGGTGCTATCTCACAGCCACTTTATGGGATTTTTTTTTTGTCCTCTGTACTTCAAAAATCTCTAAGTTACAGACTAAACCATGACTATCCCTCATAGAATCTAGCAGTGGATGTTACTAAACAGTTTTCTTGCTCTCACAGAACCATGTGACTTACTTTGTAGTCTGTTGACCTTGAATCTTCAGTTAGCTTCCAGTCTGTACTTGCACTTAACCTAGTTACTCACTCAACATGGCTCACATTACATACGTTAAATAACTTGAAATGGTAGCAAGTCTTTGAAAAAAAGATGAGTTATCAAATTTATCTTGGACAGGGTTAAAACCATGTTATGACTTGTAGCTAAAGTACATCTAAAGTTAATTGTGCTATAAAGTCTCTTATATTGCTTAAGCTTCTCGTTTACTTCTTTCTATTTCCTTAGATTTTTATTGGTGGCTAAATGCTAGTGGTTAAGGACAATAAGTAGCCTTGGTTTTGAGTCTCTGTTTTTCTAAGCATCATTTTGCTAATAAAAAAAAAACCAAAATGTTTTTTTGCCCTGATCTAGCCCATAATTGCTGTATGTGTCTTGTGCAAGTTAAAAGGTGTCTTGGATTATTCATTGGAAAGTACATTGCACAAGTTGTGTGACTTTCTCCTTATTAAAATGTAACACAATGGGCAAGATAAAACTTCGCAATTGTTACTTTATCTGAGTGGCAGGTAATGAACATGTGTCTGGCTCATTAATTCTGATAATCTTGCTTGTGTTTCTCTTTTCAGACTACCTGTCTTCCACAGTAATTAGTTTAGGAGTATTCTCTTTCTAACTTTGCAAGTTAACCATGAGCCACTTCTTACAGAGCTGGAATGATAAAAGTGAATGCTGCTGCTTCTCTAGAAACTTATTTTTTTATATGAAACAAGTTTGCACAAAAAGTACTGAAGTATGTTTTGCTTTATTTGTTTTTCTTTAACACAGTCCGGTGTCCTGCCTTGAATTCTGTTATAAAAAATCTGTATGTTTAACTGCATGGTTGGTTTGAAAGATTAATCAGTTATTTTACATGAAAGGAATACATATGTCCTTTACAGGCAAGAGGGAGTTGAGGATGGCATTTATGTCCCAATAGAAGTTAATGTCCACACTCAAGCAGGAAAGGTACTGACCTGTCGAAGCTACCAGATGACGGACTATGTCTCTGGTCCTCCTTCTCCACAGTATAAAAAGGTAGGTGTTGCATCACTTTAATTTTGGAAGGATGTAAAGAAATCTATAGTGCAGTACTTCTGTGCTATTTAATAAGTACTTTAATTACAGTGGATGGAAGGCATGACTACTGTAAATGTGTAACAGTCCTTGTGCAATGTACTACTGCAATGATGCTCACGGAAGATTGCTACCTCTAACAGGCCTACTAAATCTGTTTGGGTTTTTTGATTTAGTTATGCCTTACATGAAGCCCCCGTTTAACTCGTGAATTAGTTATGATTGACACGAGGATTTCTGGAGGATGTTGTTTGCATATATGCAGCAATTCTCTGTTTGAAAAGTTAATGTCCACTGAAAGGACAGAGGAAAGCTTCTGTGGGGAAAATACAGCACCTGGCTTGTAGGGTCAAGGATGTGGATTATCCTTATTGTCTTAGGAAGTACTTGATATCACTTAATACAGAAGTCCACCTGCTGCCTTTTCCCAGACGCATCATGAGTACATCACAGGACTCTAGCAGCATTGCAGAGCACTGCAGAGTTCCCCCTTGATGGCTGGTGAGGCAGAAGTGTTTCAACACTGTTCTGAAACACTGACTCTGTAGAGACACATGATCCAGTCACGTAGCAGGCCTGACCTGCTTAGCTTGTGAGATCTGGTGCAGGCCTAGGCTGGGGTGGTGTGGCTGATGTCTGAGTGGTGCAGCTGTTAGTGCTGGGACACAGACATCACTGCAGCTGGCTTCTCCTACCTAAAGGAAAGAAACGGGCGTGAGCCTGTTAAATCCCAGGTGTGCTGCCTTCTAACTGAGGAGCTCACTCCTATGGATTGGCTTCCAGGAGCACAGCTAAGGCCAGCTGCTGTGGGACTGCTGAAGAGAGGGCTTGCTTAGAAAGCAGGCTCTGCTATTCCACAAACCTCCTCCCTGCCAACCCACCTCGTGGCAAGGCAGATCTTTAGGGCTTTTCTGGGAGTTAATACGTAGTCTGCTGCTGTGTGTCAGCTCTCATTGGGATGCTGTAAGAGCAGACCTCCCCTATTGGCAGCGTTATCATTCCCTCCTGGTCCTCTCAGGAGCTGTTATTAGTTCTGTTCTCCTCTGCCTCCAGCTTTTTTTTTAAGTTAACCAGGTAGGAGAGAGAAAAACTTAAAGGGCGACTGCATAAGCACACAGTGATTGAACTACATCCATCTACTGTTATGTGCTTTTTGTGGCAAAATTCATTCTTTATAGACACCTCATCCTTGAAATGCATGCTGTTAAATGCATGAAAGTATATTTAGAATATTCATTTCTATATGCAAGCTTGCTGGTGTCTCCTTCAAGCCATGTTCCTACAGCTTCCTTTTTTCCTCTGTCACATCTTTTCTTCCACACCAATACTTCAGTTTATTTTGTATATGGAAGGAAAGCTGCAGTCACAAACTAAGAAATCTGAGCTTTTTCACTAAGTTAAGCGTCTGTTTCTGTTACTCCTGTGCCCTGTCTAGGTACTCGTTGTCCTTTGGATTTGAAAAGCTTAGTTTTAAAAATAATTTCAATAATATATGCTACTTCTCACTCAGATGTGACACTAAAGCTGGCTAAAGGTTTAAAACGTAATTATCATCCTCTCTGGAAGAAAGAATGGAATAACAGCTTAATTACAGAGTCTTGTGCACTTCAGTAACACATCAGAATCTTAGGAGTAGTTAAAAGCCTTTTAGAGTAATTTTGTTCACGCTATTCAGGTCTTCAGTGGTCTCCCAGAAGCCTTTCGCTATCCTTAGGCTCAAATAGCACTGTTTGAGATCCTCTGGGTAACTTAAACGGTTCTTCCTATACAAGTGATTGTTTGGAGGAGTCTGTCCTTTCTATTACTGAAGGCTTTTTTTTTTGCCTTTTAATTATAGGTTATCTGCATGGGTGCAAAACAGAATGGCTTGCCAGCTGATTATCAGGAGAAGTTAGAAGCTATTGAAACGAATGACTATGCAGGACCGGTGCCAATCATGGAAGAGATTGAAGCTTCTATTAAAGCAGAGAAAATAAATTCTGCGTAGAATACCTCTGCATTTTCTTGGCCATTCACCTTGATTTTAGATACCTCTCCTCACTGTGCTGATCAGCAGTTTCTTTATTTATCAAGAAAATATGAGTTTGCTGTGCATCTACAGTAAACTGTTAGACATAATTTGCAGTCTGAAGACACACTGATGTTGGTAACTTCTCTTTGTATGTATAGCTCAAGTACATGCTGAAGTTTTTGCAGATTTAGAAATTATCTTTCTGTAATTGTAATGCAGTGCTGCATGCACATTTGTGCTTCATGTCCACTTTACTGACCTTTTTAAAAGAAAAAGGCCAGCTCGATGAGTTTTGGCACCTTTTGCCTTCTGAGGAATAAGGGCTGCAGGATCAGGCCCTCTGTTTTTAAAAGTTGTACACATGCCTAGATTTGTTAGATGCAAAGTAAACTTAAAACTCTTAAGGCTAAACCTTTTTTTCTGCTACTTCTCCTAATGGTTTAAAGCCCAACCTATCTGATGCTATGGAGTTCGTGTTCTGTTTATATAGTTAACAAAGAAAGAAAAGTTGCATTTTTTTAACTTCTTCCATGTTTTTAAGTGTAAGTCCATAAGGCAGCCTAGGCCTGGAGACAACATTCAGCGAAGGATCTCATTCAAACCATCATAGCTTCCTCCTTTCAATGTCTAGTGATCGTCATAGGTGAACTGGTTAGCTATAACCAAGAGATTTTTAAAGAATTCGTTTTAATTTGGTATTTCCAAGGGCTTTTTTAATTACCTTTTTGACTCCTAGCCCATTTATTCTGTGGTTTTGTTTGTCTGTTAAACCCCAAATGAACAGACCTGCCCTCTTGTGATTTTTTTTTTTTTTTAATTCCCACAGCTTTGACAATCCAATGCAACACTGGAAGCTTTTGTAACATACAGAGTATTTATTTTCATGGTACTTGGCAACCCCTGCAGTTAGTCTATGGGGAATGAGGAAAAATTGACAACCTGGAAGATGTCAAATCACTGAGCTTTGGCTTATCTTCTCTATAGTGTATTTTCTTCTCTTGATGTAAGGGGGTGTAAGAGATAATTGATGTCACTATGTGACTGCTTAGATAAACAAATGTTAAAGCAACAGACTGACTGTGTCTTCTCTGTACAAAATAGTTTCTATAAACTTCTGCCAGGTATGTGTGGGTGCTGTCCTGATGTAATATGCCTCTTTCCAGAGTTGGACACTGTGACTGCTGTAAAACATGGTACTTTCTGTATTAGCACTGTCTAGTTTGAGTAAATAAAACTGTGATTACCAAACCTCTGCTGTGCCTGTTCACTGTGCACCCTTCAAGAATATCACAGAATCACAGATTGCTAAGACTGGAAGGGACCCCTGCAGCTCATCCAGTCCCAACATCCTGCCGCAGCAGGGTGACCTCGAGGAGGTGACACAGAACAGGCCCAGGTGGGTTTGGAATGGCTGTGGAGAGGGAGACTCCACGACCTCCCTGGGCAGCCTGCCCTGCTCATGTAAGTGGAAACTGGTGATGTGGGAATGCAGCTGAAGCCTCCATTGGCTGTTTTTTCTTTTTAATGGGTGTAATGTCAATAGGGAGTGCAAAGCTATGCGTGGACACGCTCCTCTTTCATCATCAGCACCACTTCTTTTGCTCTACCCTTACCTTGCACCTTTGGGCTTTTCAGCTTTTAAATGGGTGCTTTAAAGGGGTGAAGAAAATAGAAATAATAGCCTGGCAATCTCCTTGGGGAGGCGTTTGATGAGTCGTTGAGGGAAATGGTCACTGCCGAGGGACCCCTGGCACCTCTCGGAGGAAGAGGCTGCACGGCTGCGGAGGGAAAGGCGCTGTCGGTGAAAAGGAAGCCTTCGCCCATTCCTGCGCGGGGAGGAGCCGCTTCCCGCTGGGGAGGAGAGACGGTGTGTGGGGCGGGAGGGGGTGAGGGAAGCGCCCGTGGGCTCCTCCCCTGCCCTCCGTGCCGTCGCCGCCGCGGTGAGTGCCGGGGAAGGGCCGGGGCGCAGGCGGGGCCGGGGTCCGGCTGCGGGCCGGCGGGTGTGAGCCCGAGTGTCTGCTTTCTGTAGACCAAAGTTCTGTGGGACGGCGTGAAAGGCCTGCGGGGTGGGAGGGGAAGGGCTGCGCCGCTCCTGAGCTGGAGACTTCGGGAGTCCTTCATGTTTCCTCAGGAGGGTCCCTCCCGCCCCGGCGAGGCGGCGGCTGGCGGTGTCTGCCGGGGAGTGGGGAGCGGGGCCGGGCAGCAGCGCACGCAGCTCCTCGGCGTCGGGACAGCGCCTTCGTACGAAACACTGCAGCGCTACCAGGCGTGAATGGTGTTCCAGACGCTGGCGAGGATGTGGAGCTCCTGAGGGCTCTTGCGGAAGGGTGGCGAGGCCCCCGCGGCGGAGGAGGCGGGCGGGATGCATCGCTGCCGTGCTGCCCTGGCGCCCGCCTCGCTTGCCCCGGGAGCCACGGTGACGGGGTACCATAAGCCATTTGCTTCCCCGAAAACCCGGGCGGAGATCCGAATCGTGCGCGGGCTCAGGCGGCACTCGCTTAGGTCCCGCTGCTCTGCTCGCTTAACGCGAGAGAAGTTGGAAGAGAGGGAGGTGGGAGCGGCTCGCAGGGCGGGATGGTGTCCCATGGCATGGCCATGATTCCATCAGTTTCGTGATTCCAGCAGCTGCGGCTTGCCTTGTAGGATTCACTGCTGGTCGAATGTGAAAATAGTAAATAACAGGAAAGAAGCAGTTCCAAGTTTATATACAGCAGTAAATTGCCCCCTCCTCCTCTCTCTGTTAACAACAACAACAACAGCGAAAAAACCCACAAGATTTCTCTGATTGGAGAAAATTTCTTGGCGTTCTCGTAGTGGTTCCATATTATTTATTGATCTTTTCCCACCGGGAAAGAGTTACAAGGAAGCCACAAGAAGTCTTCCTAGTAGGGGCTTCTCAATGCACCCAAACACTCTATAAAGTTCTCTTTCTTTACAAAGGAATCTGTTAGGATATGTAGGAACAAAACCTGTGCCTTTTAAAGGAAAGCTTTACCAGATGGAGGCAGAAATAATTTCTTCTGTGTTCTTTTATATCTGTCGCTCTTCAAATAACTAGGGATGCTTACAAAGGCTGTGATGAAGTCAGAAGAGAGGGAGAGAAGGGAGGGAGGAGAAACCACTGAAAGATGCTGATCTCTGTGACCCCAGAGCGATGCAAGAGCACATGAGTTGTAATGGATTTACACGAACATGATGTTAACATATGGCTCCCCGGGCATTTATTGACATATGTAGCAACAGTGATGATAGTCAGAGATTGTGAAGTGGGGTGTGATGAGTATGCTTTAATTCACACAAACAGAATAATTTAAGATCTGCACAGGCACTCTGTACAAGCTCTACCAATGCACCGTTTTTGCTATAAAAATAAAAGGCCGGTTTTTAGTACCTTTGGGAATACATTGCTTTGCTTCTCATCAAGCATGCAGACTTTTTGTGTAGCATATGTTCCCATTTGCCTCTGATCTCGGCATGTTTTTACTGTTCTTGAACTAAGTAAAATCCCTGAAGTTCTTTTAAATGTGAGAGCTGCTCTGTGGAAATAGGTGTCTTATTCACTTATTATAGACAAAGACTGACTGCTGTTGCATGCATGCTATAAGATGTGGAAAATCAGTCTCTTTTCTGTCTCTCCCAATGATAGCAAAAAGTTGAATTTATACTGGCCTGACAGAGTCCAGATTACCAAGCATGGCAAAGTTTCCAGTTCTCCTCTTGCTGTAATGACTATGTAGTGAGTAGCTGACACTGTTAAATAGCTTTTCTCAGGAAACAAATCTGACTTGGAGACACAAAAGGGCACAGATTTTCACGTGAAATGGAGCATTGTTTTCATACAGCCACCTCTGGAAGGGTAATTGCATTTTGAATGCTACGGACAGAAGGCTATGCCAGCGGGGAATCTACTAGCCCTGGGCTGGCACTCAGGTTTGTGTGCTTCACTGTTGTCCTGCCAGAGCTGGCTACTAGGTGCTGTGCAAATCCTGAAGATACTCCAGCTATTGGCTCTAGGTAGCTGGGTAAGTAGCACAGAACTTTATTTCATACACAATGTAGAAGAGCAATCCTTGTCAGAATAGCAAAACAGCAAATGAAGTAGTATTGACTTAATTTTCAGCTCTTCAGGAATATTCCAGATTGGTCTTAAATCATCTGCTGTTAGGGACAGTTGTTAATTAACTTGCTCCTTGTAATGCCTTTACTGCATCATCCTACACAGTCTCTTTGGGAGCAGCCAGCTCAATAAGAACTCAATTCCCTAGTTGACCCAAAAGTGGAGGTGTTTTTTAGCTGTTCTACAAGATCCTTCAGCCCCTTTATCTACAGCATTTACATTTGACAAGAACTTGTGATAAACCAGCACATTCCAGTGCTGCCAGGGGTCTTGCAGCACTGGAAGTGGAAGACACATAGAAGTTTTTTGTTAGAAGAAGAGGTCTTAGTGAAAAGAGGATGTGGGGAGGGCAGGGCCAGGAGAAATAGAAATGTGTATATGCTTGCACAATGCTGACAGTAGAGGGAACTCAGAGGAAAATCTAGATAAAAGTGCCAGTGCCTTCATGCAGAGGCTGTCGGCACTGCTGCAGCTTATTGACATGAACTGTACAAAACCTTGCTGGAAGCACTGATGCTTTTACCGTACCTCTTACTATGACAAGTTTCATTTCCCTTTTTCATTTCCCTCCTTATTCCTGGCTTGATCCCCATCTTGCTTCCTCTTTGTTCTTCTCAGTCACACAGGTTTATGATAGCATTGATTGCCACACTTGCTGTTGCCTCTCACACTGCTTCAATCCCTGCCAACATTTCATTTGGCCAAGGCCCTGTCTTCCCTTTCTTCTAGGCTTTTGCAGCTGGTGGGTAAGCTCTCTTCTCTTGGGCTCTTTCTAATTCCTGCTAGTCTGTTTCCTGTCTTCTTCACCTGATGGACTTTGCTGTCCCTCAAAATGGCTAACCGAATTTTCTCTCCAATATCATTGGCAGCCTCTTCAGTAAGTCACTGTTTTATTTTTCCCTCATAGGAACAAGAAGTCCATTCTGTTCCCGGATAGGAATCTTTTCCCTGTGAGCGTTTCTCCTGTTGTCTCCCCACCAGACTCCTGCTTCTCTCAGGTATCATCTGTCTTGTCTGTCTCAATTCCTCCTTAGGTGTTTTTTCTGTTTCAGCTGCTCTGTCAAGGTTGCAAATCTTTACCTTTTTCTTGTTCATTTCTCCAAATAGATGTGTTCACAAGCTGTTGCTGTTAGAACAGGTGATCTGTTTGACCGTAACTTGTAAGAGCCTTAAGGTGTCTTTCAGAAAAATTATTTTATTCACTTTAGCCCTTTCAGAAATGGAAGACAGTACACTGAGGTGTCTCACATTAATGTATGTCTCAGTCTTTTCTAACAGCATCCCCATGACTGATGGCAACATCAGTCACAAGAATTGCACTGGAATTGAATGCAGCATCTGGAGGGTCCAAGATAAGGCAAAGAACACTGTATACACTCTAGCAAGGAATTGCTTTCCATGCCTATTTATAAGCTGCATAAGCATTTACCTTTAAACACACCAGATGTGTAACCTAGCATTGTAAAACGGACAGATCCTTTCACAAGAGACTTAGCAGCCTTGTGTTCCCTCAGGGAAAAAACTCACCTTGAAGCTCTATGGAAGCTGGGACTCTTTCCAGAAAGAGAGGTGATGGGCTTGCAGATAAGATAGGGACCTCATTTTGTCACACATAAGCCTCATGTATTAAAAAACATCACCAAAAAAACTCCAACAACAACGACAAAAACCCCAATAACACAAAAAAACCCCCTAACGAAACAGAATCATGTATGTCAGATTTCTTCATACAGCTGATACATTTTGCTATGAATACATGTGGCAGGAAGTCTTTCTGTTCCAGCACCATTTAAGGTGTTCAGCTCTTCATCTGGTATGGATTTTCTTAGTCTTTGAATGGCAGAAATTTTCATTTTTTCTTATTAAAAAGGACGAATGAAAAGTACTGTGTACTCCAGAACTGGGTGGTGTGGGTTTTTGCCTTAAATTTAATATTTTCATTGAAAATATCACTGAGTACGTCATCATGCACAGAATTCATGTTGCCAGTTCTGACTTCCCTGCTTGGCATTTTTTTCCTTTCTTCTTTTCTCCCTGATGTTTAGCCTCACTTTATATTCCTTTTTGATTGGTTTCTTGTTTCTTCATTCTCCTGCAGGTCACCCTTGTGAAAGGGAGCATGCCCTCTCCAGCAGCATATATATGCACACCCCTTCCAGTAGTAACCAGGATTTGTACTGACTTGGACTTAGTCAGATGCAGGGCAGACATCTTCGAGACCTTGTGGTCATTCCATGTTTTCCATGTTCTCTCCTGCTGCTGTATTTCTTCTTTCTTTTCTTACGCTCTTTGTAGATGGAACTGAAATAGTGAAGAAAATACTTCTATTTGGTTTGTACACTTGACAGCACTTTGGTTCATTCTCATGGTTTTCTGAGTATTTTTCTCAGTTCTTCTTACGAAGTGGGAAGAAAGAAAATGCATTAGAATAACGTGGTCCTAGAATAGCCAAAGCAAGCAGGGAACGTTGGGCAGATGCAGTATCTTGAAAGGAAAGATTTAATATTTCTATTGCATGTTTTAAGGTGACTCTGTCTCTTTAACTAAGAGCCTACAAAAGCTTCAGAGTAAATGATGTTTTCAACATGTTTGGTCTTCATTGTAGAGTTCATTTATGGAATGAACTTTATTGAACAAAGAGATGTTGCCAGTGTGGCTTCTGTGAAGCTGAGTGACTCAGAAATCAGCCACTTCCTCGGGTGGGTCATCTGAATGGTGTAATGAAAGGTTGATTTGTCTGAGTAGATGCAGTCACTTACTGGTGTGGTAAAAAATTGAGGTTGCTTGGTTACATTCTGTTTGTTTGAAACAGTTTTGCTGTTTTGCGAGTTGGCTGTGACTCAGAACAGTTGTGCTTGGGATTTGCCTCATCTCAGCCCTTGGAGAGCCCAACTCTTAATGCAGTTATCTGCATCCATGCAGGTCAGCAACAGTAAGTTTGGACCTCCTGGGAAATCCGAGGAGCTAAGCTGGTTTGCCCTGCTGGTTTGAGCGTAGATATTTAGTATCACTAAAATGCAGTAGCATAAACTGTGTCTTTCTCCAGCATCAGGCAGGAGAAGCTTCACTGATGCAGACTACAGCTTCTGATACCGAAAACCCATAGAAGTGAGATTGTTCCAGTAGCAGGTCACTTAGAATAATCTGTGAGCTGGCAGGGCTCAGTTATAGCTTGCCAGGGGAGTGCTGGGAAGCATTTGAAAAAGTTTGCCATCACTGTAAATGTGTTAGGATATTGGGAGAATTTTGTAGCAGCAGAATTGGCACATTTACAGAATTGTTGGAGGGTTTTGTCTTTTGTTTTTATTTCTATGATTGTAATCAGAATCTAAGAACATTCTTCCAGATATCCCTTGGCCTGCTGAAACAACAGTATGTTTTAACTGGTACTGGGGGATGTCAGTAATTTATGTTGATCATAAAAATTCTTGTTGTGTGTGTGGAGGTGATTCAGTTGTGATCTTGGGAAAAAATGAGCTTCTTGCATGGGAGATTGTATGTGCAAGTTTGTATCTAAATAGTACCTAAATTAACTTATTATTGAATTGTAATTACAATATAACTTCATGCCTACTATATGGTAGGCACTTAAACTACAATTGAAAGAAGCCCTGCTTTAGTAATAAAACAGAGAGCAGTCTGATCCTGATTCCTCTTGCTTTATGCCTTGTAGAGAAAAATAGGAATAAATGGACATCTAAAAAGAGCTCCCAAGACGTGATCTAGAGAACAAGGGCATCCACTGTGTATATATTTGCAGACAAGGAGAGACCATTCTTGCTAAAAAGTATGGTTTCAAAATAACATCCCTCCTCGTGTTGGTGAACCTAGTGTCCTGAAGCTAAACTCCTTTCCCTAGTTTAGCTAAACCTGTCTCAGAGTTCACAAGGCCTTACTTTCAGGAACAGGTATCATCTTGGCAGCCCTTTATACACAGTCTCTTGTTGTAAAAAAGAAAAAGCAAAGTGAATTGCTACTATAAATTAATTCCTCCTACAAAATTAATTGCTATGAAGTATAATGTTATTCCATTTATTTCCTTGCCCAGATTATGTTTGGACAGATGCCCTGCTTTGTCTACTGAAGCATGAAAAGTTAATAAAAAATATTAAATTATGCACTAAGAACAGGCAGTTAGTAAATCAGATGCCAGGGGTGGTGTTTGAGGCAAGCTACAGTTAAATACTGATACAGGAGGGAGACTGCCTGTTGTAGATACTTATTTTTTCCCAAAACCTGAACAAATAAAGGGAAGTACTTAAGGAAGAAACCTTTTTAAAAAGTTGGCCATGATACTAGGCAGAGTTTGGGAGTATTCTATGATGTCTAATTGAAAGATGTATGTACATAGAATAAGGTTTATGCTGAGATTCTGTACAACTACTTTTTACAGGCTTGGTGATGTGAAGGACAGATTTCCTGTTTGCCAGAAGTCAAAGCCAAGCTGACCTGTCACTACAAATAGACAATTTGTCAAAGATGAGGCTTGGTGGAGCAACTTCTTTCTATCTCAACTATGGAAGGCCAACTTTGTGCTAATGTGGACATTTCTGTGAAAAAGCCTCCAGGAGCAAGCCCTCTGTCCTTCATTGCTTTGCTGAAGGTTCACCGAGAGCTTCTGGTCAGTGGGATCCGAAACACGCAGTGTTTGATTGATAACTTGATTAAGAACGACTACTTCTCCACTGAAGATGCAGAGATCGTTGTCCAGTTTCCTACTCAAGCAGATAAGGTATGATTTTTTTCACGAGCCAGTGAAACTTTTCATTACTTTCAGTTTACCCCCAGGTTTTAAGGGTTTACCTGACAATTTTACATCTAGTGTATTTTCTAATCTTGGTTATTTTGGAGTTTCCCCACCCCATTTCTCCTGGATGAGAGTTTCCAGCACATCCCTGTTCAGCACGGCTGGCAATGCTTACAATGCCCGTTGGCAGCTGTAAGAACTAGCAGGGTGATAATTGCTGTTCTGTCCCTCCCAGCTGCAGCTTTGTCCTCTGATAAAGAGATGGCCACATGACTATTAGAGTACATGAAGGAAAATCTGCTTTAGGATGTTATGGGACAGATCATCCTGCTTTAGGAGAGACAGAAATGAAATACTGTTTTAGAAGTTACTGATGGTGTGTTGTCTGTATGCACACCTTCCTTTCTCTTTAAAGACCTATGTATGTCATAACTGTTGTTATGGAAAATTTATATATCCTGGCATATTTGTGTTTTTAATTAATCTTTGGACATCAGTAGCAAAAATTATTTCCTGGTCTTCTGTTAGGAGAAAATTACCATGTACACAGTTGGTCTGTGCATCATAACTTGAAACAACTGAGGAGATTGTTTCCCAGACCAACCAATCATGCAGCTTCAGAACACTGTCACACTTAGGGGCAGGCAAACCATAAAAAATACAAAGACCTTGGACTTCACCAACAGTGCAGATTTTCATAAAATAATCATTCTTGCTGGCATGTTGAAATGGTAACACAGTGCTCACACTGTGTATAGGGTCAAAGCTGAATAAATGCACACTGTATGATTATCTCAGTTTCTTATTGTTCAGCATAATATGCATGGTTGTTGTACCAAAGCTGAGGGGGAGGCCATGCATCAGGAGTCTAAGCAGAGATGGAGAGCAGGCCACAGTAGTGTAAGTGAAGAGGACACTGTGGGAGCTTCTCTGGAAGGCATAAAATTGCTTTTAGAGCATACAAATTGTCAGAAAAAGCTCCATGTGTTTGCTGTGCTGCATGTACATCACCCTGCTTTAAGCTCACAAGAGACCACAGTCTCTGGAAACCCTGTGCCTGGTTTAGAACTGCATTCTTCATTCATTTCTAGCAAGGGGGTCCAGACATTCAAAATGTGCCCCTGGATGATGGCTCTGTCTTGCAGACGGTTTTAAACTAGGGCTGCCGTGTACTGGTGCACAGAGATCACCCTCTGCCTTGCTTGTGGAGGTGACACTTAGTGCTGAACTGCTCCAGACACTGCCTGGTAGCCATTAGTTTTGGTAACAACTGCAGGCAGTGAGGCCATTGTACCTCAGAGTGAGCCTGAAGAATTGAGTTGCTCTGTTAGAAGGATAAGTTGTAGGGTTTTGGCTCAGCATTAAGATTCAAGGAGAGATTCAGCCTACCCTGCTCTAGACCTAGCTGAATCCTGAGGTAAATCCAAATGTGACTTAAGTATTTAGAAAACAGAGGGTGAATTTAGGGCACTGAGAAACCACCTCTATTTCCAATTTAACCAGCACAGGATTTAAAATACACTATCTAGCCAAGTTGAGGAAATTCTTTGGGTTCCCTCTTGAGGAGTGCTATTTATCCAATTTGTTTCTGGTTAGTATAATTTAGCTACAAGGTCAGACCTTAACTTGCAGATCTATTGCAACATTGTCTTGCAACATTCAAACACAAACAGCAGTTGAGTTTTGTGATGGTTCAAATTCAGAGCTAGATTTTGATTTCATCTTTTTGAAGCACCGGTTTTGATTTTGGTCCCCTGCTCCAGTCCAGAAAGGATCCTAAAGTAGTTGACAAGTGCTACTGTGGTAAAATGCTATGTATCAATGATCTTTCCTGTGGTGTTTCTTCAGGTTCGCAAAATTCTAGACTTGGTTCAAAGCAAGGGAGAAGAGGTTTCAGAATATTTCATCTATGTTCTGCAGAAAGTCACTGACGCTTACTATGAACTTCAGCCTTGGCTGGATGAAATAGGTTATGAGCCTTCAGAGAATATTTGTAGTAAACCTGTGGTAAATACAGATCCAGGTAAGGTCATGCATCTTTATCCCTTCCCTTAGAACTACCCTGCTTTGTAGGAAGCTCCAAGCAGGTGACTGAAGGGTAAGTCTAGGCAGGCACAGCCAGGGAAAAGAATTGTGTGCTTGCTAGCAGTGGTAGCCAAATTAAAAGGCACACTGTATAACGCAAAGCTGATGTTGATAAATTACATCCTGTTTTGTAAAACTCAGGCTCCTTCTGCCTTTGTGGAAATGTAACACAATGGCACCTTGTGCCAGCTGTAGTATGCTCTAGGCCTCTACTACAGTTTATTAGCAATACTGTGATATTTTGGCAATGGACTAGCCAGTATTTAGTAATGAGACCAGCCAGCCAATGAGGCAGGTTGCCCAGAGAGGCTGTGCAGTCTCCATGCTTCGGAGATGGCACTTGTCCATATTTTCAAGATCCAACTAGACAAAGGCCTGAGTAACCTGGTCTGATGTAATAAATTATCCTGTTCTCAGCAGGAGGTAGGACTAGACCTTCTGAAGTCCCTTCCAACCAGAATTATTCTGTCATCCTAAATGATGATTTTTAGCAAACCTAAAAATCAGTTTAAGTATTGCAGAAATTATTTCCTCTGGAGAGGTTTTTCCATACTACATAAATACAAGAATTACTTTGTCCCCATCTGAAATAAAGTTTCTGTTGAAAAACACAAGCCAGCATTGCACAATAACAGATTCTCTTTTTTTTTGTCATCTTAAAAAAATCTTTTGAGGTGGCTGGCATTTGGTTTCTAAAACGCATGGCTTCTATTTACAATGATATAAATGGCCAAAGAAGTTAGGAAAGAATTACCACCTACCTGATAGAACTGCAGGTAGAGTATAAATGCAGTGAAATTAGTGACCAACAACTCCAACAAGCCTTTGCAGAGAGTGAAGCAGCCTTTAAAAAAGGGTCAGGGGCTTGGCTTTGAATCTCAGCTGAAGGATAGCAGCCCCTTAAACCAATGCAGCATCAGTGCTGGCTTTCAGGAAGTGGTGGCTCACGTGGGACCTTTCATTAGCACCTGAATTTCCCAAGTGAGTGATGATGGCAGCACAAATAGAATTAATCTGCCAGAGAACCCTTTTCACATTAGAATTACTTTTGTTTATTACCCTTTCTGAACTCCCAAAGAGGTGGGTCATTGTAAACGTAGGTTTTTTAAATAATAGTGTTTTTAATAGCAGTTCACTGTCTTTTTAGTTAGCAGGTATTGCCAGAAACTCAGACATGAACTGGGACGGGACTCCAAGTTTGTTATGTCATATGCTCAGAGGGAGGAGGTGCTGCTTGAGGAAATCTACTCCAACAGTATTATGGAGCTGGTCAGTTTTACCAATGAGAGTCTTGGCCAGGTGGGTCAATTAGAAGCCCTTTTTGATGATGCAGTTGGGCTAATTAATGAAGATGGAGAGACTGTTTATGTCTACGGTGATGCAGGAATTGGAAAATCCATCTTGCTGCAAAAGATACAAAGTCTTTGGGCCAGAAAAGAGTTGGACATAGGGGCCAAGTTTTTCTTCCATTTTCGGTGTAGGATGTTTAGGTGCTTCAACGAAGATGAAGCCATATGTTTGAAAGACCTGCTCTTCAAATACAATTGCTACCCAGACCAGGACCCCACAGAAGTATTCCATCACATTTTGCAGTTCCCTCATACAGTTCTTTTCACATTTGATGGCTTTGATGAGATCTATTCCAACTTTGATCTCAGCAGTGTACCTGAGATATGCTCACCCAGTGAACCCGTCCACCCCCTGGCGCTACTCATAAGCCTTCTCAGAGGAAAGCTTCTTAAGGGATCCAAGAAAATTCTTACTGCCAGGACAGGAGCTGAGATCCAGAAAAACATCATTAGAAAGAAAGTGTTGCTCCGCGGTTTCTCCAGAAATAACCTGAAGGAATACACAACTGTGTTTTTCAAAGATGAGCGGCAACGAGCACTGGTATCGAACCAGTTGGAAGCTAACCCAAATCTCTGCAGTTTGTGTTCAGTGCCTTTATTTTGTTGGATTATCTTCAAATGCTTTGAACACTTCCATTCCATGTTTGACAGCCATGAGCTTCCAGACAGTTCTGTTACATTGACAGATGTATTTTTGCTCATGATTGAAGTCCACCTGAACAGATCTCTGAAAACAAGTTTGCTAAAGAACAATATCAGGAGCCAAGCAGAAATGTTCAAATCAAGAAAGGAAACTCTTCTAGCTTTGGGTAAAATGGCATACAAAGGGATGGAGAATTCTTTCTTTATCTTTGAGCAGGAGGAGGTCTCATCAGCAAACATCTCTGAAGAAGATTTGCAATTGGGCTTTCTCAGAACAGTTAAAGGTTATAGTGGCTGTGACAGTCAGGCCACATATGAGTTCTTGCACTTAACCCTTCAGTCTTTTTTCACAGCTTTGTTCTTGGTTATGGAGGAGAAAGTGGGTGCCGAGGAGTTACTTGAGTTTTTCAATGAATGTTCTTCCACTGAGACTGCCCAGCCTACTTGCCTTCGTATCCCCTGGTTGAAGAAACAACTTGCAGGAGGGGATCCATTCCGAAATAATGAACACTTTAATTTTACCAACATGTTTCTTTGTGGCCTACTTTCTGGATCCAAGCAGAAGCTCTTCAGACATTTAGTTTCACCTGCAGTCATTAAGAGGAAGAGAAAAACACTCATCACATACCTTGGGGAGAGCCTGAAATGCCACCTGAAAGGCTACACTCGGTCCAGGCTTAAGAGCTACAATCAGGTGCAGGTGCAGCCCAACTTTGTGTGGATGCTGAGGTGCCTGTATGAGACGCAGAGCGAGAAGGTGGGGAGGATGGCTGCCCGCCGCATGCACGCCAACTACATCAAGCTGACCTACTGCAATGCCTGCTCTGCCGACTGCAGTGCCATTTCCTTTGTGGTGCATCACTTCCAAAAGCGCCTGGCTCTGGATTTGGACAACAACAACATCAATGACTTTGGAATAAAACAGCTGCAACCTTGTTTCAGCAAGCTTGCAGTGATCAGGTAGGAGACCCTGGAAGCAGGTCCTTGCTTATCCGGGGTTTATTCCACGAACTAGTGGGCTGAAGGAATTGATCTCGGAAGTGGAGAAAGATGAGGATTACTGCTGCTGGCAATTATTGTTTCAGATCTTCTGAGATCTTTGTTCATCCAGTCACAGGAGCAGGGATAAGCTGTGAATTTGGAAAGAAAAATGGAAAGGGCAATAAGAAGTCTTTAGAAGCGCTGGCTTTTAAACCTGTAGGTTTAGTTTGCTCCATCTCAAATTGTTTTGTCTCAGAAGAGGATTTTTATGAGAGAAGGTGCTTAAGGGAAAAGAAAGGAAACAGAAGCACATCCTCCATTATCTGGAGATTGCCTGAGGCCATCTCTGCCCTTGGTCATAAGGGGTGAGGGAGGATCTGCTATTCACAATAACTTTTGATCAGAAGCTCTGAATTTCTTGCTTTTGCCTGCTGCCAAAATGTCTGGCTTTCGTAGGACAAAAGCTATAATGTAGTACTCCATGAAAGGATGTAGTTGAAGTCTTTAGATGTGTTATTTCCCTGAGGTGATGTGAAGGGAGGACATGGCTTGGTGTGAACAGGGAGAACTGACTCCACCACTAACATCACAGGCCAGATTGTTTCACCTCCTGCCCTTTGAGGTTGAGCCATGTAGTTGTATCTTATTTGTCCATTTATGTGCAGAAAATCAGGAACTTCATATATATCTTTTTAAAAGCTCCTTCAGCCTCATAAGAATTTGGTTTTTTAGCAACTGGATTTATTCCTCCCGTTTGGCTGTGCTCTGCCTTGTTTTCCTCTAGGAATAAATGAAAGCAAGTGATACTTGGTTTTTTTTCCAGTTAGTTGCAAATTGACTGACCTCCCAAGGGAAAGCAATAAGGAAACTCCTGGGGAAAATACATAAGTATGTAAGACAAAACAAAGAAGAAAGGCCAGCCTTTCATTCTTTGTCCCTATCACATGATCATGCCATACACAGTGTGGTCTTAACACCAACCCCAGCACCAATGCAGTTTTCTAGGCTGCCTTTTTGTCTTTATGGATCTTCAGATGTTGGAACTTTCATTTCTAATGAGCAATTTCTGCAGGTCAGGAGACGTTGCTTCCAACAGCTTAGCCATCCCTTTCAGAGAAGCAGACTGTTCCAATCTGTAGAAACTGGCTGATTTCTCCCATGTGTTAGTGCGTTCCAAAGGGACCAGGTTGCTAACTAGCAATGGTTAGGGAGGCTCTTGGTGGTAAGGGACTCTCAACAGGGAATGTTCAGCTACTGAGTTCGTGTACAAATTAAATGTGGTCAGAATGTTTTCACGGGGACAGCATTACTCAGAAAACGTGATTCATCACAATTGGAATGCTTCACTTGAACGTGTCCATTTAGTGAAGGTGAAGAAGCTTGAGAAATTACCAAAAAAAAAAAAAAAGCAACAACAATAAACCCCACCCCAAAACAACTGTGAGAAGAAGTGGTTTTATTCTGTGAATGACTGACATTGATTTGTTTCGTGTCTGGCTGGGACAACAAAATTAGAAACATCTAGCGCACCCATGGGACCACAGTTCTGTTTTCTGGCCAGGGCTTTTCACAACCTTTATTTGGTGAAGCCTGAATGCGTTGTGACGTTCAAGATGCCTGGCTTTCACTAAGTACTCAGAGAGAAGATTGCAAGACTGGTAGTTTGGACAGCTTGCTTTTGCTAGGGTGTTAAGCAGACTTTCTTCCTGAAATCACAGTAAGCACAGGAGGAGGGTGAGATGTTTATCTGGCGTCTGACTTCCTACATTTTATTGTTTTCAGTTCTGTGGACAGCTTCCAGAACATTACCTAGGAGATTTGGGCTTTCTGATTTTTATCATTTTTGGAGCGAGCCATATGAACGTGAGCTCACATTTCCCTCAACAGCTTCTAATATGTGGCATAGGGACCTGTTAAAATACCAGATGAAAATGTATAGGTCTCCAGTCATTTGTTAGCTCACGGTTTATGAACACTTGTAATCTGTATCGATTCAGACTTTTCATTCCCTTGTTTCCAGGCTCAGTGTAAATCAGGTCACAGATCATGGTGTAAGGATCTTGTATGAAGAACTCTCCAAGTACCAAATTGTGTCTTTCTTGGGGTATGTATGCAGTTGGGGGCAAAACACTCGGTAGTGATACTAGAAAATAAAACTTCAATGCTGACAGTACTGACACAGCAGAGGTGGGGTGGAAACTACAGTTACCTCCTCATTTAGTGACCATAAGCAAAACAGCTTTTTTTGTCAGCAGTGATTCTGTAGCAGTTCACTGGGACAAGGACCACAGCTTCCTCTCCCATCACACTCCCTCACAGCCTCCTGCTGGCATCAAACCCCTCTGTGACACAGTGTGGACCACTGTCAGGTTCCTGAACTGTGTGAGCATGCTATTTTTATACCAAAAGCCTTCTGCTGCGAAAGGGAGAGAGTGCAAGCAAGAGAGCATGTGTAGTTACAAACTGCTGTTTTCTCTGCTGTAAACTGATTTATTTCAACTATGCAAAGCAGATACAGCTTGATAGAGGCTGGTGTCAGAAACATGCAGTTTCAAGTGTCATGTTCATGATACCAATTTCTTTCAAGAGCTTAATTAGTTCTTAATGAAGTTGAAGCTGGAAGGCACGTTAGCTCTGACTTCCTGCTCTTGGTTAAGTAGCTACATAAAAATGACTTTTTGAAAGGTGAACATGAATACCAAGAATAGCTTTTTTCCTCCAGTGCCCTAATGTAAGTACAACTGCTCAGGTATCTGCTCTTCAGTAATATTTGCAAGGGGATTTTATGACTTTTAAAAGACCAAAAGTACATTATGGCATTTTCTCTTTTGACTTATCTTCTGGCAATATTATTTCTGTACTAGCACAGGAATAAAAGGAAGCTTTGTTTGCTTGTGGAGACCATTTATTTTAAAAATTATATAAATATTCATGATTTTCAGTCTGGTCTCCTTATATTTTATATCTAGCCCATCACAATATGAATTATATATCAAAATAGAAATACAAGCAACTGTGAATATGTACAAAGCTGTACAGAAAGATAGATGCTATGTGTGCATCATAAAACATTCAGGTTGTAAATATTTAACAGCAGTAATAACCTATTTTTACCAATGTGATTTTTCTTTAAGCTTATACAACAACCAAATCACTGATGTCGGAGCCAAATATGTTGCAAAACTAATTGAAGAATGTTCTAGCCTGGAATATGTTAAGTATGCTGGATTTTTTTCCTTTCTACAGTGTCCTAATTAAGGTTAAGCAACTTCAAAGGGGAGGGAGAGTAGAAAAAAAGACAAAAACTGTATTTGAAATAAAATATAACTTAGGTTGCAGTTGTATATTTTCTTGCAGTAGTCTGTCAGTGAATGGCAGCAGGTGAAACTTGAATCCATGGTCTTTTCTGGAATGTAGTCATGAGTTAAAGGAGTGTATGAGATCTGTTCTTTATCTAAATCCAGTCTGAGCACCTGAGTGAGGCTTAAGTTGTGCATGGACCTTGCTGCTTCTTCCAGTAGGCAAATTCCCTTGGATTTAGTAGCAAGCTTTTTAGTGTCTGATCTTTTGTCGGCCACTGGGGTCAGGCTGTGCTGGCGTCCTGTCTCAACTCTGGAATTCCCAAAAATCACTTGCTGAGTTGTTCCCTTTAATTCCTGGAACTTCCCCAGATAAGTGTCTGGCCATGCACATTGGTTGGACATAAATGTAGATCATTAACCAATGGTTTAATTGTGACCGCAGCAGAAACCAGAGGTAACTGCAGCAATGTCAGCTTTTGGTAGGAATATAGGAACTGGCAGCCAGGGACTCTTGGGTTCTAGTCCTTGTTCTACCACTAACTTGGTCTGAAACTCCACTATAGCCACGTCCTTCCTACTTGAAGTATTTGCAGACTTTTGAAACCCAAGAGCACTTTGGTTCTTTCAGTGCTTTCACAGTGCTTTGCTTTATTTAATCTAGCTTTCACAAAAAGCCCGTTGAAAGATGGTTGCTTTCAGGCTTCATAGTAACCCTAGAGATTATTTTGAGATAGAGTGCATGTTCATGTGCCTGAAGTCAGCCAAACAAGACAGTTTTGTGTAAATGTAGTGGCTTGGGGGGGTGGGGGGGTTTGGGGTTTGGTCTGTTCTTTAAATCAATCTATATGCAATTATTTCTTCCTTGAACTCCAGCCATTTGATATCCATATAGGCCAAAAATAGAAAAGACCTTGTGTAAAATGCCAGCCGGAGACAGGGACTGCTGCACTGACCTGTGGCACTGCCTAGAGCCTGTGCTTAGAACAGAAAGACTTGAAATTATTGCAGTCTGTGCTTATCAGCTGCAACACACAGTCAATAAATATTCTGTTCCCTGTGGCATCATGAAACGTGCTGCATGTAATTCATGAGCTCTGTAGCAAATGCTGATACTATGAATAATGATAAAAACAAGGCTGGGGTCCTTGCCCTGAGGATCAGTTCCTAAAGCTCATTTCTAACATACTGAGCACCAAACCCAAGACTCTACTGTCATACTTCTGATTTGGAGGGCTGACATGCAAAATACGAAAAAAACAACATAAAATTACGTCTTGTAGTCAAAGGTCAAGTGCCTGCAGTATTTTTTTACTCTAGGTTAATCTTGGATGACTGCAGGTAGCCTCCAGAGTTAATTAGCCTTAAATACTTGAGTGGCTTTCTGGACTGGTGTTCTGATAGCTGCACAGTTGTAAGTGGTGCACCTCATCAATTTATGTGTTTTGTGCAGAATAGGAGCAAACAAAATAACAAGCGAAGGAGGGAAGTGCCTTGCCCAGGCCATCCAGAAGAGCAAGACAATGTTTGAAATCGGGTAAGTTCAGTGCTAAGAAGCACAACGTAGGGCTTGATCTTGACAAGGCATCTCTAAATCCATTAGGATTCCTCTTTTTTTTAATTCTTGCCTTCTGTCCTCCTGCTATTCCTTCTCCCCTCAACGGCAGCATCAGAACAAATGAGTGTAGAAGCATAGCCACATTTTCCATGGAAGAGGAGGGCTGCTTTGTTGTTCTTCAGTTTACACAATGTTTGGTTTGGATTTTGGCACCCCTTTTTTTTCTCTACTGTTCTGACCAACCCTTAAAGGAGAGACAAACAAGTTTGGAGGACAGTATGTAAAGACAGCCACTTTCTTTATGGCAGCACAGCTCCTCTAGAGATACTTGGTTATTTTTAAGTCTGTGTGGTTTTATGACAATTGGCACTGCACCTAGTTATTGAGTGTCATTGTTACAACTGTCAGACCTGCTGCATCACATCCTGATAAAGTTGTGAGCTGGGAGAATAAAAAGGAATTCACATCATCCTTTTCTCTTAGTCTGTCCCTAACTACAGAGTTTGCTATTATTGGAGAGAGGTCTGAATGTGCTCCAAACCTTTAGTTCCTGCCTTGTTTCTCAGGAAAGGTGCTAGGATTGATTTCTTTTGTTTATTTTTTCCCCCTTTTGGCAAATCCCAGTTTCTTTTTCACTCTACAGGAGAACATATTTCTTAAAATGTAGTACTTGAATACATGGAATTAAAATGTCTGCTAGGCCACTGTGAAAATCTCAGTAGCCATGAAACATGGAAATTGGATTTATACAGTCATATTTTTGGCCTTTAATTTTTTGTTGTTCTACTGAATTTCTCAAGTACACTTCCATATAGCTGGGTCTGCTGTGCTGCACTTGCTGTAATTTCAGTGAAGGACTCCTATTTTCTCCTGTGGAGGAAATGATCACTCCAAATGGATTTAGGATAACTTGGACAGAAATGTTTAAACAGATATATTCAGCTTTTAAACAGCAAACTGCACTGGGTCTGAAGGACAAGGAAATTCTGGGGAACTTACTGGAAGTCCATGTGTTCAGATACCACAGAGCTCAATTGATTTTAAAAGAGCTGCCAATTAATTACCCATCAGGCTGAGTATGGCTCTGAGTCATCAAGCCATGAGCCCTGTAAAAAGCCCCACGACTTAGACCTCAGCAGAAGTACTTTCAAACCTCATGATACAGGGTGAATTTTCAAAGTGGTTGGTCTGCATACAAATGATATGACCAGATACTCCTAGTAAATGTTGATCAAATCTCTCCAGCTTGTACCATGTTCCCTTCTCTCACAAAATAACCCCTTGTGTTATCAAGGGTTGTTTTGCCATTGGAAATACTATTCCAGTGGTGATCCCAAAAGCTCTCCTGCTGCAGCAGGCTGTCTCCTAGACCTGCCTCTGTGCTGTGGCCTGAGGGTACTTGTGAGTCAGCAGAAGCTGCTGGTGTGATGTGCAGCGAGTAGATCATACCTGCCTCAGTGGGGAGGGTACTTGCCAGGTTTCTCACAAGCCTGGAAGACTGGGAAGTAATCAGGGAGGATGGGAGGGGAGAGAAACGGGGAGAATTCATTGCCAAGAGTCAGTAGGGCAGCACAACTGATATCTCCTCCTTTTTTCACTAGGATGTGGGGTAATCAAGTTGGAGACGAAGGAGCAAAGGCATTTGCAGAGGCCCTGAGGAACCACCCCAGGCTGACAAACGTGAGGTAAAACACCAGCAGAGCCAGGCAGCTTGGTGTAGCATTGGCTTTTCCATCCTGCTGTGAAGCAATAACTCTTCCCACCAGGGTTAGCTCGGAATGCCATCTGATATTGCAGCCTTTGGTGTGCAACCAAGAGGTCCCTGGTGCAAGCATGAGGCCAGACTGTGTCAAAGAGCCCTGTGCAGCCATTAGACAAGTTAAAAATGCCACAGGATGGGCATCCTTTGCTCTATCTGCACCTCCTCCCCTCATGCTGCACAGAGTTCTGGCACTTGTGAAGGCACACGGTCAGTGGGTGCGATTTTGGTTTGGGAGCATTAGCAGAAGGAGGCACCAGCTGTCACAGAATCGGGTTCCCAGTGAGTTCAGCGTTTCTATTGAGAAGGTGCGACAGCTCTTACCAAAGTACTTTTTTGGCCATAATATGTTTGGGTAGGGGCTGGGACATTCTTTCATTTGGGCTTGCCCTGTACTCCAGTGGAGCTGCAGCACCACACATTCAGTGCTAATGAGATGTCGCCCTCACTGGAGTTCAGGGATGGGTCTCAGACTAGCCCTCTGGAAGCCATAACATGGGTGAGGTTGGATGCACAGCAGGGGGAGAAGGCAGCAGTGTTAAACAGCCCATTCCCTGCCAGACTTTTAAATGCCGGCTGGGGATTTAAAGATTTAAAGATGTTTTGGAGTCCCTCCACACAGCTGGAGCATTGGGTTCATGCTTGCCCTTTCCGTTTGTCTCCCAGTTGCACTGGCCTCCACGCTGAGGGAGCAGACAAGGCTCCTTGGTTTCCCCACAAGGTGGCACATGGCACTAGTTTCCTCAGAAATACTCTGGGAGTTTGGGGATCTCTGGAGAGTTTATTGCTGCCACTTTAGATCCAGGGATTTCAGAGCTGGTGCCTTGTCCTCTTTTCTGCAAGTGGGTAGTCGAGCTTAAAAATTAAAAGCTGAACAGGTGCAGTGACCTAGATATATTTAAACTTAAAAGCCATCTGAAATAGCCATCTTCCCACAATTGCACAATCCATCCAGACACATCAGACTTGAAAGAAAACATTTTGAACTTGAATCAGAGCTGAGGGATTCTTAGACTAGAGCAAATATGCTGATGAATGTGTTTGCAAAAATAAAGAGGAGTAACTGTGCTGTCTCGAGCTCGGGTTTGCTGGCACTTGTGCAAGGTGAATCCTCTGCTCTGGGTTCATTTCTTATCTCCCACTGGTTAATCTTGCTCCATGACTGGAATTCATAGTTAGCACCAGTGGTAGCTTTATGTGAAGACCAAGGGGATAATCCCTATGAATTCAGTTTACTTTATTTGCCATTTTTAGGCCCAGTCATGATGGACTGAGAATATCCAGTTTCAGCTGAAGCTAGGAGGAACTCATGCTAATATATACTTGTGCAATTGCTCTACTTGGTTCCCCTTTCTCTCTTTTTTGAGGCCTCGCATTATTTTGAGGGGAGAGATGCTTTTTGAACTCTGAAAGCCTGAAGCTTAACTTTTAACTGGATGATTTTGCCAGTGTCTATTCAAAGAATGAAGGGCAGACTAAGAAATGTTTGTGGTTTGTAATGGTAAGCATTTACAAGCTCATCTCTCCATATACAACACAAGGTGTTGTATTTGGAAGAAGAATTAGGTGTTTGGATGCCTGAAGGACTTAAAGGACAAAAGTGCCCAGTTCATACAGGGATGACAAATGCATGTAAAAACCTGTGTACTGCTAAGCACAGCTCTTTGTTAAAAGCCTTGACTCTCAAAATTACTGGGTGCAACTCTGCTGTCAGCCCCACAAGCACAGCTCACTGACAGCAAACCTTGTGGCCTGCATGATAGACCTGCATTCAGGGTGCAGCCTGTGAACTGCTCTCACTTGTAAAAGGCATGAGGACTCCATGGTTTGCGAAGTATGCGAGCCTTTGAAACACACAGACGCTGAACTGTACAACTGGGAAGCAGATCATCCAGGATATTCTCTTGTATTTGGCAGTGGAAGAGCCAAGTGATGCTGTTTCCTAGACATTTGTACCTTTACTTCACAGTCTCGCATTCAATGGCATCACAACAGAGGGAGGCAAAAGTATTGCTGAAGCCATGCAACACAACAACTCCGTGAGGATATTCTGGTAATTGACAGTGTGGTCCCTTTCTCCTTTTCTTCCTTTTCCAGAGCAAAATGCTGTTTTATTTCCTCCAATCCCATCATCTCTCCTACTCTCCTCTCCTCCTTCTCCCCCTCCTCTCATCCCCTATGCTTTCACTATCAGCAAGCTATAAGATATCCCTTTGGAAGAATGTGGACATGAGTAATGGATCAGCAGCATGTGTCCTTTGGGACACATTGCAGTGGCCCAGTGTCATCCCTCGCTCTGCTCCCTCCATCTTGCTTCCCCCATCTTCTCTCTTTTCCATCATCTGAAGTCAAGTTCTTTGTCCTCAGTTTTTGCACCTCTTCAGTGTTGTCTGTACCTTTTCCCACTACACCTCATCCACCTTTTATACACTAAAGCATCATGAGAAAGTATCACTGCTCAGAGAAATAAAGATCTGATACTCTTGTCTCTTTTACCTCCAGGGCTTCTCTTCAATATCTCTTTGTATCCAGCCTTTACAAATTGCTCAGGGCAGGAACAGCACATCCCCCTTTGGCTGTCTAAAGCTAAGTCACAGACAAGCTGGAAAAACAGGGGGCTGAAAAATAACGACAACATCCTAATAGAACATTTTCTCTCCCACTTAGGTTGACTAAAAACGAGCTGGATGATGAGGCAGCAATGAGTTTTGCAGAGATGCTGAAGGTCAACAAGAAACTGGTGCATTTATGGTGAGTTACATTCCACAGTGGCACAGGCTCTTTGGCAGTCACTACATTAAAGCTTCACCTTCCAAGTCTATGTAGGTCACAGTAACAGTTTCTGTGCATAGTCTGGATGCAGCTGACTGCTTGTAGACAGTTCTAACGGGAAGTTGTAAAGCTGCTGTCTAGCATTTGGAACCTGCTTTCATACAGGGAAAAGTTCAAGCTGTTTCTGGTAACTTTCAAACTAATGATTGATTTAATCTCTCGTTAAGGGAACAGTACTGGCCTCAAAATCAAAAGTTTCAAAAAAAGAAAAAAAACAACCCAAGCAGACAGCTAGAATAGAATAAGGTTATTACAATTCTTTCTGTTTATCATCATATTATGAAAGTAGCTCTTCAACCGAGAACCTAAATGACAGACACTTAAATACATGTCCCATTTGCCCGATGCTTTCTTTTAGGGCTAGCAATATACTGATGCAAGACACTCATCTCTAAGGCATCAATCCCCAGGAAACTAGGGATTATTTCTAGCAATTACAGTGAGACTTGTTACACTTCTAAGAAAATACAGTGCTGGCTTTTCTAATCCTGAAGTTGTCAGTGGTTGGGGTTGGGCAGATGTGAGCTGTAAAAAAATTGCCATCCATTCATTTCAAGTGATGAGGAGAACATCAGAAATGGAGTCCCTTTACATGCTTTACAAAGACTTGGCTGACCAGATTCTAGCACATGCCCTGTATTAATCCTAGTTCTAGCCCCTTAGGAAGCATGCTGGTTGTTACAGGTGCCAAGAGCTCGCAGCCTCTTTTGAAAGCAGCAGAAGCTGTGGTGCTTATCATCCTGAAAATGAAAAGGAGGTGGGGGAAGTGCTTGATTTCTTTGTGCACAGCTGCAGATATAATTTACTGTGCAGTTTGGGTTGAATTCATAATAAAACTTTGCCCAGCCAAAGCAGGCATAGTAATCGAGATAAATGTCTTTACCATGGCTCAGTATTGTCCAAGGGTTTCTGCCAGTGGACGAATTTATATCCTACTTTGTTGATTACACCAGTGGATACCTCTAAAAGATAGTGACCTATAGAGACAGTTGAACTTGAGGCAGACTTGAAGTATTTTTTCAGTAGCTGAATGAATCTACTGGATCCCTTTGCATTTTGATTCATTTACCAAGTGCAGAAACTCCTTTAATAGGAATGCCTCCTTCCCTCCCTCCCTCCCTAAGAGATTGTTCAATACACTCCAATTTTCAGCCTCATCCTAAATCCTGAGGGATTCATGCAACCAGTCACATGGAATGATACAGCTATGGGGCTCACCATGGTAGACTGAAAGGTGAATATTGAATTAGGCTAGGCTGATGAGTATTTTTATACTCATGCAGATGAGTGGCCTTTGTTCATCTTTCGCTAGTGGGATGGTCTGCAGTGGTTAATAAGAGTTACCTACTGCTTCATCAGTTTTACTGCATGAGGATCTTAGGTATCTTTTTTTCTTCCCTAAGATCAGATGAGACATAATTTATAGCTGGTAAGTTGGCTTCACTGGAACTTGCACCTGCTCATACCGGAGTCAAAATCAGTGCTTTACTTTTCAAACATCTTGTTGATCTGATAAGCAAGACTGGAGGATTTGGCAGCCTCTAGATAATAACTGCTAAAACACTAGGCCTACACAGGGTCTGTACTCAGAATTTTCTGTATATCACTTAAAAATATCTCAGTCTTCTTAGTAAGAAAGCAGAGCTAAGAGGTTTGTCTGTCTCAGTCCAAATATCACAATCCCATACCACTAGTGAACAGTTCATAGCAGAAATTTGTGAGCTGTGTAATTAAAATTGCTCAGTATCTCCAGAATGCAACCATATGCAAGATTAAAAGGAAGAGATTAATACTCTGAGCTCTGTTTCTGAAAGTGCACATGGGGCATTTGACCAATACTGTGTACCATTCTCACAGATAAAATCACAGTCATTTTCTTGTGGCAGACAGCTTTGCTCCTTGATGTCAAGCTGAGCGTAGGTTGTGCATGTGCTGGAAATTAGTTTGCATGTTAGATTGACTTGAAATGCTTTTTTTTTTTAGGCTTATCCAGAATCAAATTACAGCCAAAGGGGTGAAGTGCCTCAGCGAAGCTCTCAAGGAGAACACAACTATTCAAGAAATCTGGTAAAGGTCCCTTTCTCAAAGGCTCACACTGTAAATTTTCTTTCCCTTTAAAACCCTACCGGCCTTACTGCTTCCCAGCCTAAAAAATTCAGAGCAAGTTTATATGAGCCAGGGGTTGTAGTTCCAGCTGTGGATTTCAAACAGGGAAAAGCCACTGCCATTGAAACATTTCCTTGTGTGTTATGAATGCCGGGCAGTTTTCTTGGTTCACATCTGTCTGTACCACTGATTGGCAGAACATGTGTGTTTGCAGAGTCAGTGCCTGAATTTATAGACCAAGTTTTGCTTGTCCTGGCCTTTTTTTTATTTTTAAACTGCTGAACATGTTAATGCTTTTCAGGACCTAAATGCCAACAAGCAGGAGATGGTTACCTTTAACCAGCATTACTAATTTGGTTTATAGAATTTGTGCTTGGATTTTTTTGGGCAGTGCTCCAAACACACTGAAAGTGCTAAGCTAAAAGAAGATTAACTTTTTTGGGGATTTGTTTGTTTTAGATTAGGTGGGCATCACACAGTTACACTTGTACATTTAAGGCAGAAAGCCAAATACCACATTCCTTCCCTCACCTCAGGGAGCTCAGGAGTCAATAGAACTGAGCTGGTTTTAGCACTGGTGCTTTATTATTGAACATGAAATTTATTTTTAAATATATGTATTTGTTTTCGTGAAAGGACACTGAATTCTCTCTTAGAAAGACAATGACTCACTGTCTGACTAGTGTGTTCCCTGGAGATGTAGAAGAGGTACTTTTTTCAAAAGCCACTGTCAGCTTTCGTCTACAGAAGAGGCATCAATTCCCCCTCAGATCATTCTGAATCTTCAGACTGAAATCTGTCTTTTGATTCGGGCCTGCATGTTCATTAACCCGAGTAATTTCATAAATCTGAATGGTTTCATGGATTCCAGCATTTCTGAGAGCAGCACTTAACCAGACTGCTCATTTTCAGGGGTGTAAGTATCAATGTAGATTAGCTTTACGTAGCCAGAATTGAAAATTTTGCTATCGGTCACATCACATTAATAATGCCTGAGTATTTCACAGAGTTTTCTTGCCGTGTTGTCATGGAAGGCACAGAATGCTCTGGACACTATTTAAATGTCTTTAAACTGGCCCACTGCATGGTAAGAACCTTTGTCAGCTATGTGCTGCTTGCTGAAATGCAAACAGCTGGGTTCCCACTCTGAGTTCAGTTACTGGATCTTAGGTGTGTGTTCAGGTTTTGTTTCTGGGGGTGAAGCCTTGTTCCTCAGATGTGCACTGGGAGCAGCAGTGCTGTATCCAGCCTAATGCCCATTCCCAGCTGTGTGTCCCTGAGAGGCATTCAGCCCCATGTGGCATTGCAAACCTCTGCACCAAACCCTTGGAAAAATAGAAGATGGGCAGCAGTCACTACCTTACTTTCACATCCCTTTTATTTTACTCCTCCAGCTTGAATGGGAACCTGATAAGCCAAGAAGAGGCCAAAGCTTTTGAAAATGAAGAGCGGATCATTTGCTTTTGAATGAGGACTTCCCCATTTTGCGCAGTTGGTGTTAACAATGGTTACTCCTACACTTGGACTGCAGAGTTCATAAAGGCATAAATCTACAGTGCTCATGGCAGGAGAGAGATACACAATAAGCTGCCTTTTTATGAGCATGCTTCACTCCCTCAGCTCCATCCCTTACCCTACCTGTTATTCTTAATCCTTTTGGTGAGTGGGAAGTTGCCTGGCTAAATAATTAATGTTTGTTCAGTGCTTTGAAGATGAAATGGAAAGTGTTAACAGACTAAATCCACTGGCAGGTGTATGCATTTTGATAACTGAGTTTAGATTTATTCTGTACAGTGATGTAAATAACCTCTTAACTTATTTATATACGTAAATAAAGACACACACATATACACATGCAAGAAAGGATGCAAAATGCACAAGCTCCACCAGCTCAGAGTATTACCTGCCTCAGATCTGAAAATGAATATACACAGCTTTACCAGAAACAGTATCTATAGTAGTTGCTTGGTGTCTATGTTATGAACATGGATACCTTCTTCCTGCCTAGAAATTAGGTCCCTATTTCTCCACTGACTACAGGCAGCATTGTAGACACTGCTTTTTTTTGTTATTGGGTTTTTTTGGATTGTTGGAGATGGATGCATCAGGCTCAGATTACTTTCAGTAATCTTTCTTTCCCGTATTGAAGCCAATCCAGTAAACCACTTCTGCTTCATATTTCCAGAGGGCTGCGTAGAAACGGCTGCCTCATGTTCACAGAGTTTGTCCTGGGGAGGGGGTTTGGAGGGAAATGTGAACAATTAATTAGCAGGCTGTTCATTGCCTTGGCTCCTGGCCTAGACACCATGCTGGTGGCACTACACCAATGTCACGTTGCCCAGCATCAGTGGGGAGAAAGGATGATTGAAAATCTGCGTCAAGTAGAAATCCCTTCTCCCAGCAACAGGAAAGCACACAGGAGCATTGAGATTGCCTTGGAAAGCTTTTAGCCTATGCTCCAATCAGTGGACAGCACAAGGCAAGGGGCAGGTAGTAATAATAAGGACCAGTAAGCAAACTTTATCCCCCCCAAAATGATTATTGTTCAGGGAGTGTAACTTTAGATGCTTTAAAAGAAACCCGTTTGCAAAGGAGTGGAGTATTTGATTATTTTTTGTGGGAGCTTTATAAACTCAAACTCTACCCTGCGGTGTGGGAACCTAAAATGGAAAAGCATGAGCCATTTTCCTTCCTTCTCCTGTGTTACCACCCCCAAAACTTTGAGAAACAGTTCTCCAGTGGATGACTAACCCACAAAACCTTGGTAGGCTGGGAGAAGAATCTCCAGTTAAAATGCCAAACTAATGAACCCTCACCTTCCTGTCTCCCAAATCTGCCCCATGAAGAAAAGAAAATGCTTGCTTTGCAGGCCAGAGCTTCTCCCAGCCCTCAATTCTGTCTACTCCTAACACATTTTAAAATCCTCATAAAACTTCTCACAAAACCTGTAGTTACAAAGAAAGAAAAGACAAAAAAGGGAAGAAAACCAACTTAGTTATTTTTCAGTGGCTTTTCCTCTGTGCCTGTGGTATCAACACTGATTTTTCACAGGGAGACAGATGAGGTTTTTCAACCATGCCAGAGGGAACTCAGCTAACTTGAATGATTTCTGCACCTGAGCCATTTGTTTACTGAAGCAAAAGGGCACACAGTTACAGATGAGCTGGATTTCAATTGCCAAAACATCTGCCAAAGCAAAGCCTTTAAAGACTTCTCAGTGACTTTAACAAATCAGACTCTCATGCACCTTGTCAAAGTGTGTTTTGCCAGGCTGCTTTGATGGAAGGGAGAAGACACTGGTGTAAGGAAAGGCCTTCACCAGAGGTGTCATTTGCCTGTGTTTCAGGAAGTGTACTCCTACTTTGCTCTAATCACAAAATTATTTGCTCATTTACCTGGTAGAAAATATATTTAAAACTCCAGTTCCTATCCTCGTTTCACTGATTGACTAAAGCAGCTCCCCCAAGCTTTCCAGTGCAGACACATCTGCCCCTTTTTTGGCTAGAGCAGCCTTTGGCATTGCAACAAGCTCAGCCCTGTTGCAAATCTTGTTCCATACCTGGCTGTTACAAGCTGGGCATCCAGGGGATCTTTACAGGGACAGCAGCACTGATGGGGCTGCAGCAGCTAAATGCAGCCTCAGGGTAAGTGGTGGCAGCATCAAGCCCAACTCCATGTAGGGCACAGTGCCATAGACAGAGCAGTCACAGCCACTTGTTTTCAGAGGTGATTTTGGGCGGCAAATGCTTGTTTGGACTGGGCTGAACGTCTGAGCTCAGCTCGGTCTGGGTTTGACAAAACCAAGGGGTTTCATAGCATCCTGCTCCCAGCTCGCCCAGGGCAGGGGGTCTGCTTCACAGAGCACATCACAGCTCTGGGAGTCATGCTGGGCAAAGTGGTTGCTGCTCTGGGGGCAGCCAGACATCCCTTGTTCATTGGCACAGCATTTCTGGCTGAAGCTCTTCGTAGTCTTACCAGGCTGTTTGTGAGGGGCATTGGAGCAACACTTCTGCAGCTTGCAGCGAGAGCTTTGTTTACTCAAACTCAGAGACAAGTGTAACATTTTTAAGACTTGTTTGTAATTTGCTGAAGCCTTCTCTGTACACTGCGTCATGTTTTTCCACTCGTCCACTGTGTTAATAAACAGCTTTTTAAAGAACAAGCTGCCTGCAAGTGCTCGGGCGCTGCTGAAGCCCTGTCAAGCAGACACTTGGCTGGATCAAGATGGGACTGTGGCACACCAACTCATTCTGGCTGCAGACAAGAGAGAGGAGCTGCCACAGCCGGAGAAGGCCTTTCACAGCTGCCTCTGCCCATGAGGGGCCCTTCCAGCAGCGGGTGCCAATTCTGTTAGGGGCAGCAAGGGAAAGCACAGTGGTGGCTCAGGGATGTGCTGCAGCCAGGATGTGGCCCTGTAGTGCTCCTGCCACACTGACTGCAGGAGCTCTTTGCATTTCCACCTGCTGCTGCTGGGGGCAAAGACTTGCTGGCATGAGGTGTTAGCGCTTGTATTTGGCTGGTGCAAGCTCTGTGTGTTTACTGGTGCCAGATGACACCGCAGGCCTCATGGGAGCCCTGCCGTGATGCAGTGCGGTCCTGCTCCAGTCACACACTGCCAGGTCTTCAGGAAAGGGTGCTTTTCTGAGCCTGGTGTGGCTCACTTGGTGTCACATGTGTCTCCAGGTGCCAGACCCCAGTTTATGACTTGCAGGGTGGTGCAAAGCCATGCAGCCTTTGCTCTTCAACCATGGCCAGTGCAGAATCCCAATCCCACCATCCCATGCTGAGGGAGCAGCACTGATGCTGAAATACAGCAAGGCACCCATGCCTGCTTTTCTGTAGCTTCATTCTGCCCCCTTTCCTCGGTTCAGCAGACAAAAAGAGGAGCCCACTGCAAAGCTGTACAAGTATCTGCAGTCAGGAGCAAAGGCATTAGAGCCAGGTGAACAGCAGCGAGGGATGGGTTTGCCATAGGGAAGGAGAGGTCACTGCAGAGACCACTCGGTTTTCAGCTGATGGAATGAGTAATCTCGGTAGGAAAAAGCTGCAGCTGTACACAAAGGCCTTAACTGCTGCTTTAGTAGGTAGAAACAAAACAGCAGGATTGTCTAGATGAAAATGGAGGCCAGGCTGGGAGCTGCCAGCTGCGCTCAGGGACTCTGAATTTACTCACAGGAGGAGGTTTCTCCTTGCTTGCTGGAGGCTCTCAGTTGCTCTGTGGTCACCCTTCCGAAAACAGTGTAGCAACAGTGGTAAATCCTTCCTCATTTCCTGGAGCGGGAACAAAGGGTGAGAGGATGCAGGGAGTGCCACAGGTGCTGGGGGAGTCCCCTCTTTCATCCTGGGAAATTGCTGATCAAATCCCCTGTGAATCGACAGGGCTGAAGTCAGCCAGTATTCATTCCCCACTCCCAGAGGTAAATGAGAGCTGATGGCATGAGCTGCAGAGGTTTGAAATAGCTGCCCTCAGAAACACAGGGGGATGTGGAAGCAGGGATGATGTTTCAGAGAAAACAGCAGCTTCAGCTTCAGGAGCATCAAGGCACGAGAGGTCACAGCAAGTGGGTTAAGGAATAAAAACTGGTCTTGCTCAGCCAGGGGCAAAAACTACAATCATTGCTTTATACTGGGAAAGCAGGACATTTTCCGTGCCCTTTGCAGACAGGGAGTCCCTGGGTGACACATTGGAAAACAGCAGGCTCTGGGCAGTGCCGGTGCCACCTCACCCAGTCTTGGGCAGCGCCTGCAGGGCTCAAGCAACCCTTTAGGGTGGCAGGACATAAATCCCTGCCACACACAGGGCCCGCAGCTGCTGCTGGCACCAGGGCTGCTGGCAGGGGCTCCCAACAGCCCCGGGAGGCTGCACATGGCGCATGTGGGTCTGAGAAAGGTGCCACGCTACCCATGCCAGCCCCCACGCAGGCAGCTGGCTCATGAGGTGGCTGCTGGTTACACACAGGGCTGGTGGGCCACGTCCATCACTGCAGCGAGTGAGCGCCTGTGCCCGGGGGCAAACCAGCCCTGGTGCAGAGGTGTCCCCCTTGCTCCCGTGGGGCAGAGAGCTGCAGAGAGCTCCAGCAAACCCCTTGCAAACAACTAAATTATGCCTGCCCTCGCCCGTCTGGGGATTCCTCTTACACGCTGAAGGCAGCAACTTAATTAGCTGCTAAAGCCTCGCAAGCCGGGAGACTTGGACCTCACAGACGGGAGCGCATGAAGCTGTCAAGCGTTCATGCTCCCATTACCTGCCAGACACTTTAATCCTGAGTTTAGCAGATGTTAATCCTGGCCCGGGTGACTCGTGAAGAGGAAAGCTGCTCCCCTGAGAAGTCGCCCGGGTCCGCAGGGGGAGGGAGCGGGCGAGGAGAGCGCAGCGCCGGGCGGGGTGGCACAGCCCCGCGGTGCTCCCTGCTCTCGGGGACAGAGCCCGGGGGGCTCGGGGAGAGGCCTGGCAGCTTCCCCTTCCCTCTGCTCGAAGCCGGCGGAAAGAAAGGGCTAGGAGGGAAAGGGCGGGGGAGGGAGGGTTTGTTAAAATGTAAACGCGTGTTCAAACAAAGCAATCTGTAAACAGGATGAAACGAAAGTAGGGCAGGAGCTCGACACAGAACATGACTCAGAAGATAGCGGGCCAGACGCGGAGAGGCACCGAGCACCTGCCATTCCCAGCGGGCTCGGCTGAGGACGAGTCCCTGCGCTTGGGATCGGCCTCCTCTAGGCTCTTGCCTTTACGGGCAGTGAGTCATCTTGCGTCAGCTGAGGATGGGCTTTATGCAATTATTTATTTATGTCAAACCCTCCTCCCTGCCACCATGCATCCCTGATCTCATCCCCCTCACAAAACAGATGCTTTATTACATGAGGGCTGGAAAACTCCATCTCACTTGGCTTTTGCTGATGCTGCTTCTTGCCCGGTGGCTGGCTGGCGAGGAGGCAGCGGCCAGGAGCTGCACAGCACCTCAGAGGCAGTGTGCTCTGGGGCCTCGTTTGGCTTTTTGGACACCAGCAGCCCTCTCCCTGCAGGGTGGGATGGAGCCGGGAGCCTCCTCCATGGAATAAACACACCGGGGGCTGTTTGCAGACACCTGCACCCGCCCAGGCACAGGCATTGCTCAGGTAGCCTCAGAAGGACAAAAAGACCTTACAGAATAGGGCACTCAAGAGCCAGGGGAGAAACTTCCCTGTTTAGCTCCAGCTGCTGCAGGGGACTCTTCCCACCGTCCCACTCTCTTTGCTGCAGGCTGTGTGTTGCGTTTCCCTCTTTCTGCTAGAAACAACACGGCATCCAGAAGCGGCCATGGACCACTGGCTGTACAAACAGCAGCGTGTGGTAGCAGGGCCAGACACACACACACACACATGCACAACATCACCATCTATTGCTGACAGCTCCCAGGAACACCCTGGAGCCAGCATAGCATCCCTGGTCACCCTGCAGGACAAGCAACTTGGGGCAGAGGTGGTTTGTCCCATGTCCCAGCCATAGGGAAGGAGGGTAGGATGTGATACCAACAGATGCCACTAATTTAAATTTCACACATGCAATCCTGTACCTACTGAACTGGAATGTTTTCCAGCAGATTCTTCTGATGCAAAGCCAAACTCAGCTCTAGCTAGTTATCAATTGTTTCCATAAAACAGCTCAAGAAAAACACAGAAATAACTGGCAGGGAAGGAATTCAGGCTTTCCAGAAGGCGACTGGGGGGAGCAGCTGGGGAAGTGGGGAGGGGTGATGGAAAAAAAGTTACTGTAACAAAAGATAGGAATATGTTCCTCAGTAATTACATCCAACTGTTTCTGGGTGCAGACTTGAATAATTCATGCATTAGAACGATCATCTCCCACAGAGACAATTGTGACGGTCCAACTGTCACTGTGCTTTAGCAATGGGCTCGGCTACCCCCAGCCACACCAAAAGGCTTGTCCCAAAAGTGGAGCAAGGAAGGACAGACACACAGCTGTGGGGGAACCTGTGCCATAAATCCGTGCATCACATTCCATCAGCAGGTATTACCAGCCTGCACAGTCCACCTGGCTGGGAGCAGCACCCTGTTGGGTTGAGATGCAATACACCAACGCAAGCATCATCTCCCACCTGGAGAGTGAACTCCTTTCGTTTCCCCCCCGCATCCTCCACATAACCTTGGTGAAATACACTTCGGTGTTGCTCAGAGCACCCACAGCTCCACTCCCAACTAGTGTAGGGGGGAGAGGTGTAAAATCACACTTTCCCCACAGCAGACATACCCCATACACTATCCAAAACCACACGGTTTATCTGTGCTCCTGTCCTCATCTCACTTCACGTTTAGCACAAGGGCTACAGCTCACCCGCTGCTGCCAGGCCAGGCAGGAAGATTTGGAGTGGTAAGGCAGCCAGCCAGGTCTCTCACACCCACAGCTACCTGCTGCAGGTGACCTGACTTGGAGAGCTGCAGCCACTGCCCCAGGAGAAAGTTTCCAGGCAGGCGGCATCACTGTGCTCTGCCCTTGCCAGGATGCTCCACTGGGGAACATTTTAGCACCCTCAATGGCTCTGGACAGGAACTCCCTCCTTCAGCAACATGTCCCTGCAGGAGCCTGTTAGAGTAACCTCCTTGCAGCTCTTTAGGGACAGACAAGAGAGTGCCGGTGACCGTCAGGGACTAAGAAATCCATGCACCGCACACCTCTGATGGAGGTTCCCAGACTGCAGGTAAAGAGAAAGGACTGTTTGCTACCATCTTTGCCCCATGTTCCTTTTAAAATTCTTTTTCTTTTAAAACCACTCTCATGAGTTTCCCCACCTCCAGATCTGGCAGCTCTAACTTACACTAACCTTGAAGGCCATCATGTCTGCTGAAGATCAACAGAGGATGCATTAACCAGTGACATCTCACCTCCAGCCACTCCCACAAAGCAGCAGCCACATCAGCTCTCTCCTGCAGAGGCCTTCCCTGGCCAAGTGGATACAAGCCTGTGGGACAGGTGAAGAGTGAGAGGGACTCAGAGGGGCCAGAGGCTGGCCCAGAGGGTCTGCACTCCCACCTGCTGGACTGCAGACAGGTGAGATGCCAAGCTGCTTTTCTGGCTGTGACTCTGCACCATGCATTGCTTTTTCTTCCTCTGCTCCAGCTGGGTGGGCAGCACAGACATACAGAAGCTCTGTCCCACAGCAATACCTATTTCACCAATACTTAAAAAAAAAAAAAAAATCACCTGGAAGTGTGAGGAAAACTGTGCTTCAAAAGATTTATTACATATATTTGTACATATTTTACATGAATGGAATGTTAAACATACAACCTAAAAATCAATAAAAAAATATTTTCATTCGTGATTATGTACTGGCAAACCACTGAAAAGAGTACCTTAGAACAACTTAAGTCAACTCGCAATCATACTGCTCAATTAAAAAAAAAAAACAAACCAAAACAACAAACAAACATGTTTTACATTTACATTAGACATTGCAAATTACATTCCGATTTCTGCTCTGGGTAACAAAGGAAGGTATCTTGTCCATTACCACTGCATTTCAGAAGCTAGCATGGACTTCCCTCTAACTCCTTGTGGGCAACGTTAGCTCCATAGGAAGAGGCATATAAAAAAGGGGAGTACACACTCTGCTCCCTACCAGCAGGTACCTGCCAAAGGGTAGGAAGAGCCAGAATGAGATCAAGTGATAAGGTTAATGCTGGATCACCACTCATTCAAGTGCCACGTTGCAGTTCTTAAACTTTGTAACAAGTAGTTTTTAAGCAGTTCATTAAAGCATCCCCTCTACAGCTAAGCCACCTCCCTTCTTGAAAGTTACAGTGCTTTGGTAATATCAGCTAGGGGAGAATTCTTCACTGTATGGCAATGAATATTCCAGCTTCATCTTAATATATAAAAGAGCACAAAATCAAGCTTTGATGTCTCTTCCTCTTAGCATTTCACACCTTGAGAGCTTGTGACCAGTCATGTTGAGAAGTGTTTACTATCAAATATAACGAATTAGCAATGAAAGGGACAGATTTGAGGGAAAACAAGAGGAACAGGATTCAGCAACAGATTATGTTCTTGCAACGTTGGGTTACTTACGCTTGAAACTCTGCCAAAACCGAGCAAATCCTATTTATCGTTGCAAAATCTTTGCCAAAGCACACCCAAGGGCAAAAGTCTCTCAAACAAACACACATAGATTAAAAGCTGCCAGAAAGATCAGTGAGAGGGCTGGCTGCCTTCTTGTATACTGGCAACTTATTAGATCCAAGACAGAACCAAGTCCAGCCTTTTTCAGGTGCAGGTGGCCTACCTGACCAAATCTTCAACTAATAATGCCTCACAGTGAGGTCATTTTACAGCTTATCCCATCATCAGCTCTGATGTACTACTTGAGACACAACTTTACAGAACACACGCAGCTTGGGAAGCCAGCCTACAACTGTGGGGTAAGATAACCAAATGTAATTTGAGAGTAAGGACTGGGTTGGTTTTTTTAACCTCCAACAGGCTAAAACATCTCCAACTTGATTTTAGAATCAGGTTAACTTATGTGGAGAAACAGAAACATCACAAATTTTCCATTCAGGAAACAAATTCTGGATGTAGCTCTGTCATGAATTTCTCTCGCAAAGTGTTTTGGATGACAAAAATTAGGTGGTAGGAGCTGCATTTAAAAAAAAAAAAACAAACCACATTTGGCTGGATTGTAGGAAACCCATAACAAGCCATCTCTTCCAGTTACCTCTTACATAACTTTTGCTGATGCCAAGGGAAAGGCTATCCATATGGGAATATGGCCTAACATATATCATGTCTTCAGCTAGGAGAAGAAGAAACTGATACTAATATGACTTTCAAGCTTGGAAGGGTGGAAAGCGAATCATCCAATATAGCACTCATCAGAAAAAGAGATAATCCTCCACTGGCAAAGGTGAGATGGAAAATCCCACAGTAGCACTTCTGCACTCCCAGGCATGTGGTAGTCTCTCAGCAGGAAACTCCCAAGTGCACAGCAGAATTAGTAGGTACAACACAACAATACCAATTTTGCACGCAAATACTCTCTTTCAATATGGGAAAGTGGCTTAAAGCCACAGAAACTCACAGAGATCACTGCCTGTATCAAAACCAACATGTTTTACCAATAGTAACATTCAAGTGCTCCTTTCTTTTCCTGGAACACAGAAGAAATGGAGTAAGTTGCTAAAGCCCTCACATACAAAAGGCAGCACACCGAAAGTATTCTTAAGCACATCTCGTGAGATATATCCCTCCAGAATCAGCACAGATCCACATTTCTGAATAAAAATTATCTTTCCCATATTTGCTGAGATATCAGTCTCCTGGGAGTCTGTTTTACCAGCTCTTCAGCCTTTCAGCAAAGGCTTAATTAAAAAGCCAGTGCTCCTAACATTATGTAGTAGGATAAATATATAAATCTTGAGATTCAGTCATAAACTCCCTTTACATCTTAAGGGGGGAAGCAGGGAAAAACCCAAGGTCACCCAAGTTTTTGTACATCACCTACATGTTTTCCATTTCAAAATACACCAGTACACCTACCCTCAGTTATGACAGCTAACTTGACTACAAATAAGACCATCTGTTTTCGGCTTTATCCCTCCCAAAAATAAAATACCAAGAATTTGTGGTGCACTTCATATTTTTGCTTTTACATCCCACTGAACACATTGTCAAATGTACACACTGAAAGAAAACGAGCTACCTCCTTCCAAAGGGAAGCATTATTATGGATATACTGACTTATAAGAGCCAGCACAAAGGGTGCCCTGTGCTGACAGCAGTATTGACTCTCTTGGTATTGTAGGGGATATGGTTATATACAATCCAACTCACAGCCACCTCCACTATGAACTTCAAAACACGAGTTGCTACTGAAGAGACATGGGTATGTTACAAGTTCAGAAAAATCTCACATTTCAAGACAGTGTCAAATCTACTCTTCCCCTGCTGGCAAGCAGCATGTTTATGGCAGACCTGAGTATGGGAATTATTTCACACCCTTACATACTTAGGGAAGATATAGGCCAGATGACAGAAAATACTCAAACAGCACAGAATTGGCAATCTCAAGATATTTACAGGCAAAGAAGCATGTCGCACCGAAATTTAAGTTATTGCTTCTTGTGGACAAGTGTGGTGCTCCTCGATTGAGACACAGAACTTGTTTGGTGTTTATTTTTCCCTTCTGAAGCACAATGAGTCGGCAGCCCTGTGAGGACGTATTCAAAATGAAGGTGTTGTCTGTGACTAGAGCTGTGTCTACAGCATGGTCATCACCAGCTGATGGTGACAGAAAGCTTACCTAGGTGAGTTTCCACAGGTGTTTTCAAACCCAAGCATTGCTCTCATGCTTCCAGGGTCATTCAAGGCTGGGTCTATGTTACAAGAAAACCTCTCATAGTCTTTCAGACGACATTTATGGATACCAAGAATGTCAAACTAAGGCTGACCTTGTATTAGTTCCTCAAATAATCCAAGGAATTGCTGCTCTACTGTGCTGATGGAAGCAGTGATGGACTCTTGCCTGCAAAAGCATCACCAGTGCGATGGCTAGTGACATGCTTTTCCAACACTCTTCCTAAACGTGGGACAACAGTCCTTAACTGCTCAGTCTTTAAATCAGCTACTTCCATCTGAACACAGAAAATTAAGGTTTTTGAGGAAGCAGTAAGGGAACTAGAAGTATCAACTACAAAAACTGAGCTCAAGTTGTAAACAGATTTCTGTTTGCAGTATTTACCTACTTAACCCCCAAGCCAAAGGCTATTCTATGACCTCGGAGCACAGGACATCAAAACACTGACATAACCCCCTTTACATTAGTACAGGTGAGTTTCTGTAGGCATGAAGCCAACAGTAAATATTAAATCAATGCAAATGGAAAAGCTTTACTTTCAGAAGGTATCAGGAGTTTAAAACATTGGAAAAGTGGGCCTGCAGGCAACACCACTATTTGAGTATTATAGGTGCTGTAATTCTTCATCCCCTCCCTCCCTCCCCCAAGATAATACAAGGCAACACAAATATTCTCATTGAAAAAGGACTCTGTACAGGGAATGACTGTACATTTGATGTGACTACAGAATCGAACATGTGACAGAATGATTCTGCTCCCACTGAAAAACAGAATTCAACAGGGCCCCACAGTTACATGTTCAGCTGAAACCAGTGATGCAAGCCCAAAAGTGTAGAAACTGCACTGGCAATTACGACAATTATCTAGTTTGGACTCCTTTAGATTTGCAGCGTAACAAAGGCATTTTACAGAGCAACATTCAGGAGAAAATGTTATCCAAGGAAGAACTGCTCTTCAAGCAAGATGGGAGAGTTTAGGAACATGCACTGCACTTATTCTCCAGATAGCAGCAGTTGCTCCTGTTCTTTGCCCTTTTTGATATGAATCACAGCAGCAACAGAGAGAAATGTGTACTTTAACAAAAAAAAAGAAAAAAAAAAAAGAGAAAACCAGAATTATTTATGTACAAGAAAAATGTTTGAAGTGTTGTGCAACTTATTTTAACTATTGAAACTTACTAAGAATGGTGTTGCTAATAAATATTCATAAACTCTTCCCCGTGTTGTGAAATTCAGAAACTACTATGATTAATTCTTGATATAAAAAGTATGCTTCTAAACCCTGATATCTGTTCCAGTTCATTGTCTTTTTTTTTCCCAGTCTTTTAAAAAAAAATTATTTTTTTTAACTGTGATACTTTGTGGGAACTAATATTTATCCATGGTTTTACTTGGTGTACCCACCCAGAGACATCCTGTGTTTTCTGGAGCTCTGGTTATACCAATATAATACAGTAAAATAATAATAAATTAAACAAATGCAGCTGCATTAAAAAATAGAAAGAAAAAACCAAACAAAACAAAAATCCACACTGCCAAATGCGGATCTTCACATGAAGACACCAAGGGTTTAGATGCAAAGTACTACAGATCCTGCCATCAAAAAAACATTCAAACAAGGAAACATGAACTTGCACATGTTTGAAAAATTAAACAAAAATCCCACCTCAATGTTATCTTGCCCATGCCTATAAAAACCGCTCGCTGTGCCCACCTTTGCAGTTATTCATTTACACCTCAGGAGGCAGCCTGGAGATGAGAGTAGTACAATAAAATAATTACCTGAAACATCTTTAAAAAAATACCCGTTAAACAAATTACCTTAACTGGCAGCACTTAAAATTGGTAATTCTTTTCTTTTTCCTATTTTAAAAAAAGTTGCATAGCTGTAAGATTTTGCTTTGCTGCATTTTTTTCTGTCGTTTTTACTCACAAGCAGTAAAAGAGACGTTTTAGTTACTTAAATAGCAATACAATGTGCAGATTTCAACAATCTCTATAGCTTGATCAATATAAATTAGTTACCTGTCTTGTTTTTACTCTTTGGACTGCATTGTGACAAAGGTTTAGTTACAAAACTTTGAAATACAGTATTCCTACGCAGAGCGGTTTATATTTTCTGTTCTTGAAAAAAGTGAAGAACGTAAAACAGGGTGTGAATTCAGTAAATTAAGGTCACACTGTTAGATTTTATTTAGTTTGCCATTTACTCTTCTTCAGCCAATGAGAAGGTGAAAACGTTCCCACTCAAATCTGGGGCCGTCCTCCTGCAAGGGTCTCAGATAGCACGTATCGAATGTCTCCGCGTCCACTGGAGGCAGTAGGAAACATGTCCAATAACTTGCTTCTTCACAGAACCAGAAGTTAGGCTGAAATTAGGAACTTTGGCCTTCAATACAAAATAGTGTCAGTAATGTCTGTGGGGAGTCGATTGTTACAGGATGTGCAGCATTTTCAAAATCCCTGTGTGTCCTTTGCATGAGTGTTTGGTATACCGAGCACTACTGGCAAGTAACGGTGTCTGCAATGCTTTCTCTGTGTCACTGTCCATCTTTGCCTTTTTCAGCCACAAAGAACTGTAAGTCTCAAGCCAGGCACGCTGTGTTCAGCAAGGGAACCTCACATCTCCTATGTTTTCTGATCAGTGGAAGCAGCTGTTGGAAAAGCAGAAGACAAAATACCATCATTTCAGCACAGAGCACGCTCAAACAGCATGAGCACAACCACTGTGTTTTCCTTCCCCTTTTTCCTAAGCCCCCAGTTATCACCATCCCTGCTGTGAAAAAAGCAAATAGAATTTAACATGAGGTTGGACAGCCACGAGCATGTACAGAGACAAAGATGTTCATGAACAGCATGCAGGCTTCTGCCACAACCAGAGATTGGAGGCAGTATGGGAAATGTGTTTGTTTATTAATTTCAGCAAACACAGCCCTGAGGTTAAAACCATTATCCCTGTAGCAGGATATCTTGCTTGAGGTTTTCTTTGCTACCCCTGCAACACGGACACATGAAACAACATGGAACAAATGCACAAATAAATGCTAGTGATAGACACTTTTCAGATGTTTTTTTACATTTCCCTCAGAACAACAAAACCAAACTCTCAGCTACCAGACAGTTTCAGATACCTCTATTTCTCTAAGAATTATGATGATTGTTGGTGTGCTTTGCAAGGCTTAGGAAAGTAGTTTAATGTAAGATAAAGTTTTTGAGTTAGTAAACTAAAGAATAAAACGATCCTTTAAACTTTTAACAGAGATTGCAGATCCACAAACATTAACACAAAACATAAGCTGGAAAAATGTGAACTTCTGTGAGATGGGATGGATAAACACATGTCAACATTTTCTATTTATTTATATATTTTAAACATTCTGGAATGCATTAACATGAAAGTAGTTTTGAAAATACCTAGCTTCAACTTTTTTATATGATTCCAAAAGCTTTCTGTCAGAAATACGTGCCAGTACTCATGGAACAAACCAAAATTACACAGTTGTATTATTTTAATTTTATTTCATTTCCATGGGAAAATACTCTTAAAAAGTTAATTCTAAAGCTTTCTTGACACTGACTTGCCACTTTCCATCACTAAAATTGGAAAGATCGTGGCATGTAAGGATGTAGAAACCTCCAGCCTAGCTTGCAATATGCATTAATGCTTACTGATTAATATTGTAGTTCTGAGACACGGTAGCAAATTCACAAATGAAAACGAACAGTATAGTTATTTCAGATAATCAAGATATTTATTGTTGAAATGTAGATAAACATTACCTAAAAATATGAATCTTGTCTTAATCTGATGGATGCTCAGGGCAAGATCTATTTACTTCAAACCATTCATCTATGCAGCTGTTGGATACAAGAGAAAAATGAAAATAATTGACATGAATATCAGTAACATTTAGCAGTAGGATATGAATATAAATTGGTTTCTCAATTTCAATGACTGGTGGAATTTTATGTTATACAAAGAACTGTATGCATATACACACATCACTGGAAAAATTAATAACCCCAAATCACAGTAATATTTGGGTATTAAACACTGAAATTCTAAATTTCTTAAGTGTTAAAATTTTCTAAGGAAGCATTTTACAAATTACAGATTTTATACACAGGTTAATTCACTACTAAGATTTTCATCTTGCTTATATCATTCATTGACATTTACTTTCTGTAAATTACAGACACTTATGAAAACAAAATATGAAACAGGTTTAAAAAGCATTCCCCCCTCTCCCTGCCCAACTCTATTAGCATTTGACAAAACTTAAGCCCACATGACGTAAGCTCCTTAGCCACAATGCACACTTCTTCCCCATCCAGGTAATTTTGCAAGAATGAGAAGGTTGTAGCAGGGAAAATTAACTTCAAATACATTTGGTGGAGACGCAGACAGATGTAATTAAAAAAACACCTTTAGGGTTTCTGCTGCTGTTTCTTTGTTGCTTGTTTTTAAATGCAAATAGCAACTAAGTTCTAGCACTTGTTTAAGCACCCCTTAAGAAGAGTCACCCAGTAAATGCAACCTTCTGAAATGTTATATCCATCCTAAGGAATACTTGCCCTTTATGATATATGCAGAGGCAAGGCAGCCGTGCTATAGTATCTCCTTGCTGCAGCTCTTCCAGGCATATTGCACACTCCCCAGCATCTTTACTCAGCACATCCTCTGAGGAAAGAGCACAAAGTGAAATGGTTAAAAATCCGACTACTACAAGCAAAATGTTCATTATTCAGAACATCAAGGACAGCTACAGAAGAAAGTATTTTTTGTCCTGCAGAAAGATAAGGATCAGTGACACACCAGCTGACTGAAGTTTCATGATGAGAACCCATGCTCAGTCTTCAATATGGAGGTTAAGTTCAAGCCCGAACATCATGTTTCTCTGGACAGGGCACAGTAGGTAAGTAATTAGGTAAAGTTCTTCCTAACTTCTAAACACTTAGCCTACCATTAACTTTTTCTACTCTCCTACTCATCTCTCTTCTATACATCTGGCCTTCTTTGACGAGCCTTGCTGGTACTCATATTTCACACCTTCAACCTCTTCTCACCATGCTAGCATGTTCTACATCCCATCCACCCTTTTTCTCAATGTAAAGTATGCAACTGTTAACTGCAGGAATGTGAGATTGACATGAAGGAAAGATCAGTGCTCTATGGCTCCAATGACTCTAAACTCCTGGAGATGCTGAATTTTTTGCAGCATTACTAAATCCTGTAACAAAGGAGGAAAAAGTAAGTTACTAGGAATGCAAAAGAGTTGGCTTCCACAAAAAAGTTTCTGGGAAAACATTATTTTTAATAAAAACCTTCTCTCTTGGACACTTCTCTTAGCCAGAATGTGGGATGCAGAGTTCAGTCTTAGCATGAAGCAAAACAGATCACATAAGGCCCCGTTTGCCAGGTGCAGATCAAAAGTCCCAGTTAGACACAACCTCACACAGCCCACAGGGCACTCCCAACAAGAGACCACATAGCAACCAAACTGGCAGATTAGAAAGGTGCACACTTGGCAAAGTAAAGCCCATGTGTTCAACTTTCCATGGTTTCATGGGAACAGCTTCCCTTTCTTTAGCAAAAGGCACCTCAAGTGATTGCTTATGGAGAGTACCTTTTCCAGCTGCGACTGAGAAACCAGCAGCTCTATGCTGCTCTCTCCAGTGGCTCCAATACTCACCACTGGCATTCCAAACACAGAGAATGATAGACAACTAGAAAGCTACCATGGCAGCAAGAAAGTAAAAGGAAATTAGGTCTACATTGTTTCCATTAAATGACAGCCAGTTGTCTTGCAGGTGCTTGGGTTTCTAAAGCAGTGCTTATTTCAGTCTCCACCATATTAATCAGTTACGCTAAAAATACTGTATAATGCCACACATATAGCACCTTCATGCCAATGTGAAAAATATCTAGCATGTAGTGAATTATTATAAAGAAAAATATTTAAAACAAAATAATAAACTATATCCACCACAATGAAAAAAATTTTTAAAATGTATTTTACACACATTACATTATTGGTGGGTGTCATATTAAAAATGTGTTTCTGTTGTTCTATCAGAAGCTGTAAGCTTCTCAGAACATTAGGGATACTTAAGAGACAAGATAACTTAAAACAATAAAAAATATTTTAAGAACTCTTACCTGTCAACTTGCCCAGAAGAGGGTGCTAAGGATAAATACTTCCTTAAGGTCAGATTTTTGTGTTTGTTAAGGTGTTTTTTTAAAAATAAAAATATATTCTATGTGAAAAGATATTAGAATATATTTTTGCTACAAAAATCTACTAGTAGCAGTACTACCAAGAGGTAAGTACTCTCCAGACATTGTCCTGCTTCAGAGATATCAATCTTTGCCTGAGGCTCTCAGACTTTACCCTCCTAGACCACCTCTTTGTACAACTTTACAAGAACTCCTGTGAGCAGTTCTCTTCTCACAGTTAGACTGTAGGAAGCAGCACCATTAATAATCCAAGCATGTATCATACATACAGAGAACACTTAATAAAAGCAATTTTTTTCCATGAAGTCCCTTTATCAGATCAGCAGCTGCTACCCAAAACAAAATGGGACTAAGATATCTCTAGTGAATTAAATCCCAGTCTCACTCCCTCAAGCAGTCTCGAGAGGGAAGCATTTAGTCAAGCTTTGATAACAGAAATTAAAAAGCTGTCCAATAAAAATACAGTTTCTAAAAGAAAGCTTTCCTATCGTTCTGTATTGTACATGTCTGGCTTATCCTGCACTCCCCAGACTGCACAATGCTTGGGTCTGAACTCCCACTGAGCAATTTAACAAGGCTCTGCACCTTTTGGCTAACCTTAGGGCATGATGCCAATTTAAACATTTGTATCTCCCACCAGCCATGGCCTAAGTGTCTGACACTCCTTTTATTTTCCCTCCAGTATTCCTGTACTCTCCCTCTTGCCAATACTGGCTCTACTGCACAAGTCCCTGGCAAACAGCTTGCTGCCTCCCTGGCTTCAACCCAGGCTTTCCAACTGGGATGAGCCACCAGGCGCACACTGGGCTTTGCCCAGTCATGCCAGAGGGAGCGGGTGTGAGTGACGGCTGGCACGGACTGGACCTCAGAAACACGGAGCAGTTGTGCCGCCCCTGCAGAAGGGATTCTGTTAACAGGTCTCAGTCTCAGTGCTTCTCTTCCTCTGGAATAATGAGGAATCAGCATTCCCGACTTGTGTTAACCTCATGAATCCTACCTAAGGCTCTTGTGCATAAATATTGGAGGAATGAGTACAAAAAAACTTGCTGTAAATGCCCATGTGTAACTTGCACATTAACATACTCCAAACCCCTATAATTAAGCTGATAATTAATTACACATGTAGAGTGATGACAACAAAACGAAATCCATCATGGACTTATGACACCTTGGATCTGACTACGTTTTGACCATTTTAGGCAATTCAGATAATCAATCTCAGATAAAGAAAAAGGAGTGAATAAACCTGTTTAGACCCGGATCTGGTCAGAATTTGTTCTGTACTTGTTTTATACAGCACACTCCTACACCAATACCAGCTTGTATCAGACGGAAGTCAGTTTAAGGGCCATTTAACAATGACTTTCAAACATATCTGTTACAGAAAAATCTGTAAATCATTTTGCACAGAACCACTGCAGTCTGAAGAGGGTGTTTTTGTTTTCATCTTTTCCTGCAGCAGAGTGATTCAGCAGATATACATTATTTTTTACAATTTTTCACTTAAAAAACCCCAACCAAACAACAAAAGACACAAACCAAAAGAAAGAGTGGAGCAGTTTAAAACTTCATCAATGTTACTATTAAAACATTTTTATCAATGTATTACCTAAATGGAAGTGGGAAGAGGAAATAAGCCACATTTTTCCATTTCGCCCACATGTGGGTACATACACAAATACCACACCCCCACATCCATGTGCATTGCACCAAACAGGAGGTAAACACTCCTCTGCCTTCCCAGCTACTTGAACAAGTACTCACTAGCCAACGACTGGTGTCAAAGATGAAATCTTGCAAAAGAGCATAGTACTTCCCTCCCGAGTCTGCTGAAGCGCTTCTCCCTTTTCTCCTCTCTCCCTGGTTACTCCTGTTTTAACTTCTGGTTGTCAGTAATTTTTATCTCCTGAAATTCTGCTTTTATCTTTATTGGAAAACAAATTCTACTCCACTCCTGCATTTATAGCAAAATAGGTAGTATTGGATTAAAAAACAGGCATCCTGGCAATTTTGCACATACTATACCAATTAAAAACTTTTCCTACAACTTTTGAAAAGACATCCAACAATTACAGAAGCCACTACCCAGCCATGATTAGGATTACAGGCAATATCTGTGATTAAATTGTCTTTAAACTGAGGACTGCAAAAGCATATGCACTGAATACCTTCTGGATAAGGTAATTAAAATCTGTGCTACTACTTTATGTTTTTTCTTTTAAAACACAGACAGATATAGCCCTAGGCTCAAGAAACCTGAAGTCACAAATCACGTCCATACATTTTTGGAGATATCACTTTATAGCTGCAGTATTTTACTTCTCTCTGGGCATTCACTGGAAACAGAACACCAAGTTAGAAATCCCTTGACTCAATTCAGTATGACAAATTTTCAAAATATCTGTATTTTTTCTAAAATTTAGAACCTTAAATGTCCATGGAAACTGTCACCGCAACTAGCTTTCTAGTGAAGGTCACCCTTTTGGGAACACAACTGAAATTTAATTGAAACACACCTTTTGAACAACATTCTATCAGCAGTAAAACAACAGCCATTAAAAATATTGATAAAACTTCCAGTATCTTTGTTCACATGTACAGCATGACTTCACCCATATTGCAGAATTTATTCTGCATTTTTACTGCTATCACCTTTGCTGATATCACAAGGAGTCAAGAAGAGCCCCACAAGTATCTTATTATTTGGTAGCCCACAAATATGTATAATGTGATTACACACTCTTATTAAATGTTACTGACTTGATTTACTAAATCTTTATGGCTTCTGTCACATCTGGTTTTCTCCCTCTCCATTTCTTTCTGGCTGTACCTTTTCTTTCCTCCTCTTCACACTCATTTCGCTTAAAATGTGTTCTCTCTAGACCTATATTTTCTACCACTCCTCCTACCCTCCATCATCTTATTTAATTTATTGTTGCAAAGCAGGCACTGGAGAAAGGAGGAAGAGAGAAATATTTTTAACCACTATCTATACAAATAATACAGAGAGCCTTCTTAATATGGGGTTAATACCCTTGGGAGAAGTAGATACTGGAATGGAAGGAAAGACACTATGCAGGATGTGCTTCCCATGTAGCTCAGTGATTGTCTTTGCAAATGGGTATTGACTGCAAGGAAAACCTGTCTTTCCCAGTCCATCCTAAACACTAGGAGAGCCCGCAGATTCTTTGACATTCCAGCTGTTTTTCAGTATTCTGGCTGCCACAAGAGGAACACTTGTGATTCTCTAGGGATCATTCTTGGATGACCAGGTCAGCCATCCGCTGCTGCTCAAATGAGGCAGAAAGACACTCTGAAGGAGAGCTGATTCTTAGTGCTCAGAGCTCTCAATAGCAGGAGGAACATCATTCAGTGGTCACTGCAGATGCTTATTTTGCCACTGAGCTTTCACAGCTACATGGTCAGTCAACAGATTGAACAAGGCAAAGCTGAAGCCATTAGCTTAGTTCACCTATGAAGGTTGCACCTTCACAGCCAGAAGTGGAACTCCCACCACCCTCAGCAGGGAACACACCTTCTGAAGAAGCAGCGGGCTCCTGACTAGAAACATTTCTTGTTGCTCTAATATAAGCCACCTCCTCTAGATCAGATTTAAAAGGGAAGATATTTAACATCCAGTGTTTTAACTTGTACCACAGTTAAGCAGTTCTCAGGATTTGCAACACCACAAAGCTGAGCAGGTGGGAATCCAGTATTAGCTCCCCCAAATAACTTCAATCCAAATTTCCTTTTATGCAGCTGAAAACAACCAATACCCTTGAGCCAATCAAACAAGCACAGGTTGCAACTTTTTGCACATCCAATAACCCCAAACACCACTGCATGACTCATGTGGTAATACCCAGACCTTAAGCAATCCAAAAATACCTTCCCAGCCACAATACACAAAAACAAAACCTCTCCAAAGCAAGCTAACAAGCTACAACAAATGTGACACTTCATCAAATACTGGGAAAGCTCTTGATGAATTGTTGGGTTGGGGGGTGTGGTGATGTTGTTTGGCATCTCACTCTTCACCCCTTGCAACATGGCAGCCCAGTACAATTTCCCACTCAAAGCCCAAGCATTATCCTTGTTTTCCCCTTCCCTCTCACGTTGCTCAGTGTTGGTCCAGGACTGACATAGCTATATACAAACAGATACCTGTCATGAAAGACTTCCTGCACAAACATTGTGTACAGTCTTTGGTGCTCCCTCTTCTTAAAACAGAGAAGTAAAGGTGAGGGAACACGCAAAGCAAAGGGAACGTCGCACAAGAAAAATATTTGCAGAATAAAACCTAAGTGGCAATACTTGTATCACAACACCAGGCTGAGAAAGAAGGAGGTAGCTGCAGAAGTTTCATTGTTTCTTAGCTAACCCACATTTGAAGAACTGGATTTAAATTTTTGTGGGACATTATGAGCTTTCAGAAGCAAATTCTGAGAAACAGCTAGATGCTTCCTGTTCAGACAGATAACAATCGGGTCTATGGTAGAGAAAAATACTTCTAGTTAGATAAAAACTGAGTAGCAGTGATAGAAATACATTTTAGGGAGCAGGAGTAAAAAAGCCTGTGTTGTATAGTCCTAGTTTATCTAGACAGAATTGTATCCAGGTAGCTAATTAATATAGAAGGCAGAAGTGTTTGCGTGCTGAGGAAAACAGTGCTTTTGTAGAGAGATTTAGCTTCAGCAATCACAAGGGAAACCTAGCTGGAGCTATATGATACATGCTGTCAATACAGGTTATGGTTGTGCAAAAAAGAAAAAAAAATTAAATCGCAGGTATGAATAACACCGCTTTAATACAATGTCCAATTAAGGTATCTTGCTGCAGGCATCGTCAAGTTTGCACCTTGGGGCTCCCAGTGAAAAGCCAGGCTTTGCAAAAAACACCAAGTAGTCAGAGAAATAAAGCTCCTCGCTTCCAAGCATCAACATCCACAGCCACAGCCACTGTGCTATCATGATCAGTGCATCAGCTTTCTCAGTCCATATTTATACTTCTGGGGTTAAATAGGTATTCATACTAGATAAATTCTATCAATCCAACTGGACATGAAAGGTCTTGTCCTCCCATCTTGAGATTTATTGCCAGAGTGACTATGCCTTTCCACAGTAATTCAAGATTTGCCCTCAATACAATTATCTGATTGACTCTGAAACTTCTGCTTAAGTCTTTCCAATATCTGTTTAATCAGTCTGCTGGCAGTTTGAGATGCCTTTGGGCATGAAATCATCTCAAGATAGCTAAATGACTTTCTCCTGATTATTCCTAACTGATTTCTAAAGGTAAGTTCCATTCACAACACTTTTTAAGTATCATGCCTTTGAATTGTCAAATTTTAGTCAGGCTGGGGCCAAAGAGTTGCAACTGTTCACAAATGAATCACAAATAAACAGTCTTGTCCTCCAGAACATGGTGTAAAGAGACTTTTTGCCAGCCTTACCCATCTTGTAGTAAGTTCCCACCTCAGGTGAACTGACACATACTTGTTTTTTGAATGACCCAAGGGGTACCTTATTCTTGAAAAGTCTTCCTTGGCATGCTGTGTTTTGTCCCAAGGCTTACTGCAGCTCTCATCAGAAACACTACTTCTGGGAGAGAATACTTCTAAATATGGTCTTCTCAGGGGCAATTGGGTGAAAAAGTCTTGAATGCAGCTGTAGCAAACTTGTGCCCCACCATGAATGGTGCACCCCAGCACATTCTGTCTGAAACAAAGCTGCTCATTGCAGCACATGGAATAAGGAAGCTGCCTTGAGGCTGTTTCCTTGGTTTTTCATCAGTATTACATGACCTCTCAGGTTTCTGGGTGTTAATCTTGAGTGTCATGAGTTAAAAGCAGCATGTAAAGGGGCAAACCCACAAGAAACAAAACAGCAGCAAAACAAGATACCTTAGGAAACAGCGTAAAGAAAGGATCACTTGGGGAACACATCCTCCTTGGCTCCATCAGGTAAGAATGATTTACACTTCTCAAGGCTGAGTTTACCATCAAAAAGGATCTTACACCACAAATATGCTACAAAAGGAGGAGTCGTTGATTAGATGGCTAGAGGCAACCTGCATGTATTGCTGACAGAGTCTGCTGCATTTAGGGAGGATTGTTTCTTACAGGGAGCTGGGGATTGAGCTGGGACAAAGGAAACTTACAGAAGCAGGCAGGAAAGAATACCAGTGTGGGATCCACACATGCACATCTTGTATCATTTTTGTTTGTTCAGGAATAAAACAAAGCAAAACATTCAAGTGCTGCTTATATGTACCCACCAATCCATACCAGTACTAAGAAACTGCTACGACAGATGAAGAATCAGTTTAGGCCTACTGAAAATTTGGATTGCAATCCAGACATCCAATCCAAAGGTGGGTGAACCATACAGTTTCCCATTAAGCAACAGGCAGGGTTACCAAGTACGGTACACTCAAGAAAAATGAGAGACACCTGCATTCCAGCTTGTCTTGCATAGCAGATAACTTCCTTACCAAAGGGAAAAAAAACAAAACCCCAAACCAAACAAACATAAATCCAAACCCACGAATAAAAAAACCACCTAACCAACTAACCAAAACAACAAAAAAACCCCAACCCCATCACAACTAGCTAGGCATATAACCCCAAGAATATCTATCTGTAGAAGCTTCTTCTGGTACTAAATCACTTGGGTATCTGAGTTAATGATTTCATGAAGAAGAGCTACCACTGTGGTCAGGAGAAGGGTGAAGAATTCCTTTAAATAGAGTGCAGAAAGAGATCTCTTCCAATAACTTTACAGTCAGAAAGAAGACTTCGCTTAGATGCTCTAAGTCTGTTAAAATGAGCAACTTTTCCCAATCAAGACTGGATGCTATCACCAACAGTGTTCTTAAAAACTTGGCAGGTAAGGCAGAGGACAGATGTGGCAGAGGAAACAACAAAAGACGACTGTCTGATCAAGCTGAAGGAAAGATCTAAGTTGGATAAGATCTCACAAGTGCAGGATGTTGATGTGGCTCTACAAAAAGATCCCCACTGAGTTTAGGAAATCCCTTTTGCTTTGTCATCTTTTTTAAGTGACTAAATTTATTTAATCCCCAACACAAAAGAAAACCAAAAAGATTTCAGAGAACAGTTTTCCAAATTGCAAGTCTTCAACCATTCACCATCGCTGAAACTACTGTCAGAAACCATAGAAATTGCTTTGCAATGATTTGCAATTCTGAAGTTTCATTCTTCATGAACTAAGAGTGTGATGGGGACATGCTGGCCTAATGAAATCTGTGAGAATTCTCACCTGACAGAAGGCAGATAACACAAGCACATTAGAAAACTTCATGGAAGGAAAGGGTAGGGTAATAAGTGTGTCCCTGAACAGAGGCAGAGAGAGGGAATGAAGAGAAGCAGCTCAGATGAAGTTATCTATCCCTGTTAGTCTGGGCAACATGGGTTATTTTAATGGTGACTTATTTTGAAGTTGAAATATTTGATTACATGTTTTGTTCACCTCACCCTTTTTCAGGTTCCTATTCCAGGCTTCCTACAGGTGCCCTAAGCACAATGAGTCTTGCCAAGTCTTTTTTCCAGTCTTTTAACATTGGCCAAGTAACTGACTCATTGCAAGCTTGAAGAGGAATTTGGTTTGATCTGATGCAAAATGAGTGCATAGGGAGATGGCATGAAAGATGAAACTATGAGCCTAAGGTAAAACAGAAGGAGGGGAGAAAAAGCAGGTGTGTGTGACTAAGACACTATTCTTAGGGAAGATATGAAGCATTACCAAGCAACACACAATGAAAACACTGGTGCCAAAGCTCAAGGCGCATATAGTCTGGCTTATTAACCCCAGAGCCAGGTGCTGGGCCTAGAAGGTACTTTTCCCAGCAGGCTCCAGATCAGCCTTCCCCAGGTTAACACAATGTCTGGTGTTAATGTGCATACACGAGACAAGGATATAAATCACTGCACAATCTTTACTTGTCTATCTTTTCTGTTCACAGCAGACAGACTGCTTTTTACAAGCTATTCCTATTTTAAATGCAATTATCATTGTGATATAGATAGAATGCAAAACACGTCTGAAAGCAAAAGGTTCTGATAACATCAGATATTGAGGCAGTTTTCAAAGTTGTCTCAATTTTTCTGCTCTACACTAAGCCATTATCCAGTATTATAATTTATTGCAGCAAGCATAGAGATACAGTATTTCTGGTGCTAACAGGCACCTACAGGTCATTACTGCCCCAGTGAGATACTGATTATGTTGGTATTGAATTGCAAGAGGAGGGGAAAAAAAACCCTAAACAAAAAACCAAACCACCAATAAACCTTCCTTTAAATTTTAAAGCAACTAAGTGAAATAAAAAACGAGCAAATTTCAACAGTATTCAGTGATCATGATAATTCATGAACAATAACACAAAAATATTAACTTGGAAGATGTGTTTAAAAAACCAAAAGTCCCCAAAGACACTTCTCCAGTATTTGTTCCAAGTTATATGCTCATAATCTGGCAGTATATTTCCACAGCCATATTGGAGTTTTATTTTTCTCCTCCTTTTTTTAACATTTACAGGCTACCAAAACTACTGAACACAATTATGACATCATTTCGGCTAATAAAGCCCTAGATTAAAATAGACTTCCTTGGAACTGGGGAGAAGAAAAAAGGTAAGTGTTAACCAAGCAATTCCTTCCTCCATCTCTTCATTCCAAACAAATAAACATGATTTATGGGCTAAAAAATATCAGTGAATACATTCTCACTTAGCTACACAGAAGCTATCAAATACCTAACATTACCCATAAATAGTATCTAATGAAACTTCACACAAGGAAGGAGGGCATGAGGAATGATGAAAATCTGATACAGCTTCAAATTACAGACAGTTGTTAGTGAAGGGCTAAAATGGAAGTTGAGGTTTTTATGAGGAAATTTTAACAAGGTTTCGTGAGTGTTAATACAGTTCAGCACTAAACACCAGTGAAGTTTCTCATGTTTCAGCTGTGTGTTAGAACTTGGGGTTATTTCTGAAGATGAGCAAATCTGTAGCCACGAGAGACAAAGTTATGCAAACTTTGGGGAGCAAGGAGGTTCCCCCAGGGAGGATACAACAGGCAAGGCTAGTATTTTGTACCCATGTCAGTAGGCAATTTACAGCCTGTTCTAGAATCACTGGATTTTGTTAAAAATACTAGAATATGGTAATCTTTTCCCCTGTGTAAGCAGTGATAATAATTCCCAGTTTAGAAGTGAGAGTACTCTATCACACAAGCAGTGTTCTCACCCAGCTTGTTACTGAAGAGTTTGGCTTGTTTTATCATTGAAATCCTCTACAAAAGCTGCACTGACTTCTTTTCTACACTGAAGGGCTGAGTCTGCAGCTCAGAAGCACAAGACTACTTAAGTAATCAAAGGGTAGCAGGTTTTAAAGCAAAATTTTAATCTGAAGAAAAAATAAATTACAAATGACATTTCAGGCAATACTTTCAAATTGATCTGCCCTTAGGGCAGTTTCTGAGCCGGGAGTGCCTCTTATTCTTTCATATTTCTTTAGGGAAAAGAAAAGGAAGAAAATCTTGATCTGCAAAAACAGTGAGGAATTTAGGGAAGGAAATACAGTGAAATTCCTACAGATCATTCAATCTCAGTGAGATGTAGTCTGGCATTTATTTTTTAAAACCTAATGATTTCAAGTAGTTTTATTTCAAAATCCAGCCAACGAAATCCATTTTCTAATATTAGAAAAGGGATATTTTCAAGGTTTTATCTCCACAGGGCAACTAAGAAAAAGAAAAAAAAGCAGACTGCTGCTAGCAAATGAGTAAAATCTTTAGGTTTTAGAGGTATCAGCTCTGAAAACTGCAGAATTACCATACAAAACTAGCAAAACTAGGAACATTATTTCGCCTGGAGCTAAGTTCCCAGCAGTCACAAGACTGCAGCAGTTGCAGACGCGATTTATGACATCCTCTGAATGACCTCTCGGAGCTAAAGACTGATTAAGTGCAAGGCATGGAAGGTAGCTCCTGTCTGCCTGCATCACATGATGCGGAGTCACAGCACAGCGAGCGGACAGAGCTGTCCCTGGGCTCGCTGCTGCACTGCACTGCCATTATGTAAGAGAGGCACAATGACACACAGCGCAGGTAGGGCTCCCCTCCTCACCCGAGCCCCACCGCTCCTCGCGTCACCCCCGGGTGTTCCTTGCGGCACTGCTTCACGGGTCTATCTGTCTTTTTTTAGGACAAGAACTGGCATTTGACTTCAGCAGCACTGTCAGTGCAACAGCCAGACAACAGCAGTGTCTGAGATTAGGGAGTAGCATATAAGCAAAAGAAATCACTTGAGCTATTCAGCACATGAATAATCCCATTTTCTCTATTTCTGTCAAAAACAAGCAGGCTTGTTCTATAGCTGTCAAAAGCTTTACTGTATTTATCCAGTGCTGTATATAAAATATCCCCATGGCACAGGTATGCATTTATATAAAAGCAATTCCAGTGTACTGAGAGGAAAAAAATGTCCCGCTCTCAAGAACTGAATTAAGTATGAGGTGACATTGCAGCTATTTTGGCTACGAGCAATTTGCCATAGCTTTGTCACAGGAAGTTCAGTCTAGCAGATTTAGGCCTGGCTGAAGGGAAAGTATGCAGAAAATACTTGCTCCCAAAGGTTTGTTAAAAGAGTAAGTCACATGCACAACAACTCAGAGAAAAGTTTAAGACATTAATAGGTGTGATCTCTGCAGTGTGTCCTTCTCAGCAGGATTCAAGCATGTTGACTTTACTTCATTACAGAAGAAAGAAAATCCAGCATCATCTATTGAGAATTTCCAACCTGAACCAGAGAAGTGAGCTGTCATAGCTTCTTTACAAATCTGTAACTCCCTTTCTCTTGCATGAAAAGCAAAATAATAAGCAAAATTGATACCTCAGCCACCACCACATCTCCAAGAGTGTATCTTACTGAGATAAATGGGGCAGTCTGCAGTTCTGGGAACTGCTGCTCCAGACATTCAAAGTACTTCCCTTTCAGTTACACTGTGTTCCCATTTGATGAGCTTTCTTCACAGCCGCACCACTACAAACACACAGTTTACTTTTCTGGCTCCTAAGCAAAGGGTTGACAGTTTGTGGGTGTGGAGGAAAGATAAGAGACTGCAGCCTCTGAAAGTGCTGCAACTCCACACTGTAACAGACTGACTCAGTTCATCCAGTGACTGAGGCTGGAACGGGGTCACCAAAGCAGGTCCTACCTCCTCCCTTTAGGAGGCATGCACAGGTTGCACAAGTTGAACTAGAGCGTGGTTTTACTTAGTGACATTTATCAACATTACTCTTTAAGATGAACAAACTCCCTCCCCAACAAACGGGAAATGTAACAGGTTGCTTTTGCAGTGATGCTCTTCTGTGAGGTACCAAAAAATGCTGAAGGAGAGATATGGGATGGTGGGAAGGTAATAGAGCTTTACTGAACAAAGCGAGGAAGAAATTAAGTTTGCCACTGTTCCTCTTGGCAGTCTGGTTTGGACAGGTAGCTACTTCTGGCCCAGACTGGTGAACATCAGTGAAACTTTGCTCTTGCTCAAACATTACCAACAATTCCCAAAGCGAGAAAGTACAAATCAGTCAATATATTTTAACCAAACATTACTTCAAACACAATTTCCCTTCTTAAAATGACAGTTCTTGCCTCAAATTTAACAATGATTTGCAAGACAAGCTATGAAAAGTCTGAGCTGATATTATATTAATTCACAGAAGAATATCTGTGCAAATGTCCGAGATGAAAATTTTATTTACTATAGTAATGTTCTACTGTCACCACATTGAACAAAATCTCAAAGTTCAATGGTTCTTTATGATTTCAAGAACTACTGAAGAAAACAGTTTTGAAGCACTAGGAAAACTGAATGAACCTCCTACATACTCTGGGGGATGTTCATGAGTACACAAGATGAAAAGAGAGAGTAAATATCACTATTTTAAATCTAAGCAGGGAATAAATGTCTTTTTACATGTTCTGTTAAACTACCTTTTAAAGTATGCTCTTCTGCCTCCCCAGCATCCCTGAGGACAGAGCACAGAACCACCTAGGGCAAAGTAACAAGCTAGAAACTTTTAGCCAAGAATCTTGTTAAACTTTTAAAATTAAAGTATTGAGAAATTCTATAGAGAATTTTACACCTTGGATAAAGTGGAATGAAATATCTGATCTGCCTTAGCATTATTTTGTACTGCTCTGCTGAAAGTCTAGTCCTATTAAAGGATGAGGACAAGGAGGAAGGCTTAAGCTTTTCCAGGCAGACTGGCAAGATGCCCTTTTGCAAGGTCTTTCAGGGTATGATCTCAGGAACCCTGGCAGAGAAATTAACTTGAAGTTAATAATTCTTTTCGTTCCTGAAGTTTTGAGTGCATCAGTCAAAACAGTTGAGAGCATCAGCCCTGCTGAAGAAAATACTCTCCCTTGGTGCACAGAGGTGACCAAGGAACTCAAGTCACTGCAGGGGACAGGACTACCAGAATCATGCACTTTGGTGCTTCAAACATTAGGTTAAGGTGCACTGCTTTTCCTTCCTTCCACTGAGTAATATGAACTCAACAAGTTCTGGCATAAGTATCTTGTCCCAAAGATGTTGAAACAGACAGCAATCAACAAATCTTGTAACTCGTGTTAGAAAAAATTAGATCATCCCCATTCACAAAGAATGTTTCCTAAATATTTTTATTTAGTCCTTTAGGTGACTCATGCCAGTATTTAAGTCTCTGCTCTTAATCAAAATGCATGTTATGGCTGTCATTTCGATGCTGACAACTCCTCTAGAAGGATTATTGCTTACACAGATTCCAGCTCAAGATTCTCACACCTGCTCACATGCAGGCCTCAGCACATGGCAGTCCCAGCAAGAAATGCTTTCCTCACATGACTCAACCCAACACCTCAAACCAATTTATAACAAAAATCAGTGTGTTTAAATCACAACAAACCCTTCTTTGCATCCTTGCTAATCTGAATCAACCACATGGTTGTGGCCCAAGTCAATTTGAGATTGGCTCAGTTGGTCAGAGCATGGTGCTAATAATCACTGAGGTTGTGGACTCAATCCCTGCGTGGGTCATGCACTTAAGAGTTGGACTCAATGATCCTTGTGGGTCCCTTCAACTCAATATCCTGTGATTCTGTGAATTTGGTTAGATGGCATGGGAGCATTTGACTATTTGTGCCCAGTGATAGACCAAACACCCCAGAAAACACAGTACATTGCCAGACAGGAAGAGTATATTGAGTTCCACTCCTGGTTTTCCTTCTGGTACACATACCTTAATTTTTAATATTCTGTCTGTAACAGTTTTCCACATAGTAATTCTCCATTTTAAAGAAACTGGATAAACTCTTAATATAAAATCATATCTATAATCCCTGCTATCTGTGATGTCTGATCTCCTGCTGTTTTTTAATATGATAGGTCTAAAAAATATGCTTATTGTAATTTAAAAAGAAAAATTACGAAGTCCTTATCTCAAGTAAGGAAAAAACCTTCAGCAGTTCATGCACTGGATGTTTCAACATTCTTTCTCTCTGAATTACACTAGTGAAAGCTTTTCCCCTTAAAATGAACCTCAGTAAATATTGTTGGCCAACAGTCAGACCCCCTGCCATATGTGAATTAAATGCAGAGCGGTCTGAGGGAGAGCAGCACTGATGTCAAAGTAACACCACCCCTGAGCGAGCGGCTTTGAGGAGATCGGCTTAGAAAGTTTCCAGTAGAACACCATTCCAACAGAAAGTGCTGACTTGATGAAACCCAAAATATTCCACAGGAATGTGCTAATTCAATCAAAACTTTTGAAAGAGAAAAGGCCGGCTCGCCAAGCCAGCCAACCAGTCTAGTGAGCTGACTGGCTCTCCCCAGCTCTCCGGGGTCACTGGCTTCCCCATCTGGCCAGGCGCCAGGCTGCTATCCCTGCCCTCTGAGGGGCCCTCTATTAATAATAAAAATAATGGAGTCTCACAAAGTGTGCCGAGAAACAAACAAAGGAATTTAGAAATGAAAACCAGAATTATTTCAGAACCAACTGCAAGGTTTCACCAGAGGGAACTGGGTGCATTTGTTGCACAGCATCTAAAGTCACAAGTCTCTCCTGCATCTCCTCAATTTTTCATAAAACATCTACCAGTGAAAAAAGCTGTATCAATATTATAACAGCACAAAACAAACAATAATTATATTCAAAACCCAAACTTCACCAGGCACCTCTAATCATCAGCAAGGAGTTTAAGGCAAGTTGCATACAAAGCACAGAGGAAATTCCCATAAATGCCCCTGCCTGACCAAAACACAGGGCTACAGTATAAGCAACACCTTTCACAGAGTAGTCCATAACTGGGCTCCCTGCTTTACTCACCATGACAAATTTGAACAAGATGGTGCAAGGGGCCTCATTTAACACTGTGGAGAAGTTCAAAAGAATAGGTATGGCTCCACAGTATTTTAGCAGCCTTTAAAAAAAAAAAAGCCCTGTCAACTAGCAAGTAACCCACTTTCTTCATAAAAAACTGGCTTTTGGCAACCTGCGGTTAACCAGTGCATGGGACCTACTCTGGCTCCTCAGCAACCCTGCAAGTAGTATTTGGTAATTGCTAAGATAGGTTTTTTAGGACAGTATCACCAAACACCACAATGATTTTTGCACAATACCATTCATTTAACAAGCTTTTGTGAAAAAATGTCTAGATATTGGTCCATGTGTGAACACCACAAGTAGTTTAAGAAATGTGGAACAAAGTCCCACAGAAAAAAAGAAAGAGCTCTTTTTACATGCCAAATTGAGTCAGCAATGAGATAGCTGTTGCAGGCAAGTCACAGGATTTTGAAAGAATAAGGCTAATAAAATGTACTGATATATGAAAATCAGCACAACTTCCACCATAGAACTGAGACAATTTTCTGACCACTCTTTTCAGAAAACACATGTAAATCAGACAGCTGCCCGAGTTTGCAGTTCACTGACCCTTTCAACTGCCAAATGCAATGCACAAAGGTAGCTCAGAAAGCAATTAGAGATTGGCTAGAAGGACTCATTAATTTATTTAAACTTCAAATCACAACTAAGCAGTCTTACAACATTTTTCTGGGGGAGCCTGTATGCCTCAGACTCATATTTAAAAAGAAAGATTTGTCTTCTCAGAATGACAAAATACATACAATTTGCTCCCTGGTGTTTCTTAGAAAGAACTAATACAGTTATGGTACCATGAGGAAACAGACTTAGAACAGAACTAGACGTAAGCACAGTTCAATCCAACTGCTCATTCTCTAAATATGCACCTGCAAATTGTAAGGCTCCCTTCAACTACTTGCAACAGAAAACTTAGATAAAAAAGAAGGTGAGGGGAAAAAAAGGGAAGGAAAGAAAAAAGATATTTTTTCCTTGTGGTGATAATAGGACTGAGAAATATCAGTGACCAACACAAACAAATGATGCCTGGTTGGCTCTATTTGAATACATAAGGCATAAGGCTAAGATAACAATGAGAAAGTAAAGCATAAAGAGATGCCTTCCATTTTGGAAGAAGGTATCAGAAGTTGACTTCAGCATCTTTTCCTCTCTCAAACAAAACTTGAGATGCCCTTGGCCTATGGAAAAAGGCAAATTCACCATTGATCTCACAATGACAAACACCAAAATAGACAAGAAAAAAATGCATGCATATAGACATTCATATGCAGGTCTGGGCCTGAAATCATGACAACGTTAAGTTACCAATCTGCTAGTTAATCCTCTTTCATTAGCCTCATTAAAGGGACCACAACCATACCACAAAGTAACAGCTGAGCACTGCTCAACTCAGAAGGCATATCCTCCATTTCTTCATGCTGCAGCAGTTTAAATAGCCAGCTGTAGGCAATAATCTAAGATTTACTCCGTGACTCCAGGAGCTAATCAACTGGAGCCACAAGGATCACTGCACACTTCTATGAAGTGTTTATGAAAATGAGACCATATATTCTAAGTAAGTATCTCTCTCAAACCAACCTACCTAATTTGATAGTTTCCTTATTTCATGCTTACATAACCATTTCCTAGAATCAGTTTCTGTGGCTCACTGTACAGCAGACACGCTCCTAAATTGAGAGATGACATGCTGACATTAACTCATATTGCATTGCCTGCAACCGCTTTGGTCATGCTGCAGATTATCCAGAGTGGCTTCAGCTGCCACTCATAGGTTTTACTTCTGCTCGTTTGTTGACTTAAAAAACTGTGCAAAGTTAACAAGATGGCCCAAAGGAGCTCCAACCAGCAGCGTGTGAGTGGAAAGAAACAGTGCAGGAAGGAAAAAAGTCTGAATATGGCACCACTGTGATTCAAACAATCATCATAAATGATACTGAGAGGTTACATTATGTAATTGCCATATCTTCAAACAAAAGTTAGTCAGCTGAGTGCACTCATATGCACATGTAGGAAGCAGCAGGGGCAAAGGATTTCAGTCAGTCAGCTCATAATTTGTACACACCCCATCAGATGGATTAGTGCCAGAGCTTGCTCTCTGCCAGTCTGCCTTCTCCTGCTCCACCCTAACTGATCCCAAGTGCATTATCCCACCCTGACTGGGGTGACTAGTATGCTTCGCTTCTGTCTAACATCTAACATCCTTCAGTACACAACTTACCTTGGAAAATGCTCAGAACTAAATTTAAAAAGGAAAAACAAATACAGAAAAAACCCTCTCTGTTAGATGAAGTCAGCCTTCTCAAATATATGTGTGGTAACACCAGGAAGAAAAAAAATATTTACTTTTCCTAAGTACTGTGCTTTCAAATGGATTTCACAACTCTAAGTATATGATTTCAAATTATTTTTGCAATTAAGGGCCAGTAGTATTGGATGGCACTATGCTATCCAGACAAAGAATAAGGTGGGCCCAACCATTCAAGACTTGTTCCAGTAAAAAAGTTCAGTGTAGAATACCATAACAGCAAGGTCAAAGAGGGAGGGTCAAAGAGCCCATAACACTGCAGGTTATTTATGTAGTAAATAACTTATATCGGAAGTGACCTCTGGTGGTCTTCTGGTCCAGTCCCTCACTCAAAGCACAACCAAGTTAAACTCAATTGCTCAAGTATGGAGGTTGCACAACCTCTTCAAGTTCCTACTACTGAGTTTGACCATCTTCATTACATGACGCTCCTACTTTACACTGAATCAGATTTTTCCCTGACATAACTTGTAAGCACCAACTTTCAGCTTCTTGCTATGCACCTCCAAAAAAAGTCCAGCTCCTTCTCCTCTCTACAAGTTGTTTCTGACTGCATTCCATTCTCAGATCTGATGACTGGTGACCAATAGCCTCATTGAAGACACACTGTAAGATTTTCTGCTAAAGCAGGCACTAAAATTGCAGTAAGATTTTCTAATTCCTAGTTTCCTGAAGACTTTTTGTGTGCTGGCCATAGAACTGAGTGTCAGCCTCAGCCACAGTGATGGAAGTTTGATCCCAGTGGCAGAAGCCCTGTTTGCCTTGCATTAAAGGCTGCCTAGAGGGAGAGCTTAGTAGCAGGGGGGAAAAACAGCACTACTACAGGCAATTCATTTGATATTGGCCAGTTTGATTGAAATAACAAAAACATATAACCAGTCATTACAAAGTATTACATATGAAATCTGCTGAAGAAGGAGAAGTTCTTTAATTCCTTCAAGGAACAGTACAGCATGTCAAGTAATAGTCCTTAATAAAGTCGCCAGGTGACTCAACTGACCCACCTCACTACTCGATGTCATTAGATGAAAGGATGTGTAAGCTACATATATCTCAAGTGGACAATAAACACACCCTGACCAATCATCAAAAAACTGAATAAACACATTCAAATAAGAATAATTTTATATTTGTGGAACACAGGGCAAATTACATCGGCATGCAGTATAAAAAGACCAAGTACATAGGAAATAATTTGCAAAAATAAACTACAAGAAAGAAACCCCCATAATTTCTGAGTCCACCAAACTAGTTACCAGAATATCTTATTAAGTAAAGGATTATTATCACACTGATGTTTAAAATGAATAAATAATTATCAGCTTACTTCCTTCTTACCATTGTAGGTTATCCTTGGTTTTGTCAAACACATCACAAGATGTAAATCCATTTCATCAGAAGATACAAATTTTGAACATACAGGGCACTTGAATCCTACGGAAAATAAAAATATGTAAGTGTGAGCATACTCAACCATGTAGCAAATACATATATTCAAGCCAAAATGCTATTCTGCACACATTAAAAGAAAGAAAAAAGAAATCCTGGGAGCTTTTCAGTTTTGACCTGATGTTTCTTACATAAATACAATTCCCTTGATTTCAAAAGTTATCAAAATAGACCATTGTTTCTGGAAATCATTCTGTTGACAACTGCAAACATTGTCAGCACCTCTGGAACACAAACTTTCCCAACAACTTTAAGAACAGTTTAGGGCAGGAGCAAGAGGATCATGTGACGCTACTAAAACAGAAATTAGAAATGTATGGAGGACATAGCCATTAAAATTTTAACTTGGGCAGGAACCCTGAATTAACATGTTCATTTTTACCAGGAATTGCACTGAAACTTTAACCAAGGATCTCGGTTTTACGTCTCATCATACAAGCTGCAGCATCTTTTACCAGTCGGGGGCACTGGGAAAATATTAACTCAGGGGTGTTGCCTCACCTACTGAATCACTAATATTTCCTGTAGCACTGAATTTGTTTGACTGCTCTCATCCTAGCCAAGCATGACCTTGTTTAGTTTTTGAGGTCACCGCCTCAGGCAGTATGGGGTAAAGAATAATTAAGACAGTCTGGATTGTGATGCAACTGCACAACAGTCTATGACAAAAGTGCTTAATACCTTAATTTATGTCATTGCCAAAGATGGCAGTCTTCCAGTTAAAGGACAAGATTGTCTGGACAACTTTTACAGTCCACAGAAAAGCCTGATTGATTTTGATCCGCTGAATAATTAACACACAAGTGAGAGACAAAAAAACCACTAACAGGGATCTTGATGCATAGTGGTTGTTAAGGAGTACCCCTACAGGCAGATTGTCCAATAGGACAACATTAGGCAAAAGTATCTGAACTACATCCACACTCATTACAAAGGCACAACTTTTCCTCTGATGCTGTTGAAGAGTAATGATGCAGGCCTGTACAAAAGGTTACTGCACCTTCCACCAACATGCCCATCCGGGCCTGCTCCCACATGTTTTAGTTTGTTGCCCTTACTTTTGTACTTCTAACCTTGGGAGTCCACAATAAACCGAATCAGTCAAGGATGACGAGCAACTTGATGCTGCACTTTCAAGTTACTGATGCCTGAGAATTTACATCTTTACTGTTAATTATTTTCCAGATGTAGATCAAGCAACTAACCTGAAGCATTAGCACTTGATACAAGTACTGCACTTTGTAATGAAAAGTATTTATTTCTTATGGGCAGCTAATAGGAAGAAGGGCAAAGAGGGCAGCTAGTAACAACTATAAGGAACCCAAGGGAGAAGCTGAACATGTGCTGGAAACCACTTCCTGAGATAAAGTACAGTTCTGCTTCTTCCAATTTTAGTCATATCTATTTCTTCTTTGTGTCAATCTCACACTTCAGTTTAAATATTGCTCTTCTCTCCTTAATTTTAACCCTCCTCCCCCAACCCACGCCTTTACAAACAACAGTTACAACCACAGATCAATAAGCATAGCACAGTCAAACACATACTTTGGAAAAAAACAAGTTGAAAGGATTAATTTACTTGTTGAAAGTTTTATCAGTGACCTTTCAGCCACTGTTTAGCCTCCTTCACCCAGGCTACATCTCAACATCACTGAAATCGAAATTAGTACCTCAGTCCTCCAAACACCCAAACCCACCCATTACTGTTTTGTTATGGGTTTCTTCAAAAACTGGCTCAGGGTAAATTTTCTCTCCCTCTTTATCACCCTAATGCTGATGATTACTGAGTTTTGACTAGACTTAAGACCCATGCATTATTCTCATTTATATGCTTCTATAAGGCATAATTGACAACAATTTGATGTGAAAAAGCCTGTAACTTCCTTGCATTCTGCAGACTGAATCCTGCTGTGACAGAAGGCAGTGTCTGCATTACAGCAAGTTAACACTTATGCTCATGGCTAGTTAAGCACTGAGACAGTCATTAACAGGTCCCCTCTGCTTTCTGGACAGAACTCTTCTAGTTTATCCCCTAGAGTCATCAGCACATGTAATTGGGAGTGACAGAGGGCAGGGACAACCACCAACAGGTCCTTAGAAGCACTGTTAAAATTAACAGTGTTATTAAGAAGGTACATATCCCAGGAATTATTGGAGGAAATACTCTAATCCAAATAAAATATTAGGGAGAGCTTGAGTAAATAATAAAGATAACAATGATAACAATACTGCTTTTACTTAAAACCATGCTTGAAGATACACAGCTGTGAAAAATCTTTCTGGTTAGCCACCTAGCGTATTCAGATGAACGTGCTTTTACTACCATGCACCTGCACTGAAACCTAGTAAACAACCTGCATTCTAGCAACATTGTAAGTATTTTAACAGTACATTTTGTAGTGGCTTTTCCTGTATCAGGGGGGATGTGAAGGTAATGGTCAGACAACTACAAACACCCTCCTGACACAGCAAGTCTGGGATACCTGATTGCTGTAGTTCTACTCAGTCTGCAGAACTGAAGAAACCAAAGAATAGAGGACATCACACCTAACTAAACTTTAAGGAACAACTTTGCTGACAGAGGTAAAAGGTGTATTTGTGGAGAGAATGTTTTTTCCAGTGACCAGAAACAGCTGCATCCCAGAGACTAGCATAATAGCAGAAAAGAACCTTGGGTTCACACTTGCTGAAACATTCTTTAAATACAAGTGAAATCCAATTTCTCATTCCTTCACAGTGTTCCGCTGCAATCCAGCTCCTGGATTTAGCCATCTTCCCCAAGAGATGTGTAGTGTAAGTTTTGTGTAACGGAAATTACCATTTCCAACTCCTTTTAGTAACCCCAAAGAACAGCGTATTTTCACTGCAGACACAATATTTATTTTAACTGCATTTGAAAAATTTAAGTAAGTGAACAATCAACACCATCCACAAGCGAGTTAAAGGTCCTTAAAAAAGCTAGTATTTTCCCACCTTTCCTCAAATCAGAAGGCAAGAGTTTCATGACCCAGTTTACAATTAAGTACTCGGTAAGAACAAAGACTCTATTGTACCCCTGCCCAGCAGGCTAACAACATTTATAGCCTATGTTTGTTTATACCATCGTCTCAAGGAACAATTCTAATAACTTCAAGAAAGTTTCACATGACTTTAAGAATCAGCAACAGGTCAGAAATAACTTGCTCTCAACATGACTTGTTTTACTGAGTTTTGTAGATAAAGAATGCATTCACAGACATTTGGACAACAAAGTGGAAGTAGTTATCAGATGAGGTAGCATCACATGAAGTGTCTTCAAAACACCTATAAAACTCAATTAATTACTTTCTCACTCTCTTTACAAGGAGAGCACAACAGATAATATACAGCTCTAGGTAAAAAATCCAGCTCTTAGGAAGGAGTTGGTTTTTTATCCAAGATGACAAACTATCCCCTTTGTGTTAGTGCTACTGTTGGCACATCTTTGCCAAGTTGTCCTTCTTTCTCCCATAGTGGAGAACTCTGCCTGTGACATGCTCTAAGTCAGCTGAAGAACCACCTGTCACCCCATTCCCTACACATATTAGTGCAGCACTAAAGAACTGAGTACCAAAACTGAGCAAGCATACACCTCTAGCTGACTTTTACAACTTCATCCTTAGGAGGGCAGGGAGCCAAATTATTACAAGCTCCCACCATCTAGTTTCACAACCCTGACTACAGTACCGAAAGTAACACATTACTTAAAACGAAACCAAAATCCTGGAAAAAAGTACAATTACAAGAAATGGAGACAGAACAGAAAGTTGCAGTACAGCTACTAGAAAATCCCAAGGTGGCACAGAAAGTTTGAAATTAACTAAACCTGCCTAAGTATCAGGGCTTGTATCAGAGGTGAATTCTGTCTCTCATTCTCTCTCTTGAACATATCACTTTCTTCAGCCATCTTTTGCAGGTGAACCTCCAGTTACCAAAAAAATCCCATCTTCTCTCACATCCATCTACCAAACTCATAATTTTCATCTCTGGAAGGCTTGGAATCTACCCACAGGACAGATTGATGGGTGGCCACTTATTCTATCTGTACCAATTTCAACCTCTTTGTGATACCTTATTCTGTTTGCCTTTTTTTTGCAAACATCAGACTGCTTAACTTGCACTTCAGAGCACAGCAGAGCAAACATAAAACATCCAACAAATAATGAACTCCTGGATCTCTAAGATTTTTACATAATCATGCTGGCACTTATTCTGGAATATCTAGTTTGTGGTGCAAAAAGAAGAACTGCTAAGAGCTTCCAGACAAAACAGTGCACAGTGTCACAGAATTGCACATAAAGGAAACACATAGAATCAGTGTTAGGCTTGCACAGAAAAGCGGATGATCCTTTCAGTCAGTATTAAGCAGTTGTGGCAAGAAGTAAGAACAACTAAAACCAACACCAACACAAACGATTGAATAAACCTGACCAGAGTAACTTTTCAGCAGAAAACATCAACTGGAACACTGCCAAAGCCAAACTAAAGGTGGAGTAGGAGCAGCTGCTCTTTTAAAGTATACAACATATTACTATTTTAAGTCTTTGTATCCTTGTGTTTTCAAATAAGATGGATAAATCCACCATGTTTTGCATTTAAAGAAGTCATAAGAGAAATCCTTGCATCCACACACTTTTTCTAAAATGTATTTGAGAATAAGAAGCCTGACAAATGTTACTTACATATTCACACATGGTCTTTGCTACTTAGGAAAAGAAGTACAGACAATCTGGAGGCACAGCATCCAGTAAATACAATGGTATGAGGGTGGTATGCAAAATGACTATCACACAAAGAAAGCCTCCATAATGATGCTAAAAGGAAACACTACAACACAAAAACCAGTTGATTACTTCTTACGTGTTCAGTAAACATGGAAAACAGTCAGTAACTGCTCAGTATAAAACACACAGACACTGGAAAGTGTGTGCCCTTTATCATTTCCCCTTAGTCTGAAAAAAACCAGGTTACTCTAATCTTTCCTCACAGGCCCTGATGCCTAAACCTTTTATTCCTCTTGTTGTCCTCTGGCCTCTCTCCAGCTTCAGCGTGGTGCATTGCCAAGAACTGGGCAGAGCTTTCAGGCTAAGACTTCACAAGTCCTAAGCAGAAATTAATACTTACCTACCACATTGTTCCATTACACTAGGTGTTAGCTATATATAGATCTGTCTATACACAGCGATATCTCTTTTATGTGTGTATATATACCTAGGTACATTTTAAACAAACCAAGAGGTGATTGGCTCATTCCTCTCATGTCTCACAACAACCCCTAATCTTCAGCAGAACTGTTGCTAGCCAAGTCCCATTTTTAGTGTTATATTTCTGCTCACATTTAGTAACTCTCAACTGTCTTTTTTAATCAATTATGAGCACTCTTCTAACTTGTTAAAAACAATTATGAACGCAGATTTTTCCCTCCATAGTGCTTACAGGTTTAGCATTTTTAGTTTTTTCAAGTGCCCAGCCTCCAAAAAAAAGTTGACTGAAAACAGATGCAAAGATCACTGTGATACTTGATTTTAATTGCTTTCCTAGAGCAGCTGCAGGACTTTTTTCCCCAACTACTTCAGCGTCCACCTACTTTTTCACCTAGACCAAACTCTCTAAGCTGGCTAATAAGAATATATATCAAAATAGAGTGAATATTTTATATTTTAAAGTCAAAGCATAATGCCTCTATTTCTTCCTTTTCTATTCAACTGTGTAGAAGACTATGAAGTGAGATTTTAAGAATAGCAGAAAAATTAATGGAAATAATTCAGATTCTTGGTGAAGTAACAGTCCTGGTCAAAATTCTGTTACTCTCTTTCTCTGTAAATTAATTTGCAAAACTTAAAGTTAAAAAAAAAACCCAAAAAAAACCCCAGAAGCTGTCCAGTAAAGACCAAGTGGTGTACCAGAGTCATATGGCCACAGAATTCTCGCTTCTCCTCAGACAACTGAAATGAAAAAACAGAATGAGTAATTCTGGAAGCTTAAAACCATGAAGCTTTGCCCATGAAAGCAGATTGCTTTAACACAGCTAACATCTTACCTGGCAAGTTTACCCTAACCATCAAAGAGAATACAAAAATTATTTCACACTAAATTCAAGAACAAAGAACTAACATTTAAAAAATGTCTTTGAGTTAAAAGCAAAAGAAAAAAGAGCATTATCATTTCCCTGGGAACCTTCTACAGGGAAATTTCTAGGTGCTGTAGCTGCCAATTCAAATGGCTACTCAGAGAAAATTTGCCATTTTATGGATGTAAGCTTTTTGTTAAAGAAGAAAATGTCTCCGTGAAAAACCACATCTAGTTCTCTACGTTCCATCCTTCCTTATGTTGTCAATTGTCTAAGCCAGGAGAACACAGCACTGTCTGGAAAGACTTCTGGAGACGAAAAGAAATAAAGAAATACTCCCCTCACTTTGGGAGAGAATAGGAAATCAAATAGAAAAAAGGAACACAATAAACACATTCTAAGTTCTGTCTTTTCTAGAAAACTGAGCCACAATAAGAACAAATAAGGACTTACTGATTTCAGGTTCATAATCTAGTGGGATTTTCTTCCCCACTTTTGTGCCATAACACTGAAGTAAAAAAACCTGTGAATTCCTTGAGGGAAACAAGGGATTTTCTCTTGTATTTTCTGATTTAAATGTCCCACAGAACTCAGTGAGAAAGGAGGGGATATGTAAAGTGGGGGATAAAAACAAACCTGAACTATTTTAGTTAAGGAGTCCACAAAATAATTAGAAAATATATGTTTGGATAATACTTCATCTCCTAAGCAAAAAGTTATGAAATACAGAATCTTATTACATAACTTCTTCAGCTCTCTTCATCTTGGTAAGTGGGAAAGTTAGATCTTCAGTAGCAATCACTGAAAAATAATGCAGTACAGAATGAAGAAGAGAAATTGAACAAGACATTTTCTGACTCATAAACAAAGCCTTTATCAACTGCACAACTTCAGGTGTCTAATATCAATGTAAAAGTAATATGTGATGATTGCTATAATTGACAGCTACACAGTTTTAGAAACTGAGTGAGCACAACCACTAAGAGAGAGAGAAAAAACCCCCAATTTATCTTGCAAACTGGAAGATGACATTACAGGCAGGAAAGACCTGTGGAAAGATTGATATTAACTTTTAATAGAAAAATAAGAACAGCTGTTATTAGAGAAACAGCTTTTTAAGAGTGACATTTCAGATCGATGCAAGCACCCAAAAAAAGGAGAAGAAAAGATCTTTTTAGCTCCACCTACTTTGTAGGTCGGTGTTGCCCCCACATCCCGTCATCCACAGGGATCTGGAGTCAAGCCAAATGAGAGATTGCTCAAGTCTCCATCATCCAAAGTCCTAGAGTATCTGCACTTTCAAACTCACACGCACATAAAGAAGAACAGTTTTTAAAGTGACTTGTAAACTATTAATTCACTCTTTAACTTACTACTTCATTACCTTCATTTCAGACATGTCACAGCCCTCCCAGCACAGATCCATACCACAAGTTTCTCAATGGACCTGAAGCAGCTAAAGACTGACAAGTGTGAGTATAAACTTTGGTCGGGAGCAAGCCTCAGTTTTCATGTAAAAAAGGTTCCACCCACACCCTAAACCCAGACAGTTTCAGCTTTTGGCTTAAGATGCTTGAGAAGCATATTTTCAACTACCGACCAAAAACTCCACTTAACAATGAATATCTCTCACTTCCATTGCATCTTTCCCAAGGGAAGGAACAGGAGAGAGAACCCAAGGAAACACACTTCTCTTTTTCATGTTGGTGTGATGACTCCCTTCCAAAATCTGACTCAAGGACAACAAAGGAAAGCCACTCTTCTTCTTTCTCATGTCTCTCCATCATCAGATCTTTGGCAAGCAGAGACAAGAGCAAGGTCCCTCTCTAGCCACATCAGCAGGGTAACATCAGGAGTATGGGAAGAAACTAACCCTATCACCATTTCAGAGGCTTCTGTACACAAGTGGGGCTGCCTGCCACTCAGGTAAAACCTTGTAAAGCTGAGCTGTTGTTAAAATATGAAGTTCTGCCAGGGTGACACATTTTTGAGCCCAACTGACTACCTTCTTTGGAAAGGAAGTAGCCAGAAAGCATAGTCAATGGTTCAGGGCACAAACGTAATTTATTTACACTTGGCAAGAAAGATCAACCTGTCTAACTAGCTCAGTTCTTGCATTATCAGATGATGACAAATAACTCAGTGCAGGCCAGCTTGGAAGCCTGAAAACTTTTAAGCAAATGAAATACCTGAAAACTCTTACTTCAGAGATACCCCATACTCCCATTGCTTTTTTTTCTTCTTAAGTCACCTATCACAGTCCAAGGAGGAAGAATTCTCTCTCATTCCCAGTCTCTCCTGAGCCTATAAGTTTGGTTTTTTCTTCCTTTTTCTTTTTTTTTTTTGCTACTCCCCCAATTTTCTCATATTGCCTGGAGCAACATTTTCCTCAAACACCTGAGAAAGGTCTTTCCACTCATTTCGCAATACAAGTGGAGGAAGATAGACAGGACAACGGTGTGCTGTTGTCAAGAAGAAGGCACTTCTTGAGTAACTGAGTAATTTGGCAAGACAACTACAAATTTTTAAGTGCAGGGAACCAGTCTGTCTACACTCCCCTGCCCTACTTCACACTCAATAAAGTCACTACTTTCAAAAACATGCCAGGATTAACAAAAAAGTTTCCATTAGAAATCACATCATTGAAAAGAGAGTGTAGGAAGAGGTGCTCCAAGATCAGAAGAATCAAGTCCTACTTTTCCAAAATGCACAGGCATAAATATCTTGAAAACTTGTACTGTACAGCACAACAAATCTGATCAAAATTATGTGAAGCACGATAATAAGAGAGGAGAGGGTGGCTATACCATGCTGAGAATATATTTAATGATAGCTAAAAGGGAAGAGGTATGATGTGAAAATGGCTGAATAATGATTGACAAGGATGACTAAACTCAACACGTGAAACAGAGCATCTTGTTGGACGCAGAGAAGTCTTCTGAGCAAACTGGCCAAAATGCATAGGAGGTCTCACGAAAAAAAGAAATGGGAGATACAAAGTAAACACTGCACTTGAAACGCAGCAGACAGGAACAAAGGAGCAAGCCCCAGGAGAAGGCAGCATCTTAGAAGACAGCACAGATAATGATGCTGCTTGTAAGCATGCAGAAGACAAAGTCTCTTGGAGAATCTGAGAACTATTACTCTACTACACAAACAAGGCGGTAATGGAGACCTGAGAAAGCACAGCATTTACAGACAATTAGTCTGTTGGCTACAAAGTTTTTACCTAAGTAAGTGAGGGCAAAAAAAAAGGTCCTCACTAAGGCAAAACTTTGTAAAGTCTGATTTAGTCGAAATACTTACCAATAACCTACTTGTTCCTGTAGAAATAGAGGTAGCAGTGACAAAAAAAAAAAAGGGGAAAACCAATCAATGACAAAAAAGTCAGAGTACAAAATAAAAAGATTACATCTGGGAAAAATATATGTAAGTAAAATGTTAAATTATTATGTGGAATGTCCCCAGGAGTTTATATGTTAATTCTAAACATAATGATAATGATTCATTTTTTGGGGGTAACATTAAATTATATACCAAAAGTACTTATTATTACATTTATTACTCAGTATAACAGGAAAATTTTACCTATTACAGTTTTCAGAAAGTCAAGAACAAAGGTTTCAAAAGCATATTTGTTTTCTTGTGCTTTTCATCTCATTTTCATCACACATACAAGAATATTTATTATTTAAGCACAACAGCAGATTTTCCTGTATTGTTATACCCTGTATTTTCCCCCTTTATCTCTCAAAAATAGCAGTCCTCCACAGAAGACACCATTTATTAATTCAGCAAGGAAATATCTAACCAATGTACTCAATTACTTTCATTCACTTGAAACTGGTGAGAGTTAAGTAGGGCTGGTTGGTTGGTTATTTGGATTTGGGTGGGGGTGTTGTTTTGGGGTTTTTTGGGGGGGGTGCTGTGGTTTTTGTTTGTTTGGCTTGTTGTGTTTTTTTCCCCAGAGTATCGTTTATGAATAAGAAGTGAACTTATTAGAAAAGTCTGGACTGAAAAATACCATTCATTGTCAGAACAAAGGAATTTTGTTTAAGGATTAACTTTTTATTTAAAAGTACTGACATCTCTACTTATCATAAAGCAGCCTTTTGTTTTTAAATGGAAAATTCAGTTAAGAGAAGTTCAGTCTACTGAGAAGTTGACCCATCTGTTCTTCCAACCTGAAGAATATTTACCTTAGTGTATGGACTATTAGCCAGATTAGGGTGTTGGATCATAAGAAGCCGGACATTTAACATAATTAAAGAGAATGCTACAAAATGGGGAGAGATCCAAGAGTTAATTACAAAACACGTTCATTTCAAAAGTGTACACTGGAATGAGACCATTAAATTCCCCAGTATTAACATAATTTAAGTATGTAACATGAATAACATACAAATTTTGGGGAAATGTGTTTTGGTAAAATGTGTTGCTGAAGTTTCAATAACACACATCTATATAATGTAACCACTAGTTTTGCAAAAGTTCCTATGTCTAAGACTGAACCTTTTAAGTACATTTGGGAATGTACCATTGTGAAGAAAGCATCCAAAATGCCTAATAAGAGGAACAATAAAGAAGATGCGTAATTAGTTCAGAAAAAGACAGCTTTGAATTCAAAAAGGTATAACCCCCCAAGCTTCCTTAACTATTGTCAGTAAAAAGTCAAGAAAATCAAGCTACTGAGTTATATGCTTTAAACATATCAATGTCAGATTCATCTGCATTTAGTCTTTCACCTCTATTAAGAGAGTACACAGCAGCCATAACATATTCTGCAAAATCTTCAAGAACATCTATAAATCACAAACCAACCAAACTTTCAAGTTATATGTTACACCATTGGTACCACAGCAACCAAGGCAAAAATGTAATTCTTGCTTTTTCATGGCTAAGATGTCACTGTTTGAATAAACTGTTCTTATTTTCTGTATCACTCATATTTTAAATATTCTTTGTAAGGAATGCTACTGAGCATTTCCTATTTTTTTTTGCTGTTTACAACTGCTGCATTGGTCTATCAGTCAAAACGTTGAGAAATCTGATTAGTTACCCATTTTAAACATCTACATGTAGAAGAGAAGCATCTTGTTTACATTAACCAGACCATGCTAATAAGATGCACATATGCATACACACACACACACACAGAGTATACACTCTAAGTAAGTCTTATCAGGGATCTGCAGTTGGGAAAAAAAAGTAGATTAAATGATAGTTTGACTTTTTAGCAGTTTGGAAAAATGACATGGTAACTCAAATGTTTTTACTTATCTAATTACACCTTTCATGTAGAGTGTTATATGCTTTCATTGCATTACTCATCCATAAGGCTACTGAAGGAAAGAGAACCTGCAACTATTTAAGAAGCACATTTTTTTTCTTCATTGTTCAGAGAAAATCATGACATATGTATACATCCTTTGATATACATATAAGCAATACTCATTAAAAAAAAAGGAGACACTGTCTTGAGTTTGAAAACTGAGATAGCATGAAACTCCACATGATAATGAATTATACTTTAATAAGAAAGGTTGTTGGGGTTTTTGTTTTGGTTTTTTTTTTTTAAAGTGACTAAGGAGCAATCATAGTTAGTTCTTATTTCAGGAGTGTCCTTATTAGATCAGAATCACAGCATGCCAAGTGGTACAAATATGTTTTTTCACATATATGTATTAGGCCCTCCTCCTCCGAACTTACATTCCAAAATAGACAAGAAAAAGCAGTGGTTACAATGGAAGCAATGTTTCCATTATAAAGGTCAGAAACGCAGTGAGAAACTAGTCCTACCTTACACAGAAAGTCAAACAAGTCTCCTCAGTCTCTGGCTGTCACCTTATATAAAAATGCCTATTTGCCCACAATGACATTGAGACAAGGGTCACAGGCAAAGTAAATTAATGACATAAATTTCCTCTGCCTCAAGAAAGATTTCACACTGCCAAGTATTCAGGCACTGAATTGTCACATTGTTAATTCTAACACTTAACATAATTTATAGGCATTTTTCTTTTTCAAATTAAATCTTCTCCTTTATCTAAGAGGATCATTAATACCTCAAAAAGACTTCTGTTTCAGTAGACAGGAGATGTACTTCAAATGTTTTATGAAATAAAAATCCCCACGCATACACAATGGTAGTCTTGAAGTATAAATCACTCACACTTAAACTGTTACCAGTTTTCTAAAAGTTTCTTTCTTACTCTGGATTTTAGGGGACGTCAAAGAAGCTGTTTCCCACATGACACAAGCTTAAATCCAATCCTTTCATTGTGGAAGAAGCCCTCAGAAGGCAACTAAGTCCACTACACACAGGTGAATCTAAGAGCAATGGTGATAAATTTCACAGTATCACCACACACAGAATAGTGAGATTAAGCCAGGTGTAAGTCATGAGCTCCCGTGAAAAGACAGACTTGTTCCAGTTCTTCCACAGCAAACTATCTGTATTAAAGGCTTCTGAGAAGAAAGTCATAGGCATGTAAAGGACCACCTCTGCCTCCAGGCTTTGTGCGTTTATCAAGTAACTTTTTTCTAAAACTTGCCTTTAACTACCATTTTTGGGAGCTTAATAAAAGCTCCTGAGGGAAGCTTGGCATTCCTGCCAGTCATCGCAAAAGCATACTCTTCTCCCTAGAGGAGGTCTTGTCCTACCTGCCCTTTACAGCAGTTGTATCAAATCAGAGATCAGTAAACCAAGAGATGTGCCACTAAGAGAAACCTACTTTTATTGGCTTTTTTTGCCCTTGAAGCAATAGTCAATACAGTTCCTGGCTGTGAGCAGTGCAAATGCCATTTAAACCACTAAACTTACATCTCCGCTTTCCAGAACTGTGTAGACATTGTACCATTTATTCTATTAATCTTGTAACCTACAACAGCAGTTTCTGGCCTGGAAGACATCTCTGCAGGGCAGTGGGCACACTACAGAAAACTAACATCTTTCTAATCCTTCAGGGAGTTCCTCCAGCTTCAGGCTGAAAAACGAGTGAATGCTGAACTTGTTCTGTGAACAGAAGACTTCAGCCTGATACACTATCTGTCAGGTACTTTGCAGAGAACATGGCAGGACAGACAGAAATTCTGCTCCTGGTCTAAAACTGCATCAGAACTGTCCAGAAGCTGGCCTAAGAAGAAAAAATGGTTGGAAGGATTACACCATCCATATGGAATATAATTCTTTTATACATGAGAATACATTTTTGGGTAGAAGTCAACCTAAACAAGAAAACTGCCCTTCTTCAGTATTGAGTAGGTAGGACAAGTTTTATCAGCATCAGAGATATTCAAAACATTGAAAATTAAACTCTTAATTAAGGAAGGACATTCACAGCACTTAACATCTACACAACGACCTCCAGAAGAAAAACAAAAACTTAACTCATTCACCAATTTTCTACCTGCAATAAATAAAATTCGTGTGCATTGCACTAAATCTCCAGAAGGACTAATCTTGTTACACTGTCACCTAGTTATCCTAGAGCCATACAGAGACAGCTGCAAGGGGAAACAGTTGATCTAGGCTCTGAAAAACTAAATCAACTGTGTATCAATTCACTGTGTTACTAACCTACAACACAGGTGGTATTATAAATCCTGCAGTACCTTATTGCTGCTCTTGACCTGGCCTGGTATGCCAAGCAGTTGAGGGCAGTGCTATCCACAAAATAAAACAGCAAGCCTTCAGGAATGAATTTCAAATACTAAAAGAATAATAGAGTATTCTAATCTATTAATATTCTGGCAAGAACAAGCATACACAAATCTGAGTCTTTAAAACCAGCTTAGACAAAAATTCTGATCTCAAATGTATTAATATGGATAGCTACAAACTTTCCTTATTCTTCACAGACAAATGGCTTGTACACAAAGCAATTTATGAAAGATACAGGAAACAGCTTCTAAAGTACCAGTTAAGACAACTTGTATTATCAATTCCTATTCCCTCAGGGACAGTTTTACAGAAAGAAACTGAAAATTAACCAAGGAAAAAGAACCTTATAAAACTACTAGCTTTTGTCTTACACAGGCTGATCTGTTAAAGAGTAGGTTTTAAATTTATTTGATGTAAATGTACATGGTGGGTTCCACCCCCAACCAAGCAAATACAAATAGCATTTCATTCACTGTCTGATCTCTGTAAGTTTCTGTTACTGTTCAGGGAACAAACTGTTCTTATATCAAACCTAAGAAATCAGAATACCAGGAAAATAACTTCTAGAATATGACTTCAATAAAAACCCTTGACTTATAAATAGAATCATGTTATATATCATCTCTTAAATGAAGCAGGATTAAGGAGAGGAAAAAAAAAATATTGAAAGTTAGAATGCAGCCCTGGAAATGACCCAACAACTCACCACAGTTCCCAAATATATGGCAGGGGTCCAACCTAAACAAAGCAAAGTTACCCATAACTTAGGGGCAAGTGATTTGGAAACACATCATTTTCCAGGACACTAAGAAAACTCTAATATTAATTTTGTTTAATGAAGGATTTCCATTTTTCATTTAGAAAACACACTCCAACAATTGAAATAGCAAACCCAGTTTATTTTCTTTTCTTCCTGAAATTCACCTTATTTCTTCCAGTAAGGAGGGAGTGCAAGAAATGCACACGGGTTCCTTTTTTATTTGTTTAGTGGCAAACCGAATAAAGGTGCCAGTGTTCTTACAGAACCTGTGTAATGATATGGTAGTATTACAGAAGGTCTTCAGCATAAAAAAGAATTAATATTTACTTAGGAGTCCCACCCTTAAGGAAAATCCTGCAAGACATTGCTAAAAAGATAACAGTGAGTAGGGAAAAAAGCATATACTATCTTGAATAAACTGCACTTAACAATATTAGAAAAAAATTCAAACCCCATGGCTCCCTGCAGCAGGGTCATAAAAAGAAAGGAAGAAGGCCACTAAAGTATTTACAAAACTTGTTTTCACACAGAAATCGAAGTATTATTATGTTTTCCATCTTAGCTTTGAAAGCCATTAAGTGAAATTAATTATTCACATGTTTTGTTCTTTTTCCCCCAAACACAAGATGGATCTTGTCTTGTCACCTCAGCATTACTGGATGCAAAGCTGTCCCTTTTCAAAAGTAAATATTTCAGATTACCACCTTGTAGATTTTATCCTCTTGTCAAGAAAAACTAATGTTATTTCAAAAGGTTAATCTTTCAGTGAGCCTCCTACTGCTCAAGGCATCTTTCTAATACTAACTCAAAACATATCAGAAGTTTCCCCAGCTTTTTAAATATTTAAGGTCAAATACTTTAATCCTCTCTTTTTAAAACAGTGATGTTACCAAGCATCAAACAGATGGTGTGAGAACAGCAAGGATCTGCATAACTTGCTTTTTCTTTTCTACTTCCACTTACTGGAAGGAACCAAGCAGGGAAGTCCAGTTGAAACCACAAGCCTAACAGAACTTTCAGCAGAAAATGAGAACTGGCTCCAGAAAGTCCTTCAATCACATGAAAAACAAACAACAGAGATGAAATTAAGAACAAGGAAGCTGGCTTAGCAATGTTTTGGAAAGCTGTGACAAGAAACCTATTTTCTAAAATAGAAATGAACAACTAGATGAAGACTGAACCTCTGAAACCCAAAAAACATTTAAAAAGAACTGCAGGCCTAGGAGTTAAACTTGGAGAGAATTACAAAGAGCCTTCCAGGGAAGCGTACCTGTCTGTCAAAGCCTTTCTGTACCACAGGGCACTGAGACAAATGAGAGCCTATCACAAACCCTTGATCTTTTCAATAGGATTCAGCAGGCCAGCCAGAAAGCTTAGGGGCAGAGCGGCACGCACGGCTCCTGCGATGTGCTGCGGCTCACCTGCGGGCTGAGGAGCCCCATGGGCGGGAGGAGAGAGCACCTGGCAGGGGAGCAGCCGCCGGCACCAGGCTCCGCCTGAGCTGTCCAGGGCGCGGGTGCTGAACAGGTTCTGCCCGGGGAGGGACTCGCCTGGGGCGCTGCTTTCTGCTCTCCTTGGCTTCCACAAGGCGGGCATTAGCCCCCAACAATTTATCCTTGATTACTAGTCTTTTGTTAATCCTGTTATTAAGTGCAGTTAGCCAAATACCACAAGGATGACACAAACATATTAATACGTGAGGTCTGTCTTCTGCAGCCAGGCCAGAATCAAGTCCTTTAGGTTTTTACTCTCAGTCTTAGGCCAAGATTCATGGCTCAAAGACACAAAGACAAAAATTTCAGTTTGTGCACCAGGATGATGAGGTATACGCAAGCATAAGAAAAACCCTGAAACTCCCCTGTATTTATACAGCACTAGTGCTGATTTGTATAAACAGTTACAATGGTACTCTCGCCTGTGTTATGGAAACGTTTTTTACATCCCAAACAGCTGCTTTTAGTTTTAAAGAATAATTGCTGCTGGCTTTATTGTTTATACAGGCAGCAGCAGCTTCAAGTTTACTGGCTAACACAAACAGTAACACTAGATAACTCCCTACAAAAGGCTGTTTTCAATGAATTCTCTTATCAATCCATCCTCCTGAATCTGGCTAGGCACGCAGCCACCGACAGAAACAAAACAATTTAAGTTTAAAAGACAGATACTTTATTGTTAAACGTTGTCTTCTTCATTACCACCCTGGTCCTTGTTTGTCAGACACATCTAGCAAATTAGAGCTTTCTACAAGCCTAATTCAAAGGAAGCAGCTATAAAAATTGAGAGATGCTAAGTGCAATAAATGTCCCTTCGGTTACATTTCAAGGCTATATGCATCACCGAAACTGTAGCTAATAGCTAACAAGAGTCAAGTACAATTAGAAATGAAAGAAAGAGTCCTTTATGATTGTAATGAAAAAGAGCTATCCATTAATAAAAATGCACCGATTGCAAATATCTGCATTCAGAATTGGAAATCACTTGCAAAACAGTAAGAGTAATTTGCTTATTAGAATTTTTCTAATGGTAAAATTAGTTGTCAAAATAAAATACCAGAGGAATTAGATTGTTTTTCATTAAGAAATTAATTAAGAATAAACATAATCTGCTTGGAACGGGCTAAACTCAACTGATCCCATATTCCAGTGCCAGTAGGAACCCCAAGGTCTCTTCACATGCTATGAACATCAGAGAGACTTTTGCCCACACATCACTCATTAGAATTTAATCTGTCCTTACAAGCCCTTTTCCATAAAGTTTTGGGGGAAAAGTCATTCTATGCATAATAACCTAAATATAACGAATTTTTTTTAAATGATGAATTATTTTCCAACACACTCTCTGAGAAAGGAAAACACAATGTTTAAGTCTTGCATGCAACTGACTGAAATAGCTGACAAAGCATCATTCCTCTATACTTACCTCTCTGTGTACAAGTACTTGTGGCAATATTTGTAATCCTCAGTTAGAGGGTTTGATTGCCATAGCATTCACTGATTTTTAGGGTTAAAAAAGCACCATTAAAATTTTCTTGCAATTTATGAGTTTCTGAAGAGGGCTATAAATCTTACCATTTAGGAGCACGAATATTGAGATTGCAGAAAGAGCTCCTTCCCCTTCAGCAGAGGAAGAAATCCTTGTCAGTTATAGATGACAATTCCTGACAAATGGGATTATGCCCTTCAAGGCAGATTTGTGAGCAAACCAAAAGTTCTGCACGAGCAAGACTCACTGACTGGAGTAAAGATCTCCTCATAGTGTTTTAGCTGTACCAATAGCTTAAAAACATTGTACCTAGTACATTTATCATCATTGCCTGAAGGAGCACAAGGCTAAATATGTCAGAGAGAAACTACAGTAGGGAAAACACAAGGAAAATAAGGTCCTGTCTTGAGGCTTCTCTTCCTTTCCTATTTCTATACAAAATTTCACATGTCTGAAATCAGATTACAAGTGTGTAATTTTGTAAATTTACGACTCCTTAAGGCATAAACAGAAAACGAACAGGATTAGAATTTAATATGTTGACATTTAAGTTCCAGGCTATAGTGCCTTATGCTAGATGTACAGCCTATTTACATGGTTAGCTCTTTGAGGGAGCAAGTTCAATCAGTTTTAATCATGCGTGCTTTAAAACACTGCTAACAAAAAGCAAATCTATTTGTTTATACAAATACAACACAATTTTCAAGTTTGGGGAAATGCAAGTTAGAAAAATTGGAATTCAAGAAAATGCCTATGAACAGATACCCTAAAATAAATAATTTTATCAAAATGGCCTCTTCTCTTTGATACAGAGCTAATTATCTATTTCAGTATATTTCTCTCCAGTATTATTCCTCCAATAATACTACTCATATACAATTGCTAGATAAAACTAGGATATTAAAATTAAAATCCAAATTATATATAATACCCAAAGTTATGTCTTTCAAGGAAAAAAAAACCAAGCCCTAAACTCAAACGCTGATGTTCTTTTCAAATGTGATTATTTTTAAGATCCAGCTAAGTCAGTATTTCTGCATATTTATTTCTGTTTTCAGTAGCACTACAGTCACTAATAAAGGTGTTCCAAGTAAGATGGCTCATTCACAAAGAAAACAGCAAAAGGGCAAGGAAAAGGAAGAAAAAAGGAGAGGCCCTCAATAAGTGACACAAACAGAGCTTTAGCATCACAGGACTATAGTTTAAGATACTAGAAAACAACTGCATCAGTACTCATATCTGTGAATCCTGACTCCCTCAAAGCAAGAACACCACCACAGACATTTCCTTCTCTCTTGCTTACAAATCTGGCATCCTTTCCAGATTATTTCTTTTGAGGTTAACATTTCCTGGGGTACCTACATTTGTCACTCATTTTAATTCTGCATCTTTGTGGATAGTGTTGGGCCAGCAACACATTGAATACAAACATTTGTTTTTAAACAGATTTCAAAGAATGCATGCACGCTACAGCTAACAAAGTTATAGACTGCAATGGGACACAGCTATTTAACAGCCCAGAGACAGTGCAAATCCATGATGGAACAATGAAGAAAAATAGGATTCCCTAGAGGTGCATCTTATAACCAGTGTTTTGCAGAACTCTGGAGAATACAGGAGTATTAGCTAGCTGTAGTTTTGACCACTGGCTACATAATTCTTTTTAAAACTTGTTAAATATTTGACCTTTTAACTTATTTGTTCAAGCATCAGGGCAAAAGATTGCCAGGACCTTTGCTGTAGTCTTTGCTTTTAGAATAGTAAGAATTAATTGCTGTAATTTCTTTCAACTCTTGGCAAAAGTTACACTCTGCATAGTCTTTATCAATGCTAAGTATGACTTGCCTTATATTTGTTGTAACAGACATAACAGTCTTTCTCTGCAACTTGCTTATGTATGGCTAGCCAATCCCTAAAAGAGAATCAATGCTGTTCAGAATTTAAAAATTAGAATGCTTTTGACACCCACTCCATGACCTTAGATATCATGACCACGTAAATCTGTGTGGATAGGAATAATCTCAATACTGCTGTCAGCCCAAGAAGTCTTCAGAGAGCTTAATTCTAGCTCACTTTTTATAAACTGATGGATTTCCCCAACGTATTAAACAGTTTAACATCAAGAAATTACGTCATCGAAGCTTAAAATGCTTTTAAACATTTCTTCTAAACAAAGCTTTAAAGCAAAATGTACAATCATAAAATACATGTAAAAGGTTGGTTGCCTGCACACCTGCAGAGAGAAGCCACATATACCAGCCCAGTCCACTAGAAGGAACTTTTGCCCTCCAGCTCCAAATGTGTTCATCATTTCCTTTATCAGCTGAAACACAACTGTGTGCTTTATAACTGGAGAGGTGAAGTGGAGACACAAAGAGAACAACCTGGGCTGAACACGCCATCTGTCCCCCCCTTGCACAATGTAAAACACATTATTTGCATTAGCTTTCTTAGTCCTTTGTTTGCAGCAAAACTAGTCCCGTGTTTCCAAGGAACATTTCCTCCACTCCCTGGTTTTATGCTGTCACTGGATCTCGATCTTATCAAGTGCATGAAAACCAGTTTATTTTGGTACATGGCTTATTATGCTAGCAATGGAATCTGTATTTCCTCCAAACCAGAAGCTATTTCAGTACTGTATTTTATTTCAATAGTATTTTCAACACTTCAGTTTTTCTCATCCATGGTTATGAAGAAGCTCAGTATCATGTCTTTGAAAATGTTATCACTTACAAAACACACAAATTCACAGACATGGCACACTGGGATATAAACTAATCCAACAGCTGAGCTGTAGCAAACATACATTACTCTTCAGATAATTTTAATTGTATTTCAGTCCTTAAGAAGCAAGGCAATGAATGTACACCTGTCATCTGGCATCTAAATATTAAATATCTTGTATGCAAATGTTAGGACAGCTGAATTAGATATTCAAAGGGTGTTTCTTTGATAGCATGCAGTCCTTTTGCATATGTGAATTTCATGCTGTCTTCATTCATGTGCTGTTTGAGTAGATAATTTCTCTTCAGCCAGCAGTAGCTTTATGGCACTATTGCATGGGTGGAGCAGGCATTTTATTTCTTTACACAGCACTTTAAAAATATAGAAGCAGTTTTACAACTATGTTTTATTATTTTGGAAGTGTAATTTTTTAATAGATTGCTAAAGATTTTAAAAAAAAAATCAGGTCATCTTTGCTCTGCCTTACACTCAGACAACCAATCTACTTGTCATTCATTGAGCAATACTCCCTCCATAAAAATAAAGCCATTATCTATGCAAACTAATCTGACTACCTCTAACAGCTATACCCACATGGGTAAGGGAGTGGAAAAAACCCAAAACTCAAACACTCAAAGCAGCTCTAATTTGCAACTGAGGTTGAAACACCACAACACTGAAAAATCAGAAGGAAAGCTGCACAGCTAACCCTGTATTTGGGCACTTCACACCCGAACTCAGTCATACTACCTTTGAGAAAACTTCATCGCAATCAGCTCTGAAGATGAATCCTGATTATCCAGCTCCACATTATATGAGCCCTGAGCCACTCATACACATGCAAACCACAGGTCTATGATTTTAAACTCATTCTTCCCAAAGGACAACACCTCACCCAAGAAAATGGAGAGCAAATTCTCAAGTCTGGCATCTTAGTCTACTTTAGTCATCCTTGCTGATAGAGCAAAGACAATGAGAAGAAAGAGAACTGTTTCATAGAAAAAGCAATGCAGTTAAATGACCACAGAGAACCACACTTTACTATTGCCACTGTTCTTTATATTCTGGAGATTGTCCACCATTATCTCTCTGAAATTTGCTTAATTGATGATGCTCTGATCTATTTGGTAGGGCCACAGCATTTTCTCAAAAGAAGCAAGATTTTTTCCCTAAATTGGAATTTTATCCATATTCACACTGAAGAATAAAGGAGGAGTGATGTTCTTCATTCTACAGTAAGTAAAACTTCTGACAGCTGCAGGGAATCAGGATTCAAAAGTAACATGATTTTCAGGGAACTATCTAAGATTCTTGACAGAATGACAATCTACTCTGAAAGTGTTCAGAAAGACTATCACTAGATTGGTCCAAATTTCATTACAGAAAAGAATTAAGATTCTCAAAATATTGCTTGGGTGATCAGGCAATGTGCAGAAAGCACCTCTGAACAGATTTTTCTTTTGCTGCATGTGGAAAACTTCACATTTGTTAGTGTATGGAATGACAGTTTTTATTTTAGCAGTACAGAACAACTGCATTTAAGTTACACAATTGAGCAAGAACCCATCCTTCAATTTTGTGTCAAATTCAACACTCAAAGAAAAATGCATCTGTATTTTAATAAGACATGGGATCCTCCCCTTTTTGCACTGAGTCCTATACGTGCCTTAACTATATTTCAACTCAAGAAATTGTATATACGCCTATACTTCAGGAAAAGAAAATCCAGGCGAGTTATAACTAAATATCATTTTTCCCCAAAGAATAGCCTTTATGCAATATACTAGTATTGACATAAGAAAGACAGTAATTTACTATTATTGACAGTATTCCAGATGCTCAAGTAGCCTCTTATATCTAAAAAGTGCACCTTCAACTTTTAAAACCAAAATGAAAATGCAGTATAAATCAATCTGACATAAGGACAAATTATGGGAGCCCAACTAGGAAGTGTTTTGGAACACGGCTAGTTTTAAAAGCCATTTTCAGTTAAAATGTTACTAAATAATTGCTTTATATAAATGACTCTTTGTATGGAAAGCCAAACAAATCGTAACAGCTTGTTTCTCCTTGCCATTATTCTTAGGTGAATTTATTATAAGTTGCTAGAAGACACGCAAAGTGCATGCCAGATGAGAACTCCGTATTTATAGCACACTAAGTCAGCCAGCAAACAGAAGCTACTAAAAATATCCCCGATGGTATGCAGCACACCCACCCTTTGGGGACTGTGCACAGGCTGTGGTGGTCTGATTTTGAGACAGAGCAGACTAGCAAGAAAACACCCAGCTAGGTCAGCTCCTAAAGACAACTGAGTGTGACAGAGTCAAATCCCACACAACACTTGGTATTCTGTTTGGCAGGCAGTCAGACACCCCAAGCCCTATGAGATTTTCCTGCGTGCTTCCTGATCTCTCCAGGTCAATACTATTCCATTTCCATGCAGAAAATAGAAGCATGTCCTGAGTGAAAGGGAGAACCAGCCTCATTCTTTCTATGGCTCACCCTCCCATTTTTGCAAGCACCAGGAATGTGAAGCTTACCAAACAACAGAGGTCAAAGAGCTCTGGATGCACACTGAGATATCCTCATGGAAGTCACAATGATCATTCACAAAGGAAAGGTGGTCTTGGGAACATAGGCACTTGTTTTGCGAATATCTATCCAGATAGTAGACAAGAAAAGCCACACTCCTAGATGCTTAAGACATGCAGTTCTTATTTTACTCAGGCTGTTGTGGTTTTATACAAATGGTTTTCTTTTCATTGGAAAGACGCATGTCTTTAAATATGCCCCAAAATAGAAACTCAGAGCCCTCAAAGGTTTCTCACCTTCTTTTCATGGGTTAAACACCTACAAGAACATGCTCCATTACCACAGTAAATGAACACAATCTGTAGAAATGACCATACACTCTCCTGAAACTAATTAAGCCATTAATGGGCAGTAGACACACTGCAGAAAAATCTTGAAAATAATATACAATTGGTTGCATGCAAACATCAAGGAAAACCTACCCAAAAATCTTCACAACATTATTCAAAATTTAAAAGCTTCCTTTAATGCTAAGAGAGCAAATCAAGAACATTGGTATGATGAAGTTTTCCATGAGCAGCTGGGAAGATCAGGGGAGGAGAACTTACCCAAACAGATGGGTAGGCAACGTGTTTTTAAAATAGTTTTGAATTTCTAGCAGTGACAAAAGGCTTTCTTTATGAGACAAAGAAATTACTTGGGAGGTTGTTGAAGACTAGTCTGCAATTATGTGACAGAACACGAGGAGAGATGCACTGTCAGAATATCAGGGTTGCATAGGTATTCAGAAGACATTTAGGAAGATGAAGGCCTTTGTTTGAACTGGCATGGTAAAGGTTCAATCAGGTACTATCACTACCTTGATGGCCAAAATAAATATTTATATATGCCGTTACAATTAGGCTGTTTCCTTTTCTTCAGATGATTAACTATTCACATTTCTCCCACAAAAGCAGAGCTGCCATTTTTTATTATTAGGCTTCTCCTTACCTCTTGTGTTTACCAGGCCGGAAGAAAGGAACAAGAAAAAAAAAGAAGCCCTTCAAAAAAGAGAAGATCTTCAAAGATCCTCTATCACTCACCTCAGTCATTACTTCACTGCCCCAAGCTACTCATTGTCACAGAGACAGGTCTCCAGCTGAAGGAAATGAAAAATTACTCCCAGTGGCTTCATGAGTACCACCAGAATACTCAAAGAGTTCTTTTAGCTCACTTTGTCCAAACACTTAACATTTGAGACTAAAAGCACTCTCTTGACTGAGCTGGAGCAGGCAGCTGGTGGTGTTGCACTTTTTGCTACTTTTTCTTGTCCCCTCCTCAGGAGGGTTTACACCTTTGCTGCCAAACCAGGACCTGTATGTCACCCACTGCATGTAGGCAGGAACAGAGAAGCCCAACTAAACACTGGAACAGTGAGGCTCTCCAAAAGGACTAGATTCCTCAAACTCATTAGTCAGAACAGACCTTCTGAAGCTCATTATCAATAGACTTATCCTTGGACTGCTCTCCTAGCACAATGTATTTTTCAGTTTGTGTTCTGGTTAAGGGGATGCTAATGTATTTACAAAATCTCCCATATCTTCAGAGACTGCAAAAGTGACTCTTCTCTCTCACTTTGGAGTCAACTCATTGGTATAACCAAACATGTCTATCTATCCCCTCACCAGCCCAACTCTCTGTTTGAGAAGTTACACGTAGGCATACAGATATGTCTCTTTCTCTCAGCTTTTCAGACTGGTCTCCATTTTAGCCTTCTTCTACAATCAGAGGACTTCAGCCAGCCTCTCATTTTTCCAAAGTGGATAAACATGGATATGATTGCCTTTCACTGGTGCAACCAAGTGAATAGAAACAAATCAAAACACCCAAGCAGAGACAGCTCCTTTGCTTTCACTGTTCTGCACCTTCTAAGACCTATGAACTGCAACAGCAAAGCTATCTGAAAAGGCACATGGGATTGGGGTTTTTTGTGTTCACAACAGCAAATAGCAGTGTTATCAACCTCTAAAAAGGCAGAATTTTTATGGAAAAGCTATAGCTTTTAGCATTCTAAATCTTTACACTCTGTCCTCATTCTGAATGGTTGGGAAGCAATTTAGAGAAATGCATATTGTAGCAAACATTTAGTGGCCTTTCTCAAACAAACAAAAAAAAATGGCAACTGCCATGAAGAGAAGATATGTCAAGCTGTACCAAGGCATACAGGCTGAAATTACAACAGTAAGTTTCACTGCTTCTAACATGATTCACGCAGACAGGATATCCCAACAGTCCTGCTGCAAGGCACACTTCTCAACACTTCTCCCAGTTCAGGGGCAAAGACCTCAGAGCTACCCCTTTGGCTGGCAAAATGGGAGCAGCATTGAGTCTGAAGTGTTTCAGAGTTTCATGATTTCTCAAAGTAATAGTACTTACATCATACTTAATAACTTGGAAGAGAAGGGCAAGGATGCGACCCAAAGATAGTTACACTCCCCAAAAAACAGTTGTGAGAAAGATGAAAAGAACCTTAAAAATATATCCAAATGTAACATGTAACTAAAGAGATCTGATGGGAAACAAAATAAGATGTGGCCTAGCAGTTTGAGAGACATCTAAAAAACTTTTCTGAGAATTCACATCATTCTTCTACTGTTATCTGCTTCCCACAATACAACTAGGAATTCAGGTTATAACCTGAGGCTTTCATAAACTTTCTTTTATAGAATGAAGAATTCATTCATTACTTCTACCAGCTATTATTACAAACAGATGCTGCTATAATATACCTATAAGGTCCTACCCATATTGTGTTATGTACATTCAGTAGCTGGTGATAAATCCTGCACTGTAAAGTACTTCATAAAAAAGGTCTGATCATCATCTGGCTTAAGAAGAACATAACAAACTTTCTTCTCCTAATAAAGTTGAATAGATGCCACTTAATCTCCAAATCATTACTCCAAATCTTGACATAGGCCTGAAAGATATTAACAGCTGTATCTGACATTATATATTTTAAAATCAGTCTATAAATACATCATATAAAATTGTATATGACCATATACAACATAAACTGAGATTCTGTATAATACTTGTACAGTCTCTGCTCAATCATGTCAAACAAAGAACTGATGTGGAAATTTTAAAAACTCAGTATGTTCGAGTTTCTGCTGTCTTCAGTTGAATTTTTATATATTATTCCCTAAGAGACTCTTAATGACAAAACAAAACAAGAAAGAGTTTAAAGGCATTATTGTTGCCTTATAACAACATTCCCAAATTTGAACACCAGAAGGGTACTTATACTAGGTATTTTCGCCAAGAATTCTCCCAGTTATGACCACCCAGAAACAGGAACATAAACATGAAGAGGGTTCTGAGGAGCTGTCAACACTTCAAGTGATGGAAGTAACACATCAACAGTTACCCAAAGCAAAGGCCATTCCAAAAGTCCATTTTCAGCTGAACCAATTGCATCACTGACAAAAACAAGCTATATTGTAACTACGGCAGTAGCTTTGCTGCAGTGCTGACAAATAAGTAATGTCTCAAAACACAGTGGAAAAACTAATGCGAATCTGACCCCATGGTCCTCAGGGCCAACTCTTCCACACATAACAGAAGGTTAGAATATTTACTTTGGGGCTGGAAGAGAAAGGAAGTCCCATTCACTGAGGAAGTCCCATTCACTGAGGAACAGAGCAGGGAAACTACTGGTCAAAATTCCTGGTAAGTGTTACCACCTTAAAGGAAGCTGGAACTTGGCACTGTGTTGCAAGAAAGCTCTAGAATGTCACGCACAGGTTTGGCCTCTGCATCTGGGAGTGCCCTAAGATCTTACGGAATTTGGGTCTCACTCTACTTAATGCCCTAAGCCTACTTCAGGCATGCTCACAGCACAAAGTTAAACACGCATATATTTTTTTTTGTGAGACCAAGGCCCTGATTATTGAGTGAACTGAACTCCCCCTGAGATGAGACAAAACTACATAGCAGTATGTACTCTACTATACGTTTTTCATAGAAGTGCCTTAGCCTGAGGTCAGATAGGAACATGAGATCTTCACAGTCAGGAAAGGCTTTTAGTACTACACTCCCTACTAAAGGAACATAGGCAATAACTGAACATACTTGCCAATACATTAACATGATTTTTATATTCTCATTCAAATGGTGTATTACCAAGCTTAGTATAGATTTAAGTACGTTACATCAGAGGGTTAATATTTATACATTACTTCAGCATGCAAAACAGCTCAGTAAAAGTGACAATAGAGTGCAATTCACTAATGGCAAATTAATTACAGTAATTTAACAAATGCAACACCCACATGTCACTGACTGACGAAGCCAAGCAGTATGCCTAAAAACATAAATAGCTGGAGATTCAGTTCAATTTACAGAAGTTATTCTTGTTCTTTTTAATTTTAATATTTGCAGAATTGCTATGCTAATCCTCACAACTAATTTTGGCAGTTTTCAGGATAAAAAGAAACAATTCAGCTAATTTGCAAGTTACAAAACAAGGGAGGGGACTTCAAGCATGCTTAAGATACACAAGATAAATGCCAGATACCACACCTAGACAAGCTTGAGCTAGTTACCAACAGGACAAAAACAATGCTTCAAGTTATTTTTCAGAATGCTGATGCTATTAATGTATGATCTCCAGTTGGGCTACTTTTTCCAAGCATGCAGTTATTACAAGGAATCAAGAAAACACAAAGAATGCAATGAGAGAAGAATGGCAACACTGAGTGGGATGTGGAGTAATGCATCACGAGCATCACAAAATATTTCAGCTGCAAGAATGAATAATGCTTCAGGTGAGGCCTTCTTCACAGGTGTTGCAGTATTATGATTAAGCAGTTATTCATCCCACTAAGATACCCTGTCCTTATGTAGTCACAAGAAAGTCACGAATCTATTTGCTTCTTCACTAAAAAATCTTAGTGTATCTTGAAACTTGCTACTTATACTCCTAACATATGGCAATCCTTATTTACTAGTCAGTAGATGAAGAGAGTGTACTCCTCCTGGCAGTTCTCCTGCACTGCTGAAAGCAACAAGCTTTGCATCATTCCAAGGACAAAATACAGTGCAGTACAGCAATTAAAAAATTATTACAAGCCATAGAAAAGTAAGATCAAATTCAGAGTTATTCTTAAGAGACCTTCCTGCATCAGAATACAGCTTCCTAGGTTATTGATCCTCATCACTCCATTTACATTTAATCCACTCCCTCCTGGCACCAAGACAAGTTGCAGTACAATGTTTAAGTAAGGAGGGGAAAAAAAAAGTTCCACCTTTGAGCAACAACTGGCTACACATTCTAATGATTCCCTTGTGCTATCATGGAGTATTATTGTACAGCTCCTGCTAAGCACATCCTTTCATCACTAAAAGCAACTCATGCACCTTCTTCCCCCTCAAGCTACTTTGATGGTGTAATGAGTGGACTTGCAACAAAGCACTCCTGTTGAGCAGCTTGATACTATGAGAATAGTTATGTTTTCTTTCTTAGGGGAAAATATTCTTTTATTATAATAGGGTTTGACAGCTTTCTGTTAATGTTCAACCACTGGGACGAGGCAGTTTTAGATATAGGAAGTGAGGTCAACACACCAGAGGCGGCAGGCCATGTGACAGAAACCTCATGTACCCTGCGAGGGTCAGGCTGTAGACAGCTCTGCTTTGGCTAAAAACTGGGCGAATTACAGAAAAAAAAGAAAGACAACCTACTACTAATAGTATTTGCAAATGGATTAACAAGAATACACAAATGTAGAAATTTTGCATTAGCCTCTTCTTTGCCCCCCCCCCCCAAAGCTTTAGGGTATTAACAAAGGTCAAAATACACACATATATATGTGTGTATATATATACATATACATTACATATATATATGCATTAAAATTAACAATTAAATACATCCATTAAAAAATAAACTTTCACATTGGTTGACCTATATGAACAGCCTTTAGAATAAGCAGTCAGAACAGACTGCTTTAGAATAAGCAGTACTTAAAGGAGCCAGCAACTTCGAAAGCAGCTGGCAACTCACAAGATGATTTTTAACTTTTAGGTAAGCTCATCCCATACAGCCCAATTAGTCTTGGTATGGCAAGTGAGACAAAAAAAACTACAACTTGCTGCACGTCTAATGTGCTTCTCAAAGGGCCTCAGCTTCCTGGTTATTTTAGAGTTCAGCCGAGTGTTCCTCCTGCCTCAAGAGCACACGTGCCCATCCTCAAGGCTACAGGGTACCGGTGCTGCAAGCCTGTACTCCAGCGGCACGGACAGCTAGCCGGCTCTGCTCATCTCGCAGAGCGGGAATAAACAAAGAAACTTACTTTAGCTTCTGCTTTTCGGTACCAGCTTTCTGAACAGAGAGCCCGAGAACTCAGAAAGAGGAACAAGCATCAGCCACACATTCATTAATCAGTGCCTAAAGAGGGGTTTGGTCCGATTTTAGAATAAACGGCGGAGACACATGATCCAATTAAATTCTAATTATGTAAGTAGTAGGCAAGAGTATTTACACAGGCACTGATTACAGTCTAAAGTCGCCGGCCGGAGAGGCTCCGCTTCCTCCCCGCCGCCGGGCTCGTTTCATTTTTAACCACCCCTTTCACAGCTCTCCTTACAGACAACAGGAGACGCCAGCCCGAGAGCCCCGTCCTCAAACTCGGACGCCAGCCTGGAGGAGCCGCCGCTCTCCCCGGAGTGATGATGCATTACCCGTCCCACCTCGGAGCCGGGGAAAGACCCCCACACACACACACATCCCGTCCCACCGCCCGCAACCGCGGCCCCACAGCGCCGGGAGAGGCAGTGAAACCCTCCCGC